>BMAO01030218.1:0-108700 GCA_019973975.1 Trichonephila clavata
TAGTTAAAAATTCTTCAATGGAATGAAACATTTCTTCTTCCGAGAGATTCAGTAATGCAGTCCCCTTTTGGGATTCTTCTAAAAAACACGATAAGTTTCGAAATGAGGATCTTTCTATCAATTTAGAATTTTGTCTTCATTAATTACGTGTTCTTTTAAACCACGTGCCAAGGAGATTGACTGTGATTAATTTGAGTGAGAAAGATAATGTTTTTTTTGTGCTTCAGTACTTTTATCTCTGTGTTCTTCAATTACTCGCTTTCTGTTCCAGAATTTAGCCATTGATTCTACTTTGCTTTAAAATATATTTAGGTATTTTTTCGTTTTACTTCTAAAAAATGTTTATTTAAGCCCATAAGAGATTGAAAAACTTATATGATATAAGCTTATTATGAAATTATAATCTAACCTATACACATATAAAAGAATAATAATAAATGAAAATTGTTAGTTTCTAGGCATTATATTTCCATAATGATTCAAAAGGGACTTAGGAAGAAACCTTTTTACTTTCAGTACTCAATGTTCAAAAGGCTGATAAACAGATATCGATTTATAATTCAGATAAATCCGTATTTAATGACATTACATCAGCATCCCTTACAAAGTATCAGTATATTACAGCTTTTATTATACTTAAAAGTGCTTTTTCTTAAAAAAATGTTTATTAAAATATTATTTTGTACATGTATCAATGAAATTAAATGTATTTTTAGTTGAGCCAGGCAATTTAAATGTAATAATTTTCAGGATTACATCTGAAAATTGTACTTTTTCGGCTTTAAGCAACACTAAAACATAGCATTGCATATCAAAAAAGAATATGCTATTCTTAAGAATATATTTTGAGATAAGGTATCCGACTAGGTTTGGTGACCAGTTTTCCAAAAATTAATTTTTAGTAGAATTGTATTGTATTATGAAACATAGATATGATTAAATAATCATAATTATTAAATTAATAACATGTATCACTACTTGTTTAAAATAAACACATTATTTTTATGAAGGTTTTGCTGAATTTTCAACGTTGTGGAAAACAGCATAAATAAAATACATGGAACATAATGTAATTTTAGTTTCATTGATATACTTTTTGATCCATCTGACGTGTCACAAATCGCAGCAATTTTTTTTAAAGTAAATGTTTTAAAAGCATGCACATTTGACAGAATGATTTTTCATCAGAATTATCTTATGTTCTAGCCCAAAAATGGCTGTAAATATGTACAAATGTAAATATCTTTAAACTTAATGTCTGTTACACTTTAAAGGGCTCATAACATATGTGTTACATATTTTGTTTAATTTTATTGGATTGCTTTGGTGATATTTCATTTTCATGCACAAATTATCGTGAAAGCTTCTGTGGCGGTGGTATCTATGCAAGCCAGCAACAGCATCCGGACTGAAGTAATCATTTTGGTCCCGTGGTATGGTACCTGTTACGAATCAGAAAGTCGCTAGTTCTATACGCGTCGTTGCTGACCTTGACGCTGAACTAGATAAACGCAACCTTCGCGCAGCTGTGGTGACGCTATCTACTCGCCGCAAGATCAACCAAAGCCGTCAGACACACATGAAGCAGCAAACAAGTCGTCAGACAAGCATAACGCAGCAAACTAATCGTCAGACACGCATGACACAGCAAATAAGTCACCAGGAACACATGATGCAGCAAACAAGTCGTCAGGTACGCATGACGCAGCAAAAACAAAGTCGCCAGAACCGCATGATGCATCAAACAATAACCATCAGACCCAATTGACGCAACAGCAACGACTTACACGCTCACCATGCCAACTATATCTTTCTTTCGCCAATCCACCGACTGAATGATAGGGGATTGTGTGGCGGTGGATATTTATATAAGCAAATTACAGCTTCCGGACTGAAGGGGTCATTTTGGTCCAGTGGTTACGGTACGTGTTTACGAATCAGAAGGTCGTGATTTCTTATCTCCAACACTTCAAAAAATGTTTGTAAAGAATATTCTTATAATTAAGATAAAATAAATATAAGAAAAACTTAAAGTTCTCCAGTTTTGTATATTATTCTTTCATCTTTCGCTCATTCTTATATATATATTTTTTTTACCTAATTGTGTTTACATCTAACATCTTTCCAATTTAGTTGGATATTTAATCTAAAGTTTAGTAAGAAATGATGAATATTATAATTTGAATTGTCTTAAAGATTCATTAGTGTGTTAAATACCCACCATTGTGTGAAAATTCTATTTTTATTGTTCTAAAAGTGTTGTATATATATTAATTATAAGCAAACATTTTGCAAGTGCATTATAGTTATTCATTGAATTATACACGTGGTAAGTCCAAAATTGACCTGTTTTTAATTTTTATTGAATATAATGCTAAGAAATACCAATAAAAACGAAAAATTACTCACTTTTTTCGAGAAAAAAAGTAACCTTTTTTCCCCCGTATCCAACTCTCCTGTCTTTAAGAGATACATACTTGACGTACTTATAGCGCTAAGAGAAAAGAATGGAGTCTTTCAACTGATCCATAATTTTCTTTATTAGGCATCGTCTTTCAATAGTGTGGTTTAACTTGACTTTTAAGCTTCAGTGCCATAAACCTTTCTATAAATCTTACTTGAGTAACTATATTAAAGAAGACTTTTTCTCCGTATTCACCAAAGAAATAAGAGGTGTGGAAAACTGATGCTTTAAAACTCCTTTGGTAAAATTGTACTTTTACATTTTCTTTCTTTTTTATTGAGAAAAATGGGAAACAATAAATCCTAGTGATCACTTTGAGTTATGAAGTGTAATGGACGTTTTTTATGTGCTCTGTTTTCAAGAAAGTACAGGGTCTAAAATAGAAGTTGGGAAAAAGAAAAGGTAAGACATCTAGAGAAATGCGTTAGAGAACGCTTTAGAATTTCCAATGAGACGATTTTCTCTCCGTTTTGCTTGATGAACCGGAACGAATCTCTTCTCTTGTTCAATTTGAAAAGAACAACTGAAAGTACCACTTATCCAAACAAGTAGAATTCTACTCTTTTGACGCTTCACTTCTCTCTATATTTCAACGAATCAAACCGATCTTTTTTTATGTGTAAACTTTCCAATCGATAATGTAAAGTCAAAAAGGAATTTTATCATGGTATTTGTATATTTTCTAGTGATATAAATTAAACTGAAATGCTTTGCGTTGAAAGAATTTGCTTTACGAAAGATTGTTTTCGAAGCAAAGTTTATCACTGTTAAGAGTTCTTTGTAGTAACATTTGCACAAACACGTGCCCGTATAATGAATTAATTCAAATGAGTTTTAAACTGATTACTTAAATCCGCGTCTACTTTCATCGAAACCAAATAAATATTGAATGTTCAACTTTGTTCTTTTGACAAGCATTAATTTATAGCCTCGATTACATTTTCAACATATATTTATTCCATAAAATCGTAGCAGTTTAATGTTAAACATCCAAACGTAAAATAATATTATATTCTTTGAATAATAAATAAGTAAAACCAATTACTTATATTTGTACATTTATTTTTCAATGTATAGTATGTTTTACATTATCAAGATTCATGTTTACAGTAAAGTTTAAAGACAAATGTAAAAGCACTTCATCCGCCTAAACATAATTACTAAATTAGATAAATGCATTTTTTTTCATTATTCTTGATAATTAATAATAAATAAATAAAATATACTTATTTATTATCAAAATTGATTAAAATATGAAAAAATTATAAAATATTTATTTATTATTAAAATTGATTTAATTAATTACATTATTTAGGTCACCAATTTGAAGATGCTTTTTTTATCTTAAGATAATTTTATTGGGCTTTGTAAAATCTTAAAACTTTTCTGAAAAAAAATTAACCATTTATCTTTCAACTTATCTCAACATTGTCTCACGATATTTTCCCCTCATCAGAAGGGTATATCTAAAATTACGATAGTGCATGAAACGATGAACATCGCTCATCCGGTATAGAGGTTAGCGACACTGACTGCTGTGCCGTAAGGCCTGGGTTCAAATCCGGAGAAGGCATGGATGTTTGTAAATGTATAGTGCTTTCGCGGATGAGGATACTCTCTCTAAATAGCCATAGAATCGCAAGTCTTTTCGTGAGGTTGGTGGAAAGGAGAGATATGTAGGAGGCCCCTAAAAACTCCCAGGGTGTTCTCCGTAAAAATTGGGTGGAACCGGGCCAAATCGTATTGTCCCCTGTATGGTGCTCAAAGCTATGTCTAACGACAGGCGTACAATGTAGCCCGATGTCATGATGAATTTTGTGGGCTTCGATCTGACTAAGCCAGACAAGTGGCATTAGCAACAACAACACGATGAACAAAATATTTGAGTTTCAAACATGCTGAAGAATTTCATTTTTGCATTAGATTTCTATTATTCAAAAATAACTATTGTCTTATCATAATATCTTAAATATGATGAGTTTTAAAAATTCAACCTTCTTGATAAGTTATTTAAGATATAAAAGAGGGTTACTCTGTAATTTCTTCCAACTTGCATGTTCCTTTGGATTTGAATTAAACGGAATTTTTTTTTTAAGATGCAAAACATTTTAATAAAGATACTATTTAATAATAGATAAAAATATTTTTTTCTCAACCTTTTTCTTTATTCTACGTTGTATTTTTCAAATTTTTTTCTCAAACTTACAAGAGAATCAATTGTGCAAAATTATTTTAAAACTTTTTAACTTCTTATTTATAAGATGCGTAATAATAAATATAACTGCGTAACTATCTTGCGACTTTTCTTCTGTAAAATAAATATACAATTCTTTCTACTTAAACATTAGTGATTGAGAATGGCAATGTTGGATCTGAATGTAAAAATAATTATGTCTGTCTATGTACTTAGATATTATTTTTTACAGAAAATAATTAATTTTAATTTCCATTCATTTCCAGGCGGCTGTGAACACAAACATTGTGAGTATTATGCAGCATGTGAGAGTGATTCAGAAGGTGTTGGTCGATGTGTTTGTCCCAAAAGTTGTTTAAAAGTAAGTAAATAACTCATAATGCTTTTTAATATACATAATCAAAATAATATTTCGGAAATTGTAAATAATTGTGGTACTCTGGTATTTAAAGGGATTAAAAATTATCACACATTAACTATTTTTATAATAATATACTGCATTTTTCAGAATATAAGCCGATCCACAAACAAGCCGAAATCTCTTTATCGTTCAACAATTTATCCTATCTTTGAAGATGAAAAAAAGAATTCTGTTATTTTTTAGCATGTTGTTATGAGTCCGGGAACATTATAGAACAACGGGACGTTAATATTCACTCACCCGAGAACATTATCACGCAAGAAGCATATTTTTGAATCAAATTGCTGTAAAGTAAAACGACAGACGCTATTAGATTATTTTTATTCTGGGAATCCCATCACAGAAGCTTCTCCATTCATTTCTTATCTTGTACACTATGTGTGCTAATGATGCACATTCTGTGCATTTTCCTTTTTTTTTTAAATGAATGCGAAGAGAAAAATGTATATGGCATGTGATGTTCGACCTGTTTCCTGTCGTAGACAGAACACTTACTTTATGATGACCATATTTATTCAAATATCCCAAAGACTGAATGTGGATATAACAAACTATTCGAAAACTATGATTAAGACACTGACTATAAGAGTTTGGGTGGCTTTTTTGAAGTAAAACTTCTTTACACACGCTTCGCTTGGGGAGTAAGCTGGTGAATGGGTGATCAGAGCGTTTTGAAAAGTGTAATTGGGCGAGGCGAACGAAAGATGAGAGGGAGATATAAGTTAGTGAAGATA
The DNA here is from genome assembly GCA_019973975.1 of Trichonephila clavata. Lineage (NCBI taxonomy): Eukaryota > Metazoa > Arthropoda > Arachnida > Araneae > Nephilidae > Trichonephila > Trichonephila clavata. Next base: position 5,814 of record BMAO01030218.1, read on the forward strand.
GAAAGACAGAGAGTTGCATTTCGTATATTACTGTAGGGGCAAGAGAGAGCAAACACTATGACCGAGTGAGTGATCAAGTGAGTGATCGAGTGAGTGAGTGACCGCGTGAGTGAGTGATCGCGTGGGGGATGCAGTGAGTGAGTTATTGAGTGAGAGATCGAGTGAGTGAGCGATTGAGTGAGTGAGTGATTGAGTGAGTGAGTGATTGAGTGAGTGATTGAGTGAGTAAGTGAGTGAGTAAGTGAGTGAGTGACTGAACGAGTGAGTGAGTGATCGGGTAAGTGATCGAATGAGTGATCGAGGGAGGGAGTGATCGAGGAATGAGTGATCGAGAGAGTGAGTGATCGAGTGATTGAGTGATCAAGTGAGACAGTGATTGAGTGAGGAAGAGATCGAGTGAGTGAGAGATCGAGTGAGTGAGTGATTGAGTGAGTGAGTGATCGAGGAATGAGTGATCGAGAGAGTGAGTGATCGAGTTATCGAGTGATTGAGTGATCAAGTGAGACAGTGATTGAGTGAGGAAGAGATCGAGTGAGAGAGAGATCGAGTGAGTGAGTGATTGAGTGAGTGAGTGATCGAGTGAGTGAGTGATCGAGTGAGTGAGTGTGTGAGTTGCTTTTATATCTTATTCATAAAAAAAGGTCTCCCCATCTACTGTAATGATCAAGGTATTAGTCTTTTAAACAGCACCTGTACATTGTGTGATCAATATTTTTAATAGATTATCATCTTTGGCTAATAATATCGTTTGAGAATACAAACATGGGTTTTGAAAAGGAAAATCTTCGTTGAACACATTGTCAACAATAGGAAGAACGCGATTCTTGATTTGATGAATGACAGAAAAATGTTGTCCAAGGTTACTTTCAATTTCCAAAGTCTCAGAAACACGTGTCGGACTTGAGCGATCCCGTAATTGATTCAAGTAATATTTTGTTTCTATCAGAAGCCCGGTCAATATATGATGGAAATGTTGACATCCCAAATTTTAATTGTATTGCGAAATTTAAGCACAAAATGTTAGATCAGCAGGAGTGGCAATTTATCATAAATCAAATGATGCATCGAATACAGTAACTTCGAACATGGGCATTTAATTACCATATTTTCGTGAAATCTATATTGATCAATCATCAATTGGTGATATATACGCCGCTCACTGTTTTTTGGACGATTGAACAAACATCATAAAGGCAGTTGCTTACATTTCGCCCAGTAGCACAGTTAATAATATTATAAAGTTTTTATATAAAAGACTTACGATTTATGGTCGAGTAGGCTCTGAGTATTAGGAGAAAACTATCATATGTTACCACTAATTTGAGCAGGATATTTCAGTGTTAATTTCGCGTTCGAAGATAGACAAATCCTGGTAAAATTTCTACAAGATAAATTAGAACTACAAATGACTAAAATGAATATTAACCGAAATGAGCCTACCAAAAGACATGAAGCAACAGTCGATGCAGTGTTCTCTAGATATCTTTCTAATTCTCATTCGAAAAAAAACATATGTATCTTATTTCTCATACCATAAGCCATTGTCTCGTTCTTGCAATCAACACAGTAATTACTGATGTATCCGATAATGAAAACATTGAACAAAAATATAAAAATATATTCAACAATATTAATTTATCGATGAAAACCAATAATAAATTTAAATATTTGTAGAAAATTAATATGTGTATATGAATATACATGTATATATTATGCACATATACATATATAAACATGTATATATTATGCACATATACATATATAAACATATATATATATATGTATATACATACATGTAGATGGAGCTAAAGAAGTTCTACTTCAGTCGTGTGGTCTTAAGCATACGCATTTTTTTTCTTTGCAATAAAAGTTTCGTTAAAAACACCTAAAATCTAAAAGATTAAAATAGCTTCAAATGACTCGAGGAAAATCTTAAAATAAACCTATTATTTTTAAGATACTTTTTTGCCGACACAAGTTGATAAATATATAACCTGAACTCTTCACTATATTTTTTTTAAAAAAAAGTTATAAAAAGTGTTGGATTATTGGCGGAAATATTGTAATAAATTTTATATTTCAAAAATTACTTTCTCCAATAAACACCACAAAGTCACTTTCAAAAAATTTAATATATGTCCCTCTATCTTTAGAACGGTATTTAATCTAAAGAAATGTACATATCGTGGGGAGTTATTTGCAAAGCGATTTCGTAACTCTATTTGTCTTTGAAAAGTGAATGAATTGGGATTCCTATATGCAAAAGACTGAGAATCTTAAAATTTGACATCACATTCACTTAACTCTTTAATACGATATTAAACCGCATTTTTAAAATTACTGGATATTGTAAAATCTGAATAAGCACTTCATATAGGTATATGTTAAAAATCTTTATGTTATATATATATATATATATATATATATATATAAACCTTTGGTTATACGATTTTCTCCAACATAATTTGCTATAATTTTACTCATCTAATAAATCCAGTTGAAGAGTGTCTCCCTCCATTAACCATTCTTTCAATCAGAGGAGGCAATGACTTTTTTTAAAAAACTTTATTAGCACAGGGGGAAATTTGGTCTTATATATTCAGAGTAAAAAAAAGGTCTTTACTTTGATATCATATCCATCAAACTAACATTTTACTTTATTTCATTTCATGTAACGTTTATTATACCATAATCCACGTAATGTGATATTCAGCAGCTGGCAGTTTTTTTTTCCAAATGGATTGCATTTTGGCATACAAGCCATTGCAGACACTGCAAGTTCCCATCTCTGAGAGCTATTTCAGTGGTGGCACCATTTAGTGTTGTTTCTCGCTACCAAAATTTTAAAGTTTAAAAGAATTTTAGTTCAAGCTGTCGTAGGATGCTAAATATTTGTTCAAAGATTTAATTTTGCCGAGAGTACCAGAGAGCCAATATATACTCAAGATATCTTTAATCTCTTACATGCACTTAATCATATGGCATGCTTGCTTTCGATTGCTGCATCCAGAACATCTACCGACTTCAGCGAGGATCGAACCCTCAAACTTGAGCTTACGAGGCAGGCACGCTGCCTCTAAGCCACCGAGCCAGTAGCGCACACAAAAATTTTTCAAAAGGTCCTTGTTTGAAAGTGCCCCGACTCTTATCATGCCTCATGACACAAGACAAAACCAATTGATTCTTTGATTTTGTCGATTTTGTCCACAAAAAACCAGTAAAAAATTAATAGTTGAATTAATAATTAGCATTCATTAATAAAATAAATCGTTTATTACATTTAATTAATTAAATTTTCCGTTATATATATGTAAGATTATCATCAATCGAAAAGAAAAACTCAAGGGTTTTTTTGAGGGGAGGGGGCCGGACCCTAGGGCACCGCCCTTGTGTGTGCCACAGCACCGAACCAATAAAATTTATCATTATTGGGTGCAATATTTTATGTAAAAATATTTGTTCAAACCCAAATATTGAATAAGAATTATATTCGATGTCTTTACCATTTTATTATGTATTGGTATGCTATACGGAGAGCATATAAAATTATTATTATTATAATATATATATAGGCACACTTGTACAAAATTTACTAATTGAGCAAAATGGCATAGATCGCTGAATCAAGATAAGATACAAGATTAATGAAGTTTAATGCTTAATTTGATAAGCTACTAAAGTATGTAAATTAAGAACAATAAATGATGTACATTGTTTTTACTCTGAAATACTTTGGAAAAATGATTTTAATGACTTTTGTTGTTTAAATGAAAAATGAGATACGCATTGTTTTGAAGTTTTCTTTCTATAAAGTCAATTAAGCCAAAATAGTTCTTAACCATTTCATTAATCTCTCAACTACCATTAATTCAATAAAATCTGGCCGAAGTTAAATCTCATTTTTCTTCATCAATTATCATTCTTATTTATCTTCAAAACAGTTTCAGGAGCTTAAGAATTCATTAACTGTTTGGAGAGAATTTCATTAATCTTCTAATCATTTTGCTTCAGTGATTTTTCTTCTGGATGTCTATTCGTTTCCTGTTTCAGCAAATTAGGATACTGGCTAATTTACATAATTTGCTGTTTTCGGTAAAGAGTGCACAGAATAATTTAAACACTAAGTAACGAATGATTTTCTGAGAAGTTTACAAGGTTTATTGATTACTTTTCATTTATATCTATTTAATAATTTGCGAAGATTTTTTGCTGAATTTTTAGACCAATTCTATCTTATTTAAACGTTTCCATTTATGCCTGCTAAACGTAAATAAAATACATTTTATTGAGCCATTTTTTAAAATACTTTTTCCAGTTCATTAAGTATGATGTAACATGTTCTTGCATTTTAATAAACAAAATCTCGATCTAATCATTCAAAATAAAATACTTTAGAAATTGAATAACATTAATTTCATGAATAATACATTAAGTTTGCTGGAGGATGCTGCCATCTGACGAAAAGAGATTGCTAGCTGAGAGTTGTATTTCTCACACACATACACACACACTCACACATATATGTATATATACATAATCTAATCTCAAGAGAGTATCATCTTAAACTTTAAATAATGTCTACTAATCTATTAACAATTTATGCAATTTTAAAATAAACTACTCTATATTTAATTAATACCTCATTTTGCCTGCGTATCTTGATAAACCTCGACATAGAGGGTGTTCGACTATTGTCAGGGCTAACACTTTCTCTAGAATAGGGGTGGCCAACCCGCGGCATGCGTGTCACATTGTGGCACGACATAGTTGTAACAGTGGCACGCGAAGGCTTAATAAAAAATTTTAAGAATTTGAAAAGATAATAATACATAATGATTTTTTTTTACAATTTTATTGAAATGCAATTGTTTCAGATGAAAAAAATCTCAAAATTTATATAAAATAAATTTAATTGGATTCAGTAGAAATTTATCGTACACAAAAATGCAACTGCATTTCTGTGCGAGTTGGTTTTCAAAAGCGTTTTTCGACTCGCTAGATTTTGGAATTTGAGGGAGTGCATTTTAAAATATCTGGAAGAAAATACTGGACTACCTAGTGAGTATTTGCTATTTTAGAGTGAAAACAGGCTATGTGATTTCGCTGTTCTTATCAATATTAAGGGACATTAAAATAATTTAAATTTAAGATTTCAGAGAGAAAAAATTTATTTTTTCTACCCTAGTTGGTCAAATGTCGTCTTTTGAGGACAAACGTTTCTTTTTTTTTTGTCTTGGTTTTTGAGGATGTTTCACACCAATGCAGAAACTATCTACCAAAGATAATATTGCTCCAAGCTGTGATAGATTTAAAAATTTAATATTCATTTTTGCACGATTCTTTCAGTGCTAGTTTTGATGATTTTGAAGATAAAAAAATGCAGATCTTCTCACAAGTCCTTTTTTCAATTTCTCTGAAAAATGTTAATTGTTACCCTCCTGAAATCAAAATCTAAATTATTGGAAACAGCACCCTACTGCACTGAAAAGCAAATGTAAGGAATTCTATTGAATTTTGCAAATTTGTACTAACAAGCAATTTTTCAAATTTACACCATTTGGCTGTCAGATATTGTTGTAAATTTGAATCAACATACGTTTGTGAGTAAATGTTTTATATTATGATCATATAAAAATCAAAATATCGTTCAAAATTAACTGAACTGATTAACAAAATTTTAATTTGTGCTTTGGTCTCATTTATTATATTGTTTTTAAATTTCCACTACTTAGACTTGTGCTTTAAAAATGTGATCTTTTTACGTAAAAAGTTCCACAAATATATTTCACCTTTTCATTTGTTCTAAAGGTTGGAAGTGGCACGCTTAATTATTTTTTATCTGAAAGTTGCACTCTTCTTCAAATGATGGGCCACCCCTGATCTAGATCTTTCACCCATTAAAAAACTTCTACTAATGATTTACTAAGAGATTTGATGCGAGAGTAGATCCTTACCATTATCTATATACTATGATGGGTAGAAAGGAATGCATACTTGAATCAGAATGGAATGACTTGCTGACATATGTATCATCCAATCTCAGTTCAACTTTATTCATTACTGGATGAGACCATTATTAACCGACAATGTCATATACACTTTAAGACTCTTTATACACCTAAGATACTTTTATAAAACTATACTTTCTTTATAAAACGAGACATATGCAATAAAAATAAGGGCTTTTTATTTGCTTACTTTTCTTCCTGGTGATACGAACACACACACGCACTTTTTTAAATCTCGTGTTGCTATTGCTGAAGCTGATTATGTGATACATGCAAAGTGAGATAACAAAAGAAAAACTAGCATCAAAAATTGTACTTAAATAAATCTTAAATCCCTACCTATGTTAATTCGATAATAAAAACTTCAAAGTTAAAACTCGTGCTGAGATAAATTCTCAAGACGGCTTGAAAATAAATGCGATGCTTATTCCATTTCTTAGGAAATGGAAGATAATTAGAATGATCTTAACTCCTTGAAAAAAAATTGCTTTTGAAAGAAAAATGCAGCTTATTATTATATAGGGTGACTTTCTCCTTTTTCTAAGAAGTTGTGCTGAAGTGAACTTTTTAGTTTTTTTCCTATAATGATCGTACAAAAACAACAGAGGGTTCAGAAAATGAATACATAACCGTATAATTTCTTCTGTGAAGCTTTATATATGTATACTATAAGATAACGTTTTACTTTTTGAGCTTTTTATTTATCGCGCAATAATTTAAATAGTAAATTAGGTACTCGAATAATACAAATTATATATGTACATATATATATACGTAAATAAATTAAAAAGAAGGCTAATAAATCCTAAAACAACTTACGATAAGACCGAAAGAACCAAGAACATGGAGACATGACAAACCAAAAAAAGAGAAATTTAGCTAGAGTGGAAAAAACTATTATGATTTCCCCAGCTGCCACTGATTTAGGACAGTGAAACAGGATTAAACAGTGTTTTGTGAGATCTCAACCTCCCCCTATATATATAGAGAGAGAGAGAGAGGAAAAGAAATTTTGATTAGAATATATATAGAAATATAGAAATTAGAATTATATAGAAATTTTGATTATATATATATATATATATAATCAAAACTTCTCTACAAGAGAGAGATGAATAAACATGACTAAAACTGAAATGAATTGAAAGTGCAAGATAACCAGACAACATAATTTAAAAGGAGATGTGAACAATTAAAATAACAGAGTTAAATATGAAAAAAATATAAAAGAATGGATGCTAAAGTATTATCAACATTCCTGACATAGGACTGCTTATATATAAACAACTTTTTTATATAAAAGTGTGGTTGAACATGTTTTGTGGCCAGCCAACCTTCCCCCTTTCTGTTAATAACACTGAGCAAATACCTATTGAAAATAATGGATAGGAAATTTAAATCCATTATGTGAAAAAAGGTAACTTACCTAAAAATTGCATACAGAAATGCAGAGCCCGAGCTAAATCTGATTACAATATACACTGCTGGCCACCGTAAATGCAACACCAAGAATGACAAGAGATAGCACAACAAAATTTATTTTGTAGATAACATGTTGAAAAAGTATCAAATGATTAAATTTATAGACTTCTATGAAGTGTGGTTCCTGCCAGAATGAGTAGCCTGAGTAGCCGCCATTGTTGGAGATCACCACTACCACACGCCTCGGCATTGATTCAAAGAGACTTTGTAAGTGTTCTTGGGGTACAGCAGACCTAGCAGCTTCCACAAGTTGCCAAAGTTGATCTGGTGTGGCAGCTGGGGGGTGTAATCTGGGTCAATCGTTGAGCCACCATGGACCACATGTTTTCTATTAGCGAAAGATCGGGAGAGAGAGCCGGCCAGGGAAGCAATTCAATCTGGTGCTTGACGAAGAACCTTTGGACAGTGCGTGCCACGAGTGGTCGCACATTATCCTGTTGAAATATGGCCTCGGCCAAGCCTTGAAAGTAAGGAAGGGCAACTGGCTCCAACACCTCAGAGATGTAGCGCTGGCAGTTTAAAGTACCCGCAATGCGTACTTGAGGAGTGCGAGAGTGATATCCAATACCACCCGATACCATAACACCCGTTGCAGGACCAGTGTGTCGGTGTATAACGCAGTTGTTCAGCATCCTCTCTCCACGGTGTCTCCAGACTCGAATCCGACCATCGTGGTGTTGCAGACAGAGGCGTGACTCGTCAGTAAAGACAACATCATTCCATTCTGCCACCACATCCTTCTTTCATCGCACCATTGGCGGCGGAGACGTCTGTGGTTCTGCGTCAAGGGTAGACTAAGAAATAATCGTCTTGCGGACCAACCACTCTGCTGTAAACAGCGTCAAAGGGTACGCGCAGACACTGGATGATGCGTTACAGACTCAAAAAACTGTGCTATGGTTCGTGATGTGACTGAGAGATCCGTCACTGCCATGCGCGCAATTTGCCTGTCCTCACGTAAAGTGGTGCACTGAGGTGGATGCGATCGACCACGTTGGTCTGTCGTACCCTCCTGCATCCAACGGTCACATATCCGCATTACAGTTGCTTCGTTTCGTCCAACACGACTACCGATTTCACTGAAAGATAACCCACAATCTCGGTAGGCCACTATCATTCCTCTGTCGAACTTGAATACTTGATCAAAAGCTGAATTATAATTCGGTAAAAATATCAAATAAAAAAGCAGAAAAACTAAATTTAAAAATATTTTTGTTAAACTTTGAGGTAATTACAAATGCTCTTTCAGAGCTTCAGAACCTGTAAAATTTTAAGTAAATGTGAAAACCTATTTCGGTAGATTTGAAAATCTCTCATTGCACACTGATATACCGTTACCTACAAGCTGATAAACTTTGTTTTATGTGATTCATATCTCAACATTTTCTTAAAACAGGGATAATTTTCGACAAGTTAAATTATTAGTAGACAAGTGTTTTTGTCAGTGAAAATGAAATTAGTGCCAACTATATCATTGAAAAAGCTTCACACAGAGTCAAAGATTGCATACCACTAGCTCAGAATATTCAAGATGCTTAACTGAAAGACGTCCATCCCATACCATACTAAACAAGACAAGAGCACCTCCACCACCCTAGACATATGCTTCCCTGATGTTGGATGTTATAATTCCGGATAAATTGCATCTCTCCATATGAGAGCAAATTGAGAAACCATATTCAGAATAAATCTTGATTCAGTAGTGAAAAAAAATCACAAACCAATTTCGGCATTTTACAGGAATGGTGATGTCTTCACCATACGAAGCAGGTTTCTCCGAGATCCGGAGAGAATCAGTTGCCAACCATTGGTTCCCTGGTCCATTGGTTATAAATTATTTTCTAATTAAGCCTTTCGTCCACAGCACACGTCAGAACTGCACAACCGTAAGTAGCGGGCATCTAATTAGCGGGTTGAGAAATTTACATGCCTACAATGCGCTTTGCTATAGTGCAAAGTAGCGGTCATACGGGCATGTGGTGACTACTGTTTGTTTTTAAACTGGCTTATTGGGTATTATACTGGTTTCCTTCGGATATAGTTCCCTAATCTGGAATTTACACTAGAAACATATTGGGCCATTTCCCTACTTCCTCTTAGGATTGGACTGCCTCTAACTGCCCTAACTGCTCTCAGTTGAAATCCTCTTCCGAACGTTTTATTAGTGCCAGTCTTCACAAGTTTCAAAAAAACTCTTAAGATTTAAGCATAGGGAAAAAGGAACTAAATTGTGAATTGAATTAAATACAATTTAAGTCATTCTTTTATTTGTTACAATATCATTTAATTTGTTTTAATAAATGGAGATAGAGAAATAGAACAGTCAGTAACGTAATTGTTAACATAATATTTTTTTTCAAAGGACGCTGATTGTCGTAGACATTGGGGAAATTCGTTTGTAAACATTTTCATTAGCTAGTGTCAAAGTAATAGAAGAACTGTGTTCTTAATTACTGTAATATGTGTCTATATCACATGAAATGCAGGTACATTGTATATAACAAATAATGCCCCAATATATATATATGCTGTATAATTTAAATTTAATGACTTACTGTATTAATTAAAGCTATTACTGTATTAACATACACTTTTTACCGAGGAAGTTTATTACTGTACTGAAATATTACTGTAAAGGTTGTGTAAATCAGGCTTATAATAATAAATACATTTTACTTTTTGTATTTTATATATCCATAATAAGAAGCAAACCAGTATGACTCCCCCCCCCCCTCCTATTTATAGAATTTTGATGTTTCTTAAGTATTACATACAAAATATATGATATTTAAAATGCAACCTGAATAAAATATCCATGGAATGTAGTAAATATTTATCTCGACATTATCAATTTTTTCAAACAATGAAATTCTAGTCAAAACACAATAAATAACTTATTTTTTTATTGCCATAATTAACTTTCATTCTTTATCAAAGAATATTTACTAAATGTAGTTCATTCGAAAGAAATAACCCAAACTTTCAGTACTTCTTGACTGAAGCATATTTTTATGAAAGGCTAAGTCATTATGATCCTCTTAAAAATTTCAAGAATGAATTTTTTCCCCTTACTAACAAAGAAAAAGTATAAGTAGCACATTTGGTAAATCCACTTAATTGTGGTTATACTTAGCAATTATGACCTCCTTTTTTAATAAATAGTAACAATTTATGGAAGAAAAAACATTTTAATCACCTAATTAATCTAAATTAAAGAAAGATAGTCAATTTTTTTTGTGCGTTTTGATTTATACAACATTCAAAATTGCTCATGGATACTTATAATGTTTTCTTTGCAGAGAGTCTCCTTAAAATTCATTACACTCATTTATGAGTTTTCTTAAACAAAACTTTTTTTTGTAATATGTTGCCTCTTAATGATATTTTTCACTCTTGTAAACGCAGAGTAGGAAAAAAATCCCATAATACAAGACAAAGCTTACTTTAATAATTGCTTTTAATGCCATTACTCTTTTTAACATTTTACACCTGAAATAACTTTTTTTTTTGAATTTCTTAAGTAAGTAACTTTTACGGTAAAAAAGAAACATTTTTTTGCCTAAATTGACTTTGCAAAACATTGTGTTAATTAGGTACTTAAATTTTACGGATGTGTAACTAGGGCTTATAAAATGCTATAGAGATGTTGCGTGTCGCAACAAGAAAAAAATACGATTCAAAACAAAAGGTTATTTTTTTTTTCGAAGATTAAAAATAGTATTTGATAAACTTGCTAAAAGTAAAAATGCTTCAAATTTAGAAGAAATAAATGCTAGATAACAATGTTCACGTTGCACTTTTTTTATGAATTTCAAAGCCTGTTTGTCTTTAAAATAAAACGTTGACTAATTTCAATGAATTCATAAGTGGGAAGAATAAAATTACTATTTTCAAATTATGTTATTATATTTCTATAAGAACTGCTTTGAAGACATTATAATTTTAAATTATAAATTAAGTGAACTTTCATTATATAGTTTTCGAAAATTATTAGAACAGGAAATATTATTCTTGTATCCGTAAAATCATAATGATTATTGTATAAGTAATAAATACAATTACGTATGTAAACCCGATTTTTAAAATGCGAGACTACATTGAAAATGATCTATAAACTGTTTTGAATGGAACACACGCATACACCAAATAAATATTGTAATCCATTACATATTGACACCTAAAAACATTTTATCTGTTTTATACGGCTCTATTATTTAACAATTGATTTCCATGAAAGTGAACACATACTGACATTTTAAAGCTATACATTATGCTACAAATGGCAAAATTGTCGAAAATTTTTTTTTTCGTTTTCGAGTAACTTATATAATTGGAAAGCGGATCTGATTAGTTTTTAAGATATTTTAAGTTTTTTTTTATTTTTAATTTTAGTTTCGTTTTTTTTTAAAAACATTTTTCCATTCTTAAACTGAATTGATTAAAATATTTTTGAGCACAATCAATTCTTTAATTTTGAAATGTTTATTCACTTTAATTTTCTATACTAAAATAGTTTCTGTTTATTAGGCTTGAGAGTTCTCAGAGTTACTTAACTAAAATCGATTTCAAGACCGATTTTTGTTCTTACAAATAATTCAAGAAGCTTTTTAATTATTTTTTTTCCTGTTGAGAAAAAGCCACCGGCAAAACGCTCTCAGGTTGCAATGAAAAACAGTATTTGGCACAAATGGAATACTACTGAATATAATGTTTTAGAAACCACCCCTCAGCTGATGCTCTAATTAGATTTCCAAACACAAGTTCAGAAAAACAAGAATTGCAGATAAAATTGAATATATGTCCAGGAAATACCAAACTGCATAACTATAAATAATTGCAGTACTATATTATAGTATTTTAAAGTCGAGTAACAAAAACTCAAACTTGGTAAACTGAATCTGCTTAAATCTGAAATCTGGTGATTATTAGCTTAAGTTTGTATCATTATTATTTTGTACATAAATCTGTTTCTTCTGTCTCAAAACCTTTGTGAAAATATTGTGTTAAGAAAGCTGAAGAATCTGCCATCATAACAAATGCTATCAGTATTATTCAAAACATATATTTGAAAATAAAAAAAGTAATTTAAATCATCTTTAATTAAAGTTGTGTTTTTATACATATCAATAGTTTGAAAGTAATATATTAAACATTTAAAGCTTTACAGAAATTATTAGTTTTGTGACTTTTTTATACTTCTTTAAATTTTAAATGTGTTTTTCTCTGACTTTTTTTTAAATTTTGAACATGATAGAGTTTTGAAATTTTTATTGATACTTTTACATACCCTTAAGGCACACTTTTAACACACACAAAAAATTGAAATTTAGAAGTGCGGATTATACTTATACTTCGAGTATAAAAGCGAAAGAGAGAGAGAGCTTTAAATTTAAGAGAAATTAACATAAAAAAATTACTTCTACACGTATTAAACTATTTGAAAGAAATGACATGCCTTATGAACTAAAAGAGTTGTAGTTCTAGAAGTATACTATTTTTTAAAAAGTCTGCGATAATACCTGGAATAAATGACTTCAAAACATAAGAACATACGAACATTTCAGATTTTTTCGGAAAAAAGAGTGGTGAGCGTTGCAGGACGAATTTACGTAAACATTAAAAAAATTCAGCTTGAAAGCATAGGTGCGCACTATACGCCAAATTTTACGGTACATGTTTTATAAAAGTTAGTATGAATTTAGGTCTCAAATCTTTAGTTACTTTTTCAAAAATTGTTTTGAAGTTAATATTTTAAAAAGTACTAGTTTTTCCTAGGTTTAGCTATGAAAATAATTATTAAACATCAACAAAGAAGCATATCTAAGTCCCTATTAACTTCTGTTTCAAATAATCTGCGAAGCATAAATCGCTTAAAAGGGCTATATTTTTTTACAAAAAATTATCATTTTATAAGAATAAAAAAAAAAAAAAACCTTCAGATATTCTTATTTTTTTTTAAATTGTAAAGTAATGATTTACCAAAATGAATTCTTACATTCAGAATCAACTTAATATTATCTGAAAGTAAAACATATGTTGCTTGTACTCTCTATTACTGTTTTCACTTTTGTTTAAAAAAAAGGGTATGTAATATTAAGCTTATGTTTCTCATTGAAAGTTAAACGTAAAGTTATTTAGTATCATTTAAGCAACATATATAATACACCCTGTATGATATTAAGTAGTAATTATTTTTCTCCGTTAACATAAATTTTCATAAAATTATGCTGATTAATTTAACTTATTCTCCTTAAAACAATAACCATATATTTTAACATTATATATTAAATGTTTGAAATATATATTTCATTTCTTATATAATAATCAGAAAAATTATAATAAAACAATTATTTACTTATCACACTACTTCTATCAACTTGTCTTACTAAAAAAAAAAAAACTTAAAGTTTTAGTGCTTACAACCAGTGCTTCCCAGAAAATAATTTAGAAAAGAGTGAAATAAAAAAAAATAAAAAGCATCATATTTTTTAAATATTTCCAAAGGAAAAAAAAGTTTAATTCAAACAAATTAGATAGAAAACTTTTAAAGATTTTCAGTTTTACATAATATTTTTTGCTCTCATTTTTAGTTTTGTGCAAAAAGTATATTAAAAATTTAAATAAACAACAGCACTAAAGAATCAATCGATTGAGTACAAAGGACGATAAATAATGTTTGGGAAAACATTAACCGGACGAAAAACGGAAATGATTAATACTTTAAAAAAAATACTCTTAAAACTATTTTTAAGATCCTTTGTTCATTGAATAAATTATTTCCTGTCCTGATAAATGCAACACTTCAAAATATTTCTAAAAAGATATAGTTACTTATAAAAAAATCCTAGACAATTTGATATCATTGGTTGATGACCTACTTGATTCATAAAGGCATTTCTGACTTAGTTATACAAAGGCGTTTCTTCTCTTTAATTTTACATTAACAAATCTACATTTTAAATTATTAAACAATATTTCTTAGTATGGATTTGAAATATAAAGTTAACTGCAAAATATAAATATATCTCGAGAATTAGTTTTTACGAACTACTCCTTTGATAAGAAAAAAAGTGAAAGCCACGGAAATCCGGATAATAAAAAAACATTTTTTGTTCATCAATATCTAAATAAAACAACAATTTTGAAGGATACTAGATGTAACACATACTTCTGATTTTCCTTCAACCGATCAATGCCCGTGATAAAAAGTAGTTAACTTGTTTCATGTAAATAACTCTCATGCGATAAAATCCGAAGTCTAAATCTCTCACTTGCACAAATTACGAATATAATATATGGCTTTATCGATAGAGATATTGTGGGATTTTTTTTCTTAAATTATCATTTAATATTTTATTAGAATTTTATTTTGGCGATCGTAATCTTTAGAATACATAAATTATATCTCCATAAAAGTGAAACATGTTAATAGTCGATTTTTCTTCGCCCCCCCCCCAAATCTAGATTATTATTCTTTACATATGGATAAATACAGTATTAAGTTAAATATTTAAATTAATGTTTAAAATGTGCTCAATTATATAAAAAACCGGTAAAAAATAAGTGTTCTGATCATTTTATAGCTTATTTGAACTAACTTTTTATCGTCTATGCAACCAGATAAAGCATAGAACACTTTGCTGAACGTACAAGGTCATTCCACATTACTTATATATATATATATATATAGATATATACTTTATATAATCAAAACACTTAAAGTACAAGGTATTTTTTTAAAAAAAATAAGAAATCAATCTTTCTAATTGAATTAAAAATTGAAAGTACAATAGATAATATTTATGCAAAAAGAAACTTTAAAAATATGTTTGTAGCCTACTTGTGAATTTATCTTCATAAACTGAAACAAGCTATAAGTCTTCCTTTTTTAATATTTGATCTTTTTCCACATCTTTGCTTATTTTTTCTGGAAATTTATTTTTAAAAGAGTATACAAATCAAACAGTTTTGCATGTATCTCCTCTAAACCAGCGTTTCTCAAACTGTGGGGCACGAGCATATCGACTATAAAAGATTTAAAAAAATGAATTTATTGAAATGAAGTAAAACACCCAAAATACTTTCTGACATAATAACAAAACACATCTACATTGATATGATTTATTTATATCATATGGCGATATTACGCCACCGAAAATAAAAGATTCAACACGTTTATTAGCTATTTTGGATCTTATAACCAAATAAAAAAAAACATTTTGTTTGATTTGATGTAATCCTGCGAAATGAGAGATTTTTTTATTATATTTTTTTAAGTCTAAAATACTACTCTTTCAGAGAAAAGACAGACCTAGAATCAAAACAATTCTAAGATGATAAGACATTCATCACTATTATTGTTATTGCAATACAGCACATCAGCTGTAGGAAGAAAAGGAAGAATCTCTTATTCCCCTCTCTTATGTGTCTATTTTCATTTAGGGAAGTTGTAAATACTTTATTTCTGTTGCGCTTTTTTCCATGTAAGAGTGTTAGGATATTTGGAAAAGCTCAGAGAGCATTTTGAATGATTATTGGCCAAAATTTATTTTTGACTGTTCTCAAACGTATAAAGCATAATAAAAAACTTTTATATATATATATATAACATAATTCTTTTTAGAATTAGCATCTATATTTTGATATCGAATACACTTCTAACCGGTACCGTTTCTGTCCTTTATTAATGTCACGCACATTTGAAACATTTTAGTTCAGTTTGATTGATTTTTTTCTCATATAATCAAAGAAAAATTTAAAAGTCCTTGAAAGTAGGTAAGTATACTTTCTCTTAAATTATTCACTGTAATTACAATTTTTATGTGCAGAATAAAAATAATTCTGAAAAAAATATTGTAGTGACTTCAGTCACCCATTACCGTAAATATCGAGTGCGCATCTGCTCCCGGGTTAAGACACTTTTTGCTTTATCCGACTACCGTAAAACTGTGAATTTTGCCAAAAATTGACAAATTTTTCAATGATTTTATTTTACATACCATCTTATTAGCTTTATAAAAATCCAAGTTTATGGATTTCCGCTCACTAGAATAAAAACTATAAGTGTTTTAGTAAAAGCAGATACCATTACTTTAAGTAAGATTTCATACTTTAAAAAGCGTTTTACTTGAAATGTGTTTATTTGAAAATGCTCAAACGTTGACAGTGATTGCTCAAAAAATTTTGAAAATAATTAACTTAAATTTTTTAAATATGTTCTGTATAAAGGTAGAAGTGCTTTAACCTTCAGATTTATCAATCACTGTTTTATTACAAAATTTACTGTTTCTTATGTTAATATAACCACAGTTTTTCTTAAGCAATTTCATATAATAACTAAGATAAAGTGATCTAGTTACTGTAAAAAATAAAATTTCGCTTATCCTGAAGGTCATTTTAAAAATGAATAGCATAGCAACACATCAAAATTGAAAAACTGAAAATTTGTTCATAAATTTTGATATAGAATGGGCCGCGTTTATGTTATTTTTTGTAAATTTTAACCCATTTTTTTCCCGTTTTACTAATAAAATTTTTTTTTCTGTTCTTAATTTTAGCATATTTTTCTGAAAATGTCTAAAAAAGTCTAAAAACAACAAAAAAATCCCGATATCTCCATTTTTTTCAAAAAAAAAAAAGTTGTCGCAAGTAGTCGGATACCTTAAATATTGAAAATAACAGAATTAATCTTCATATCTATGTAGAATAAGGTAGATTAGACTATTTTTCTAATGATATTTCTACTTTAAGAAATGGATGACGGAGGAAATAAATCTTGTTTAAATATCATTTTTCTGTGTGTGCAATCTGTTCCAATTTAAAAATTAGAGAAAGGAAAAATAACATAATAATTATCCTATTACTTAGCAATGTCCTTAAAATATGTATTACTTGTGTAAGTAGCATATACAAAATTTAATACATACCTTATTAATTTGTAGGGTTTATAATTAAAATCGTATTGTAGGTTTATAGTCAAAGTACATTATTATTGCATTCTATACATTATGATTGCAAAGGAGGGGGCGATAAAAATTATGATTGAAAATTGGGTCGCCAATACTGAATATTTGAGAAGCACTCTGCGCTCTAAACCGAAGAAAATTTATATATATATATATATATATATGTGTGTGTGTGTATATATATATGTATATATATATGTGTGTATATATATATATATATATATATATATATATATATATAGTATTTAGCTAGATTTGCTGTTGCTTTTTTGTGTTCAACTGAAAAAGAGCAAAAAGTGCTAAAACATTTGTGTGCGCGTGTGTTTAGAAATGTAAATAATACTCTTGATCATATCTTTCAAATTTTTTTAATTACCTTTGTAGGTAGATGCTGTTGTTTGTGGCACTGATGGTGTAACATACAAGAATGAATGTGAAATGAGAGTTGCGGCTTGCGAGAAGGAACAATACGTTATGGTTGGATCTCGCGGACCTTGTGGTAAGGAGAGTTGAAAATTTATTTTGTATCAGGCATAGAAAGATTATTAAAAGTGGAGAAATATATATCACCATTATAGAACACTTTAAATGATTAATTTTTTCTTCAAAATAACTCCCGGTAAGCAATATTTCAATGCGTTTACGTATTCAACGAATATGGGCTTTCAGCAATCTTGAACTTTCCCGTGGGAAGGCTATTTAATTTTGATTTATTTGCGTTCTAAAATTCTACATGATAAATATAAAAATATTATGCAATTTGAGAAGTTTTGGATTGTGTAAATGCAGTTTATCTGGAAGTAAAAATATTTGAAAAACTGTTCTCTGCAAGAATTGAAATTTGTTATGTAAAAAATTAAAAATAAATTTGGAATCCTGAAAACTAACAAAGAAAGAGAAAAAATAAAACTAATCATTTATTTATTTTATAGTTTAGAGAATTTTATTCTCATATTAGCTCTGTATTGGCTCTAAAAGCCCATGTTATAATCCATAAATGTACAGCTTTTAAGTAATTTTCTGTAACAGAGAAACTGATGTATTTTTTTAATTACTAAAAACACAATTCCTATTCAGTTTAAGAACTTATTATTTTTTATAATTTAACACATTAAACGTTTTGGGCTGACGCATTTCATGCACATTTGTTTTATATGAGATATTCTTCAACGGATATATGTATGATTAGATTGTGTATCATTGATTACCAAGATATATTGATATGCATGATATATCAAAAACATAATATCTCACATCTTTTTCATACATCTTTTGGTCATAATAAATCATTGCAACAAAATAATTTTGTTTCACGGACACTGATAGGGAAACTAACACACGTAGTTCAAAGAGGGCTTTTCGTATTGCTAAACAGTGCGACGTTAATATTCACTCAACTCACTCACTTACTCAAAGAGGTCTTTTAATTCTTATTCCTGATGTTAAAAATATATAGTTTAATTTGCACTTATTTTAATTAAAGATACATTTCAAAAATGCTCAACGTATAATCTAAAATTCAGTTTATCGATGCTGATTTTATTGTTGAGGCTTATTTTTCCTACTTTACGAAATCTAATCATTCTTGATGAATTAAAAATTTAAAATAAGTGCAGAATTGTTCTATCTTGTTTTGAACAGTTATTCAGATTATGTAGATCGTCAAATAATATCAATTCTACATCAGAAACAGTTTATTCATGCATTAAATTTTGTTTCAGCATATATTATTTGCTTAGAATATGCAACATCCGCTTATTTCCTGTTATTGTAATATTCGGTGAATAAACATCTAATTAGTATTTAATTACATAATAGTGTGCAGATAGTACACTAAAACTAGTTGAGATTTTATTTAGTTGAAATTTTTTTAAAAAAATTCTCTGCAGATCATAGTTAAATAACTTTTCTAGAAGTTAAGTTTTCTTTTCTTTGAAGCAAATTCCAAAAGTTAAATGCTCACATGAAATAAATCAAGGATTAAACAGTTATATATTTATATTAAAGTAAAATTTATTAACGCTGCTTCTCTTCTTGAGAAAATAACGAATATAGTACTATATCTAAGACTAATTTCAAAATTAAGAATGATTGATTTTTTTATTGACGTCACACGTTAATTCAACTTAACAATTGGACTCATAATTTTAAGAATGCCATCTGAACTACCAGTTTAACCTCCAAACTAATACATCACTTTAAAGGGATGACTCCTCGCCACGAATGATTCAACGTAAATTATCCCAAGAAAAAATGAAAAAAAAAACTAAGGAAAACTTTATAATTTAAAATTATATTACTTGATCTTTGAGTTAATATTCAATATAAATTTGACTGTTCTAAGTTAAAAAAACTGGGTGAACCATTACTGAAAGAAGAACTCCATTTATGCATATGTCCCTAAGTAAATACCGCAGTTTTCTCTTATCTCAGCATGGTCCAAATAACTAAATAAATTCTTTAAACATGGAAACAAAATTCACCATGCTGGTAAAATGTCTTTGATGCCAATTTTAATGTATTCTTAAGCAAATTAAAAATATTGATAATTTATTTTAGCCATTTCTTTATTGTAGGAAATAGTTCAGTTTACAATAGCAATTTCTTCCCTGAAATGTGTGTATATTTATCAAAATAATTATTCTTAGACTTAGAATAATATACAAACCTGCGCAATACGCTTAAGTTCTTAGAATACTTATAACACATTTTCGGCTGATGAGTATGAGCTTGTCTGGACCCTCAGACTGGGATTACAAACCGAGGGAACAATTAATTTAGATCACAGAGAGTTCTAAAGCTTTTAAAATAAATACCGAAAAATCCGACATATAAGGTGCACTTATAATTTAAAGCTGCACTTTTTTTTAGTTTTTACATACATTCGGCGTATAATGCGCGCCTCCTTTTTTAATAACCTATATTGCTCAAGTGTGATGGTTTTATATTTTAAAGTCATTTATTAAACGTATTACTCCAGATTTTTGAAAAACAGTATGTTCTAGAACCTTCTAAACCTTCAAGTTTATTAAGTATGCCATTTATTTTAAACAAACAGTGTTCCAATCTGTATAGAAGTCTAATTTTTTTATGTTTATACCTTTGTTTATTTCTTAAGCTATTATTTTTTTACCCGACGCATAACGCTCACCCATAAATTTCGGTCTTATTTTTTGAGTTAAAAGTGCGCGTTATACGCCTAAGTTGACGGTAATTAAACACTTATCTGAATTTAATCCGATAGAACAGCGCTCGTTTTATCCTTCCTGGGTCGGGGGTATATTTCAATCTAAAACGTCTTCCCTCTTACACCAATGTTTTCGTAGGGCAATTCCTTAATTGCTTTAACACATACATTGCCAGAGTTTTAATAGTATTCAAATTAGCATAAAGTTGCATTCTCTCTAAGGAAGGTGATTTTAAATTAAATACCATGTAAGAAATTATTTTACCAAGCAGATTAGTGTAAGGATGCCAATAGAACCCGTCACAAGCTCACTCAAAAGCCACCCATCCGAAACAGTGGTTAGTGACGCTAACTGGGGTTCAGGACTGGGTTTGAATCCCGGAGAAGACATGGTACTTGTGTCGTAATCCTTCTTCTTTTATTTGTGTTCTAAGCTGCCGTGAGATACATTGTGTGGTGCACGGGGCTTATAAATGTTCTCAATAAATAACACAAAAAAAAAAGCTCACTCGAAATAATTGAATTGGTAGATTAACGTGAAATCACACCAAACTATGCAACCAAAATAAAAGTAAACAGAACACACATCATTGTCATAAATACTTGCATCTAAAAACATAAAATAATCAATCCTTCAGCCCATGTTATAGATTTACTAAAAATAATCTTTATCGGCCTTTATTCACACAACATGTGTAAAGATAACACTTTATAAGTTTGTTATATATTATAAAATATAGATGTATCTCTTTTTCCTTTCGAGAGATTTAATGAAACATATATATAAGACGAGTTTTTAAAATAGTTATAGATGTCTAGCATCCAATTTACCATACACAAAATAATGCTTAATGTCTTGTATAATGATCAGTAATGAAAGCAAAAGGAATCGCTTCCATTTGAATTTATCAAATCCACGCTTCATAAAAATATTGTTTTTTACCTTTATCGATAAACCAGGAGCATTTAAATTGTTCTTAAAATGTCTATTGATTACCATACTCCAACGTCTCTTTCTTTCTTCTCCATAGATCTGTGCCAGAATGTCCACTGTAAACACGGTGCTCGTTGTGAAAACGGTCACTGCATCTGTGCTTTTGATTGTCCTGATGCTTACGATCCGGTTTGTGGCAGTGATGGAACGACCTATCGTAACGACTGTGAAATGAGGCGTGGATCTTGCCAGAAAGGAATCAATTTGGCTACGGTGTTCTTTGGAGAATGCGATAGAACGCCGTCGGGATCCTGGGAAGGTACTTCATTTTATTCCTCATTTTCTGATCCTTGCCTCCATTTTATTGCTTACTCCTCTCTTTATTCTTCTTAGGATTTTCTCTTTTTTTTTCTTTTTGCCCTGTAGGTTAAGTGGATGTTTTATGAGGTAGACACTTGCTTTATGTTCATGTCACAAACTTTAGGGGATTTTGTGGGTTCTAAATAAATGCTTTATATAATTGACATTTTTCTAGATCATGTTTTGAAAATTATTGTTGCTAGTAGATAATGACTTATATCTTTAAAACTAAATAGGTAGGGGAAGGAAAATGATAAAACGTCGAATTATTTATTGATTTCGCTAAAATTTGCTTGGAACAAGCTTTCAATTTTCAAAAATGTAATGATTTTTTTTAAAAAAAAATTGAGTATATATATAGTATAATAAAATGAAAAAATAACAGGACAAAATTATACAACAAACAAAACTAAAAGATAGAAACCAGATTCTAAGAAACATAACTATAAAATAAATTGTAGAAATAGAAATGAATATTGTACTAGAGTTAAATAAACGTATGTGTAACAGGAAACATATATATATATATATCCCAATTCTATAATTAGCAAAAATTTGAAATTATATGAATCTTAGAATACAAAATTCTATTTCAAAATATCGATGGTGACTATAAAAAATAATAATATACCAACGTTTTTCAAACAAAACTAAAAATTTATAAGATAAAAATTTATAAAATATCCAAGTATACCTCAGACTTAGGACCGATAAGTATTGTTAATCTAGTTTGTTGGCGCCAACATTCTCTCAGTTGCAAATTGGTAAAATAATCCAGAAATATCCAAATGTTCAAAAATTTAAAATTTTTAAAAGATAATACCTAAAAATAATTAACTAAGCTATTCGCCATCGCATTCTAAAAGATATTTAAAAGCAAAAAAAATTGTTAAAACTCTAAAACAACTAAGTACATTTTATAACTGAACCATCAATCCTCAAGGATGATGCATCCATCTTTAAAATGGTCTTATAGAAGGAGAATAAAGTTTGAAAATTCAAATTAAGAAATCAGTATATACACAAATGAAATATCTAAAAACATGAACACACGTTGCGTAAATCATCAAAAGCTTACCCAAGCGCATCCGACAAATCAACAAATTGAAGAATGGTATTCAATTTCTCAACTATTTTCCATCTCTCCTACAACTTCTACATTAATTACAACTCTCACTAATGCCAAGTTAATCCAAAAGATCTATATTCTCACATTAGAATTTAAATATTTGATATTAGATGCAAACTGTATTGCATGCAAAATGTTTTTTTGATTGGTCGTTAAGAATTTTAAAATATAGTCGTGTAAAAGTTGGTCTATGTGTGTAACAAAATGTAACCTGTGTGTGTGGGAATATTATATATACATATTATATATATATATATATATATATACATGTATATATACATATATACATAATTTGCCTTTTGATGTATTTTAAATAACTCTTTATGATTAAACAGTTCATTAAATTATTCCGTATTCAAATATAAATTTTTTAAAAAGTCAAAGTACATGCTTGATTTAATTTTTGATATACAAAGAAAGAAAGATAACTCTAAACTGAGCAGTGTAATTATGTTCCAAAAATAATTTAAAATGTCTTTATAAATAAAAATATCTTAAATAAATAATCTAAACAATTCTAATTTTAGATTATTTTTTATTTAAACGGCGATAAAATATAATTTAAAATAATTGGAGTTAAATCAAACTAAAATCCTATGAAGCATTTTCAGTATATATAGCAAAACCTAAGGGACAACACACTCTATACTATAAGATCTCAAATATCTCAAAATATATGCCTTAAATTTTAATCTGAATAGGTGTTTTCTCAGCATCTTTCTTTGTAAAATTAATAAACTCCAGCGCATTTATTAAATCAAATTGGGGTAACGTTCTTTAATTCGAAGGTCGTGTAACCTGCTTTTAAGATATGAGTAATCTACTGCTATATAATAGTGTTCTAACACATTAAACACACACAGTGTTCAGTATACCAAAGCCAATAACTCTCAATAAAACACTCCTATACAACATTTAAAATTTAAATTTCATAAAAATATGCTTAAGTTCACAAACCACTGCATATGAACAAACTATAAAAATTTGAAAGGTCCATTCAAATGGAATTGGCTATGTTTTACATAGACATTTATATGCATAATACATGCTTTTGTACAATTTTAAGAAGTATAAAAATAATAAATAACCAAAATGTTATAAGACATGTGTCTAAATACCATTCAAAATAAATTTTTAACGTATGTCTTATTTAATCTCTTTTTTAAAAGTAAAATGTGAAGAGCATTTTCTACTCGTTTCGTACAGAACAATAAATGGAGGGGAAAATATTATTTTAAACTGGCCAGAAAAATTCTACATAATCGAGAATATTTTATCCTAATATAAATTATTTTCTAATGCATTATCATAATACTAATATTCTAATCTAATTTTGATTTTTAATGATGACTCTAGAAAGTAATTCTATGTAATTAAATTTCCATTTTTCATCGCATTTCTATATATATATATATATATATACCGACATAAAAACACACTCGCATAAGTAATCCGAATCTATCGAAAATGTCCCCTAATAGAAAACTAAACCTTAACATGAATTTTTAGGATTCTCATTTACCCCAAAAATAAGCCAACTTAAGATTGTTCGCTCAATTATCTTCAGACATATCCGAATGAATAATGAAAGTTCAGATACAACACAGAGGCATTTTTGGAAACTAATGGGCGTTGGTAGAATCGTTGATTAGAATATTTGGTATTCAGTACGTCATGTGTGTTAAATCGAACTGTTAACACTTGATTGAATAATAAATTTAAAGGACCTACCACACATTGATCCTCAGATAAGATGTGTGGAAAAATATGTATACATACTGCATTTTATCTTATTTAAGAAAAAATCGTGGTAGGTTATAGGGTTTCTGTCGAGTAGAAATGAAATGTAGAAGAATCAAGTATAAGAATATTAACATCGTTTTGCAAAAAAGAAGCTGAATCCTCGAATGTTTTAAAAATGAGGATCAAAGTATGATAATCAAAGGAAACAAGTGGTCGAAGGAAATGCTAAGAACTTAAGATTTATAGCTGCGAATGAAATGAGCAGTCAGTAATACTGAGTAAGAAGACATCACCGATGCATGGATTTCTGACAAAATAGTAATGTGTTTGTTTGCTTTTTCATTGTGGTGATATTCAAGCCTGTGTCGCTCCAATTCCACGTCTGTTAGATTAATCACCAGAGAAACAGTAGATGTGTACGGCTTCAGTTCATCGATGTGAACTTTGATGATAGTTTCAGAAATCGACATAATATTAGAATCATTATATTCCTTGTGAATTCATGTATACGTATAAATGTTATACCTGAACATAACCCATGTTAAAATTATTGTGTTTGGAGAGTAAAACACTTCCTACTAAAAATTCATTATTCGTCTTTCTTTAGCAATAATAATAACAAAGTACTAGATCTTATTTTCGTAGAAACATGGGATGTAAATATGCTGCCCATTTAGATTGAGTTACTTCTTACTTATACTGGCTGTTAAAGAAATTAATAGTTTTAAATGGATTGAAAAAAAAAACTTAAAAATTAGATCTATGTATGAGCCCGCCGTGCATAATTATATATATAAATATATTCCTCCTTATGTTAAAAATATATTATGTGTGTTCTCTGGAAGCATATTGTCCAATCAAAGTAATTAACTTACACTCACATATATATACACACTATAATTAATAAACAATAAATAAAAACAGTAACAAGACAGTATATGTCAAAATAAGATAGTCCCAGTAGTATAATAGCAAATTCTTAGCTTTAGAAAGTAAGATATTTTAAGGTTAAGCAGAATTTTAAGGTAAGCATTTTATATTAAAAGTATATAGTCAAACACTAGATGTAGCACACAAAAAACAACGAGATTAATTGTGTAACTTAAAAAAAGTGCAGTTGGCAACAACTATTTTGGTGACGTCATCCCACACACGTACTCTATCCATGTGGCGAGTTTCGCCTTAACCGATCACGCCAGTTGCGAGTACTGCGCCACTAAGTGAATACATGCAACTGCATTCTGCCAGGAAAATGTCCAATCAACATCAAAATTCTTGCGAAAAAATCGCCCACGAAAACATTTCATATTTTAACCAAGGCTTATGGAGATGAATCTTTGCCTCGTCCACATGCATTTGAATGGCATAAGCGGGTTTCAGGGAAAACGGGCAGTGTGAAAGATGATGAACGTGCTGACCGCCCAAGGTAAGCGATTATAGACCAAAACATTACCAAAAGTCATGATATGAGTGGATTTCCACTCACATCAGTGGTTATCCTGGTAATCAACACTACTACATTGAACTACTAAAAAGACTTTGTGAATAAATTAGGAGAAAAAGGCCAGAATTGGGAAGTGATGAATGGCTGCTGCAGTGAGAAAAGGCACCTACTCAAACAGCCCTATCTATCTGTCAAGCAGTTTCTGACCATCAAATATATTATTAAGATGAGGTATCCTCCTTATTCCCCTAATTTCACCTTTTGTGACATTTTTTTTTAAAATTTACTACAATGAAACCTTGCTTAAAGGGTCTTACATCAGTTGAAGAAGTTCAGGCAAAAATGGAGATTCTCTCCTGAAAGGCCTTCCAAAAACTTAGTTCCAGAACTGCTACCATGAATAAATAGCATCATCGAATGCAGAAGTATGTGAATACTGAAGGGAACAGTTTTGAAGGTGAAAATGTCACGGATAACTGATTCTGTACGTACATGAGTAATTGAACCAGTCTCGTTTTTTGTTGTGTCACACCTCCTACATTTATTTATCTATATATATGCATACAGCTACATATATATATTGCATACATACAGCTACATATATATACTGCATACATACAGCTATCTATTATCAATTTATACCTGTGCTTCTATCTATGTGTGTATTATACATGCATTTATCTATACCTATATATATAGAGAGAGAGAGACAGATGGGAGACAAAAATAAATATTTAGGTTGCATAAGTTTGAGGATTATGTTGTTAATTTGTTTTCTAAAAATTATACCTGCAATTTTTATTTTTTGAGTATATGAAGAATTTCTTAGTTCCCTTGTCAGTATTAAATGACTTTCATGCTACAGATCCACAGTTCAAACTCAGGACTAGGCCAGGTAGTCTCAGCTTTTATTTATTCAATAGGTGGATAAATGATTACTAAACTTGATTGGGAACCAAACCCTGGAGGTATCGAATCAGACTGACCACCTGAACAGAAGATCTGCTCATGTACCTAAGTGCTCAAGTTCATGAAAACTAAGATGGGTACATTAGGCATTGACCTTCTGTGGACTATTGCGCCATTAATTTAATATGCGAAATATTTGAGTGTTAAAGTTATGATGAATAGAGAATTCAATTTTTCAAAACCATAGCTTAAAGTTATACTGATGTACAAAATTAAAAGATTTTTCAGATTTTGTCTGTGATCTCAACTACTACTGAACATATTTTAATAAAATGTGGTTTGTTTGTAGGGGTGATAGAATGCAAAAAATAATCATTCAGCAGTTAAAATATACACACGTGATCGGGCGCTCATCGAAGTTGGAAGGTTTAAAACAACAGTGGCAGAGTATAATAAAGCAATTAAATAAATGGTTAATAGATGGGATGGTCTCCTCTTTCAGATGTTAAACATGACGTGAATGCATACCGGAAATAAACGAATTCGTGAGTTATTTTGACAATTAATCCTACTCGGTCAGAAATTGCGTTTCCAAGCCTTGGATGATTCTCGGAAGGGGGTTGCGAGTTGCAATTGTCCTCCTCAGAACATCCCAGGCATGTTCTATATGAGAGTTGTCAAACTCGAAGGCTGGCTAAATAAACGAGATTTAATTTTAGGTGGGCCGCACAAAAATCAATATTCATAGAATGTATGTTTATTTTGAATAATACATTATAATAAACATACATAAAAAAACAACACAAATTTAATGTTTTCGTCCTGAAACAGGACATCTCTCTCTGCAACTACTTTTTCAATTTCGTGAGGATTGTTTTTAAAATATTTTTTGTGTGTCGCTATACTGGCCGCGTCGCAAAAAAGTTCCTTGTGGGTTGTAAGCGGCCCGCAGGTTTCGAATTTGGTATCCCTGCTCCATGGATGAGATCTAAAGATCTAACTGGCCAATCCATTCAGTGAATATCCTCCTCCAGATTAGCTGTATGTGCCTTGCGTTGTCATTCATTAAAACAATATTAGGACCAACTGCACTGGTGTAAATGCAAACATAGGACTCCAGGACACCATTCCTATGTCTCACAGCTGTCACAGTGCTTCTTACAAAGACATAGTGGTGTGTGCAGCCATCCAAAGTAATGCCTGCGCAAACTATCAAACCTTCGCTATTGTAATGGTCGATTTCTTGGACACTGAATGGGAAGTAGAAGGTCCCTTGTTCTCTCCTATATATTCTCGACGTATTTTCATATTGCAGTATTTAATTTGTTATATTAAGAAACCGCTGTTTCATGCATTTCAGCTTCGATGAGTTACGCACAACCATGCTTGTGTATTTTAAGGCGTCCTAGTACGATTAAATTGACAAAAATCGGCCAAAAAATCAAAATTAATTTTTTACCCTAAATTATTTTTATATACTTTTCTATAACCTCTCAAAATTCGAAAGCTCTAAACATAATGAACACATAATTATGATAGCTTTTGCATTCGTCTTTATTCACATCCCTTTGGCAAATCAAAATTGTAAACTTACTTATCTCAGAAAGATTAAATAACTAGTTTATCTTCATTTAAAATACTAAGGCGTGTTTATATTGTGACTAATGCTTTAAATTTTTTTATTTTTACCTTTTGGTAAATAAAAATTAATAAAAGTTGTAATAAAAGTTGGTGTGCATTTTTAAATCAAAGCAATACTAATTTTTTTTTTAAATTATCGAACTCATGGTTTATAAATTTCTTAAGGAATTTTCAATAAGCTTTCATAAAAAGAATTATTGTACAAACATCAATTATGTTATCACAAGACCTATATCAACTTTTGTTATACATAGTTTGACGTACTTGTAAATCAAATTACATGCGCGTACGTAGCTTTTTGTAGGAGGAGTAACATTTTAAAATCGCTTCACAAATGTCAAGTTTTTTCCTTAAAAAGTTAAATTTCTAGCTTTTTAAAAAATTTTAAGCATAAAATATGTTTTACATAGTATAATACACACATAGGAGAGAACCAAAAAAAGTATAAATATCCTTAAAATATTTTGCTTAAATCGTAACATGTCTCTTTAATGTTGGGGCAGTTATTATTTATTTGCATCATATCAGCCCTATAAGTGTACCAAATAAGTTTACCAGCATTCTTAAAGATAATTTTAAAAAATCTAAAAATTCTCTTAATTTTGAGAGCGCCAGTATTAGTATACTTAGCTACAAAGCATTGAGCTTCAATTAAATGAATTTAAACCATTTCATTTAAAAGAGTGCAAGGTGCTAGAGAATAATTTAAGAAAGCCCATTGTCGTAGAAATATACATAAAAGGACCGAAAATAGAAAAATACATACAGTGTAATGAAGATATTCATGAAAAAACATTTAGAAAAATATAGAAATTGGCTGAAATATTAAGAAAAATAATAATTAATTCTTTATTTTATTGTTTTGAAAATGAAATTTGATAATACTATTTCGATTTATAAAAATAGAAACGGGACTTTTAAAAAAGAGAAACAAAATATTTAATTGCCAATAGGCTCTAAAATGCAGACATCGATTTTTAAAATGTTTATCATTTAGTGTTTTGTTTCAGAAAATGAACTGGTTATCAATTAATAACATTAAAATGTATTTTTAGTATTATGACATATCATAATAATTTATATTATGAAACATAAAAATATTTCGAACTTGTCCTAGCCTTTTTGAATATTTTACTTAACGCATGAGATAAATAAGCAACTCGTAGTCTGAACTCTTTCTGGGAAGAAATTCTGTTTTTTGGCAGCATGAGGCAATGGGTGTGATATAATGTTTCACTGTATAAAATATGAATTTGAATGGCAAGTTATCCTGAAAAGGAAGATAAAGCCAATTTCCAATACAATTCTAATGTTTGATGATGTATATATATATATAGAAAGAGAGAGAGAGAGAGAGAAAATTCTAAACTATAAAACTCTAATAAAATAGAGAACATCTCTACTAATTTCTTCTGCATGTAGAATGTTTTGAAGAAATAATAGTGGATTTTACAGCTATTTTCACCATTTCCGGATTTAAATTACTATACAGCAGTTATATAGGTTTCAATTAAGTGTATTATTTTACAAAGGAAATAGAATAACACTAAAGGGAAATTTGAATTGCTTCCTACAGTTAAAATGAGATAATCCAGCAAACTACATGAACAACACAAACATTATTTGTCGGAAACAAAGGGTTTCCCATTTAAATGGTATTAATTTTTAGTTAAAACCCTAACTTCAAACATATAATATTATTTCCTCTCTTACGTGTAATAATGTTTTATAATGGAACGCGCTTATACCTCAAATGCTACACTATCTGGCCAAAAGTATCCAGACACCCCTTAAAAAAGTGGTTCTAGCGAGTGATGAAATTTGATACGTAATTGAAAGTGATAAAAGTGTTGGTAGTGGCTTGTCAGATTGTACTTATGCGTTTTTCAGGGAATGAGTAAGTTAAAGGAGCTTAGTGAGTTTGATCGTGGCAGTATAGCGGGAAACCAGTTTGTGACATTGTGGACATTCTACAGAAGCCTAAATCCACTGTGAGTTATGTAATTGTGAAGTGGAAACGTCGAGGCAGAGTGAAACGCTAGAAAAACGAACCGGTAGGCCGAAAATACTTGGTGAATGCAGCCGCACAACTCTGAAAACGGTAGTGAAACAAAATCGCAAGTCCTCGTTGGTGGAAATTTCTCAGGAGTTCCAAAGTTCATCAGGAATAAGTGTTAGCAGCAGGAGAGTTAAAAAACTTGGGATTCCAAGGTCGTGCAGCCGCTCACAAGCCAAACATCACTCCAAAGAACGCGAAGCATCGATTGCAATGGTGTAGAGCTCACCGTCATTGGACTTTGGGCATGTGGAAAACTGTTCTTTGGAGTGATGAATCTCGCTTTACAGTCTGGCAGTCGGATGGACGCATCTGGGTTTGATGGATGCCCGGCGAACGTTTCTTTAGTGCCTGCATTGTGCCGATTGTTAAGTTTGGTGGTGGAAGCATAATGGTGTGAGGGTTTTTCTCGTGGTTTGGCCTGGGTACGCTAGTTCCTGTGATTGGAAACATGAACTCTGAGATGTATGTGGACATTCTGGACAATGCTGCACTCCCAACTCTATGGCAATGTTTCGGAGAAGGTCCATTTCTCTTTCAGCAGGATAACTGCTCCATTCACACATAGAGTCTTGCACAGACGTGGTTTGACGAAATGGGTGTTCAAAAACTGGACTGCCCTTTTCAGATCCCCGATCTAAATCCCATAAAACACCTTTGAGACGAATTAGAGAGCAAATTACGTAGCGAGCCCAATCGACCATCATCACTGCAAGCACTCACTTCAGCTGTGATGGACGCCTGGAAGGCAATTCCTATGATCACCTATCAAAAATTGGTGGAACGTCTTCCCAAACGTGTGCAGGCTGTCATCCATGCAAAAGGGGGACCAACATCATGTTAATATGTGCATCAGTACGCTCTAAGTCCATGCCACTGGGTGTCCGGATACTTTTGGCCAGATAGTGTATATACCTCAATGCCTAAATCAAATTTTAGCAATGTATTTAATATTTATTGTAACAATTTCTTTTCAATAAAAAATAAATAAAATTTAAGTCATTATTTTAAATGCATGCCTCTTCAATTAACACGGATTAATTTGTCATAGGATGTAACGGATTGCTTGGAAATGTAATCGTAAGCCTACGACAATATATTTTTGTTTTGTTGAACTTTGCGGTAAATAAAGGCGCCACTTATTTTGTTAACTATTAAGAAACCACCTACTAAACATATAACCAGGCGCTGATTTCTGAAATGTTTTGGATTTTGATTTACAGAAGAATGTAGAAATCTGCAAGCAATAATAATACAAAATAAAAAACAAATTCAGATACAGCGAAAACATCTCACTCACTCGCGATGAAGACTAAATTAATGTATAAACAATGTACTAAATATACCCTAATAAAAATAGCAGAAAAATTAAATTTACGTGTGAAAAGTGTAATAAATATATTGCATACCCTACATTACACATTTTCTTCCTTTTTCACCTTTGTATGCAAATTTTACGGTAAAATCAGAATGTAAACACCCTTGGTCATGAAACACCCTCGTTAGAAACTCCATTCAATTTTTATGCGCGTGAAGTGTCAGTTTCAATACGGCTTTTAAAAATAGCATTGGAATGTCATTTTTAAAAAATATCACACGCATTTTGTGTGTAATTTATTTTCAATTCAATTTATCTATGAACAAATTATACTTAAATTATCATGTTAAGTTCAAATTTTGTAATTTAATATTTTCATTCCATCCTAAGATTTAAATCAGTTCTTTCTTTAAAACTTTACTGAATATTTACTACAAAATATGTGTGCATTAACAATATGCATTATGTATATATTTTTTTATTTATGAAGGTTAGAAAAACCGTAATAATTGTAATCTATATTCCAAGTATTAAGGGATTTATATTTACAAAATTGATTTACTTTAATAGAGATACAATTTTTGTTTCAAAGATGTTAAAGATAAGAACGACAAAAAAATTCAAACATAATACTTTATATTTATAAAATCTCAGAACTTGCTGGAAGGTAAAATATCTTACGATAAAAAATAAATTTTTTCTCTAAATGATCTTATATTAACGAAATGATCTTATATTACAGAAATGATCTTATATTAAAAAAAAAATCAGCGAAAAAAAATTAAACATGAAGTAGGCATTTATATGTTAGATTTGCACACAAGAAGCTTTTAAATACAACAGTAACTTTAAAAATTTCTGAAAAAAATATAGAATGCAAAATTGTGCCTACATTTTATGTAAAAAAAAAATAGAAATTTTTACTTTTGCTTTGTTTAAAGGAACATGGATTGATAAGAAATAAATATTGAACGGATATATTTTTGAATATAGAAACTATAATTATTATTTTAAAAAGTATTTCTAGAGTAGATAACTCGAAAAAAATTGGCCAACTTTAATTTAAATTTAAATATAAGTTCTTAATAATACGTAGTTTTTGTGATGCAACTCTTTTCTCTGCAAACTATTGCTTCAAATTTTTCACATATTTCTGAGTAGTTAAAACACACCATGTTTGTCTTGATAATTAACTATTTATACTTATTCAAATTTAACTAAACTACGAATCGAAGAAACGACTCACAAACGAGAATATTCATTGCAAAGCAGAGGAATTCTCATTTCCCCCTTTTGGTAAAACTTCTTGGACCATATCTAAATGCAAGCACCCGGATGTCATTTTAAATTCAAATGCAAATATCGTATTTCAAATTCTGGCTCGCATGGCTTAGATGTGTTTGATTAGTCTTCATTTAAGGAAAATGCTTTACACCTGCTGTTCCAATTCATGAATTTCTCTAGAGATTAAGATAAAAACATCTCAAAGCATCTTGTTTATGCATCATCTTAGACCTTTGTTCTCGTTGTCATTTATTTACATAATTAGTAGCTGAATAAGATGTTTTAATAAGTTGAGATTTGAACATGAATCACACATCTCTATTAATTATATACCCAATTAGAATGTGACCAGCTGTAATTTCAGTAAATATTATCTTTCTCATTTCAATTTCGAGGAAGTTTAGCTAGGAAATTATAGCAAATGAGACAAGATGCTTAATAATAAACTTTTTCTCAGTTTCTTTTTTTTTTTTTTTTAATAAAATTCACACACAAAATTCTTGATAAATGCAGCAGATTCAGTACCATGTATTTATTCATCAGATTGATAAAAAAATTATCATTATTCATTTAACAGTACAGAGAGTTCAAGAAACTAAATGAACGTTAATTTTCTGACACGCATATATATCACTTCTGTTTGTTTTTAAATAAAACGTACTTCGAAGTGTTTATTTATTTATTTTTTTGTTCGTGGTTTTTATTAATTTATGATTTTTTGTTGTTATTGATGATTTTAACTAACGATTTAAATGCACTGTATAAGTTGTTATACTTTCATATTACACTCATGCCCATAAATTAAGGATAATTCAGAATCACACAGAAAGTGAACTCTAAAATAAAAATTTCACCTGTAGAATTATTACACACATCTTGAAGAAGAATATGCAAATTACAGGAAACCACCAGATAGCGCGGATAGAACGTCACAATGACGAGAGTGTAAGAGAGGGGTATATAAGGAATGGTGGCAAAGAAGTAAATTTGTTCACAAGTGCTTTAAAAGAATTTCAGTGTAATAACCGCATAGGTATGGCGCAAAGGAAGCATTATGATTATTTTTTACGTGGTAGAAATATCGGACGACGGGAATGTGGATGTACTCAGCTGGAAGTATCCGAGGAACTTGGAATCGCCCAGAGTGTCATCTCCAGGCTTTGGCAACGATTACAAGATGATGGTAATGTGAGTAGTTGTTACAGCACAGGTCGCCCCTGAGTTACAATGCCGAATGAGGACGTGTATTTGGCAGTTACTGCCAAAAGAAACAGATGAAGTGCACAGCATCAGACCTATCTCTTCAGCTCTCTTCAGCTACCGGTACGACAGTTTCAAGGCAGACCGTGTGCATACGCTTAGGGCACATTGGTCTATATGCTCGTAGGCCTGTCAGATGTGTTCCCCTTACCGCAACTCACTGTCGCCTGCGATTAACCTGGAGTAGAGAGCATGCATTGTGAACACCGCAACAGTGGTCTTGTGTGATATTTTCCGACGAGTCCAGGTTTAGTTTGCAGTCTGATTCTCGCCGGACTTTCATATGGAGAGTGCCAGGTACCCGTTACCACCAAGAAAAGTTACCGTTACGGTGGTGCCGGATGGCTCCTTTGGGGAGGAATTATTCTTGGTTCCAGAACTGACCTGCATGTTCAGAGTGTAACGATGACAGGCCACATCTATCGGGATGTCATTCTGGAACAACATGTACGTTTGTTTCGGGGCGCCATGGGTACTAAATTTCTGTTTATGGATGACAACGCCCTTCCTCACCGTGCAAACATTGTAGACGAAGGCCTTCAATCGGCGTATATCCCCGTATGGATTGGCCCGCATACTCACCAGACTTGAATCCAATAGAGCATGTGTGGGATATGCTTGGCCGACGAATTTCAACCCGTCAACCCCCTCCCAGCTGTCTACCGGAACTTCGGAGAGCATTGCTTGATGAGTGTTATAATATTCCCCAAGATCAGATTGATAATTTGATACTCAGCATGCGTAGACGTTGTAAGGCCTGTATTGCATCGTCCGGGAGACATACTCCGTATTAACCATCATACTAACCATGTTATACTGTTTTTTGTAAATAGGTTCTTTTTTGAAATTTGCTCAATGGAGTAAAAATCGCAATTTTTATTAATTGTGTCAAACATATAGCATCTTTTTGCTATTTACCTTTTGTTTAACAAATAGACTTTACAAATAAGTCAAATTTGTTTTGTTTCTGTCTCTTTCTTTGCCTGAACTTCATTATCCTTAATTTTTGGACATGAGTGTAGTACCACATATCCAGAAATCCTGTTTTGATACTATATAACAAATTTGTAATTTGTAGGGAAAAAATTGTATGATATTGTTTATTTAAATGGTATCATACGCATTTGTTATGTAATAGACTGTAAAGCAGAAGTCTTTTCATTTGATGTATATAAACTCTACTTCCTTCTCACATAAAATATAATGTGGTTCCGCTCAAACACCACTTGTGACACCAAGTCACAAGTCGTGTCCTCCCTCTTCCATTCCTCTCATATACCAGCT
This sequence comes from Trichonephila clavata, assembly GCA_019973975.1. Taxonomy (NCBI): domain Eukaryota; kingdom Metazoa; phylum Arthropoda; class Arachnida; order Araneae; family Nephilidae; genus Trichonephila; species Trichonephila clavata. Next base: position 41,818 of record BMAO01030218.1, read on the forward strand.
GACCTCTTTGGGTCAGTGACCTCACACTTCCAGTAGTTGGATGGACTGTCCATTAAATCTCCCTCTATGGAATGAAGCGAGCGTTAGAAGAGAAAATTAAAACATCTATTTGTTGTGATTTAACATGGATGAAAACGTACAATATGTTTTCCTTAAACAGGCTTAATATGTATACTCGTATGATAAAATTATTTTAAGAATAATATATTTTTTTTTAAATCTGATTTTCCAAATTGAACTAATTTTTGATAACATTTAAATAATTACGAGTGTATATTTCTTATTTGTATTTAAGATTATATGAATTAAAAATCACTATGTTTTTATGGCCCGTGTGACAGACTGATAATTTTACGTGATACTAACAAAACAGGAAAAATAAACATTTTTAATGATTACTTCAAATTAAAGTTTTTAAAGAATGGTTTAGGACCTTTGCGAGATAAAAGATAAATCCCATATTTAATGTAAATAGAAACTATTAAATTATGAAATATTAACTTAATTTTTCTAATGTTTTACGAAGTGCAAAAGTAGTGTATGTAAACGAAACTGGAAATGTGAAAAGTTTTCAAATGCATTAAGCCTTATTCTCTCAACAGCAGCCATATGATTAAAAACTTAATTTTAGTTTCATAATTTATCATTGTCTTTCGACGGCCAAATTATACACAGAATACTAGCTGACTTACAGCACCTCCATCTGAAAATGAATGCATACTTGGGCAGTATCAAACTTGCATGGCATCCAAATTTAAATCATTAATTACTTTGTTGTTATTTTAAAAATATAAAAACGATTTAAAAAAAGACTATTAGTACGTAAACTCAAAAGAAAAAAAAAAGAAATATGAAAACTTAATTATGCAGTTGAAGATCAGCTTTATTTTATTTTGAAGGACACTATTTCTAAATATTGGTACTGTTATTTGTTGAATATGAAAGGCACCCAAGAAAACTATTAAAGCATTATAGATTATTCACCCAAATAACATGATAGATGTGTTCGTGTTGAACGAATCCGTGTTGTAATTGGTCTATCATGATTCTTTCATCCAGAAGCTGCCTCATCATATTTATAAAAAAGTTCAATAATTTTGATTCGAAATTCTAAAAATTAAATACGTTTCCCAACTGCATTTTTAGAGAAGCAAATAGGATTTCCAGAGAACCTTGTCTGTAAATGAAAAAAAAAATTATAATATTTTTCTGACATTTTCGGATTGTTGGATGAAATGATATTTCCTGATCACAACGTATTATAGCACCCATAGTTAGATTGTAGTCAAAAACAATCTTTAAATTGAGTGTATTCCATTTATTATTATTTTTTAAGGCTGATCATAGAGAGAGAGAGAGATGTATCATAACAAGTATCAAGTACTGATACTTGTTATGATACTTAACAAGTACAGTCAATCAAAATGAGTCCAAATTAATTTTTCCTGATATAAACTCAGGTTTTACAAAGAGATGAGACCAAAATAAACTACTCTTGATATGTATTCGAGTATAAGAAAAATATATATTTGAAACAAAATATCTAGTATAATACTGGGACATGAATTTTCGGAGCACTATAGCCGTGGTCAATATAGAATCTAGGTCGTGACAGTTAAAATACTCAAACATTTAGATTGCAAAAAAGGAAAAAAAAACCGAATTATTGAAATTAATGACAATTTCTCTTGCACTAAAAATTATAGAGATAAAGAAAATCTAACGAATTAATCGGGTTTTGAAATAATAATTTTTATAGCATTCTGTGTTAATAATTGCGGTACCATATAGGCCTAGGATGATTCACTATAGCATTTTGTTTCATTTTCTATGAACTTAAAGATCATTACAGTTTGGAATAATGAGGGTTTATTTTTCAAATAAATCCGATACACATTAATTGAGACGAAAACATGAAGGGTCATGATATATGACTCTTAATTTTCATAATACAGTTTTTGAAATTGCGTAGCTTGATACCTCGACATAATGATAAAACCAATCAAAAGTATGCTTAATTGTCGATCTTTTCAGTCCTAGTTAGAAAGCTGCGATAAAAACTTAAATCAGCAAAAAATTTTATTAGTGAGACAATATAATTTTTCGGTTTGAAGTTGAAATTTAATAAATTATATACTTGATCTCACTGCTTGTATTGTACTAAGGTTTTTAGTTAACTTACTGTGTGCAGATTAATTAATTTAATTCGTTTAAATAAAGATTCAATAAAAAAAAAACTAATAGAGTTGTACGTAAGTAAAGAAAAATATAATTTTCAACACTTCTTTTTAATTATTTCTTCTGGTTTTTTTTCATTTTGTAAAAAAATACTACGTATTGAAATCTATAACAATATTTTCTGTGATAGAGTACAGAATATATCTTTTTGCATTGTGAATTTACTGTTGAGACTGTTGTAATATTAGCTGACATTAAAAGGGACGTTTTCTACCTTTTAATACTAATCAGCATAGAGAGCTCGATACGAAACTGAAAAATTCTATTCCGAAAACTCTAGCAGATAGAAAGAACACATGATGTAACAGAAATTAAGATAAGTTTAATGTAAAAACTTACTTGAAAAAACGCAACTTGCCAATGGATACTTTAACAAAATGGTTTGACAAAGAGTTCCACAAGAGACATTCGTGTTTTTGAAATCAATTAAATTTGGATCTATGATGCAGTGAATCGCTTTAATGATAGCTATAAAAGCTGCAATTAAGTCTCAAAAAATGAAAATAAATGGATATTTCAGTGTAAAAGTATACAAAAGTTTGGATGAAAATTGAATTTTTCTTTAAAAGCATCTAATAACACATGTTTCCAAGATGCGCCGAAAAAATTTAAATGAGTGAGAAAGAAAAAGAAAACTTTTCTCAGTGACCAAGAAAACACATAGAAATCAAATGCCTTTCAATGCTTAATTTTTGCCTTTATGGGTAGATTTGGTGTATTACATTTTTTTTTTTTGTTGCTTTTCCTCAAAATCAAATTTTCAACAATTTACGTTTCTGCAACGCACCATAAATCACAAAAAGTTATGAAAAGGCATAAGATTTTGTAGAAATACTTCAAAGTATTTTATACAAGGCATGACTCTTTTCTTGCATTGTGAATCGCCTACATTTGTACTAATTTAATATGCGGATTGTCATAAAGTTTGAAGATTTTTGTTTTGTTTCGAAACAAATCAATTGCTAAAACAGTGTTTCTCAAACTTTCACTATTTGCAATCCAATGATTAATCATATTTTTCATCGACCCTCTCCATACAATAACACACAATGTATTAAATTTAATAATGCTACACATTGATGCCTACGACTTTAACCTCTTACGGACCATCGACATATATAAACGTCTCGCTCAGTCAGTGCTTTAATTTTCCCAGACGTATATATACGTCTTTCAGAGGTACAGACTATTTTGTGAACTGTTATTCATAAAATTGTCTCGAAGGCTTTGGAATGCAGTAAAATGACTTTAACAGAGTTTGCGAAGGATTTACTTATTTATTCCTTTTAATCTCCTCCCCCCCCCCAATACATCACATACGCTTGCCTACGTGTTAAACGTTGGCATTGGGAAACGAATCGCGAAATTTTTAGTTGGCATTTAAAAGATTAATTATAAACCGTACAAATTACCAAGAAAAGTGTTAATGTTTACGTATAATTTTATATATGAAAAATCCATGTGGCCATTGGTAATTAATAAACTTATTAACTTAGTATTGTTAATTATAAAATACAATACGCAGTACTGATATATTCATAAGTGTATTATATCAGTGTAAATGTGTATTTTATTTTCTATTATGTCAGATTGTACTTGTTTGTTTAATTGCGTTAAATTTATAATTTTTAAAATAATCTTTTGTTTTCGACTTTTCAATATGCTCGCGCTCTCCTAGTAAGGTAATTACGCCCCCCCCCCTAGATGGGCGCGTCCACAGTTTGAGAAACACTGAGCTAAAATATTTTTAATGCAATTGCAGTTTTATTAGAACCCCAAAATCCTTAGTAGACATCTTTATCTTCGTAATAAATTTTATAGAATAACAATATGTTAAATAGAAGTTAAGTTATCCTATATCGCATGATCACCTTTTTTGGGCCTTTTATATGTACACAATTTTAGCAAAATAAATTATAAATATATTTTTAATTAGCGTATACCTTAAAATCCGGTGAATAACGTGCACTTATACTTTGAAGCTGCATTTTTTTTAAATTTAAGGTATATTCCCCGTAAAACGTGCACTCCCGTTTTACGAAGGAACACTAAATGTACGCGGGTAATTCGATTATGTTTTAAAATCATTTATGAGAGGAATTATACCAAGATTTAAAAGAAATAATAGTACGCTTCTAGAATTCCCCTTTCTGAAGGAGAAGTACCCTTTAATTTCATTACGTATGGTATTTCTTTTAAATAAACGTTGTTCCAATCTATGTAGAAACCCCCTTTTTTTTGCTCATCTTTTTTTTTTTTCTTTTTGAAGGTATAATTTTTATACCCGCATAAAACGAGCACCTGTAAATCTCGATTATATTTCTTGCGTTAAAAGTGTGCGTTATACGCTGAATTTTACAGTAATTTACATATAATCTTAAAATTGTCGATATATTCAACTTTACGATGTGCAAAGTTATTTAAAAAATATTTTGAACAAATCCCCACACGTTGGTAAAATAGAACCTTAAGCGCTAAATGTACTCATGAAAATTTATTTAACAAAATGTGATATCTTTCTATTTTTGAAAATGATGGAAAAGTAATTAATGAAGATTCATTAAAAACAGCTCAATATCTCACTAATTTCACTTTCATAAACTCATATCCATTCCTTGTTTCACACCGCCAACATCTTCGAGAAAGTGCGCAAGTATTAATCTTTGTAAAATTTCTCTTTCGCAATGCCCAAAGCAATACCCCCAATATCATATCTTTACCAATAATCACCTCTGAAGTTTCATTACATTTCGTATTTAACGTCCTCTGAAGTAATCTGCCGCTTTTGTGGTAAATGTAATTACATGTTTCCACTGTAATAATGGGCGTTCTTCAGAAGTCACACATTTCGGAACTTCCTTCTTGCGAACAGAAAATAATTATTTATCGAATATGGCTTTCTCGTTCGGCGATTCCCCTCAAACACATAATCCAAACTAAAATGCGTCGTGCCTTTTAAGAACTTTTCCCATAAATTAAAGAGAATGAGAACCATAATCCTCTGCAATGCATGCATTACGTTTTCCGGGATACAATGTGTTTTAACTTAAACAAAGGAATTTCGAGACATTCTTATTTGTTTTAGCATTATCGACCACCCAAAGCTTAGCTATTTATTCTAACAAGATTTGTAACCCTACTGAAGGTTAAATTAGAATTTTGGAACAAAAGCTATTAACTGACAAGTCCCTAACACGCTTCAAATGAATGCTATACTTCGAAAAGTACTCTAGAAATAAAGTATAACAAAAGTTTAATGACTTTGGTCTGGAGTTTTGCAATTTGAAAAATTTGCATTTTGTAATGAATTCATTTACTGCTTATGGACATAGGTATCAATATTATCAATAATTATATAAAAGAAAGATAAGTAAATAATCAAAATCACTGGGGCATAAAATGTATGGAAATAGGAATAATGACCAAATTACAAAACTATGATTATACGCACCTAATAGTTAAGATATTGTTCTTCCATTATATATATATATATATATATATATATATAATCACCTATAAAAGTATATTATTTGCATTCACCACCTTAAGTAAAGTATGGATTTTAAATTATTCTAAATGTATTTTCTGCTACACAAATCGATATATGTATAGAAGGTGTAAATCTAATTACAGACAAAAAGAAAAAAAAAAGTTTTAATCCTAAATTTTTAAAACAAATTTTATTGCATGTAGAAGGAATAAGAATGTGGAAGGAATAAGATTGAAACTTATTCTTTTACTATACTTCATAAAACATGAACATTTATATTTCCTTTTATGACAGAGAAATATTCTATAATGAACCAAGAGCTTGTAGCGGTATCATCTACATAAGCCAGCAACAACCTCCGTACTAAGGTGATCATTTTGGTATAGTGGTTAAGTTACTCGGTTTTGGATCCAAAGGTCCCTTGTTCTGTCCTCCGGATAAGCGCGTCACTTCATTGATGACCCTGGCTGAAATCAGAAAAAGGCTACATTCTGAACTGGCGTACTCCATATACCCGCAAGAAGAGCGACAAAAAACCTCATCAGACTTACTTGATACAGCCAGACTCACTTGGTGCCACAAAAAAACCTCACCAGACTCACTTCAGGTAGCAAAACAAACTCTCCAGACTCACTTAAAGCAGCATAACAAATTCGTTAGACTCACTTGATGCAACTCCGCCAATTAACTACAACAACTCACGCAACAAGCTCACCATAACAGCTATATCGATTGTTCACATATCCACCCACTTACTGGTGGGGAGTCTGTAACGGTATCATCTATATAAGCTAGTGACATCATCCGTACTAAGATGATCATTTTAAAACAGCGGTAAGTTACGTACTTACGGAACGAAAGGTACTGAGGTCGAATTTCCTTCAAGCTTAAGCGTAAACTAATGAATCTTATTATTTTACATTAACTACGAAATTAATCTCTAAATTTTAAAGGAAAACTATATATGTGAATTTTAAAAAATAAAAATAAATATTGTTTAAAAATAAATTCTGTAAATATAAAATGTCCAAACACCAATATTTGGAATTTAAAAAAAAAATTAAAATTGATTAACTTTATAAAGAAAATGCTGTGAAAAATGAAATATTTGAATATAAGAAATATAATAATGAATACATTATCCTTATACCTCGTTTTATTAAAAGAAATAGCTGAAGGAAGTTTGAACAAAAATTTTAATCTAAATAAAAAGTAGAAATATATTGAATAGTTTTTAAAATTGTTTACTACAAGTAATAAAACTACAAATTTTTGATTATATTTCATTTTTTGTCTTTTGAGAGGATGGAAAATATTTATAAACACATAATTGTTTTCTTTATTTATTAAACTTGAAAAAAAATTACTTCAATATTCCAAAAAAAAACTTAACGTAAGATATTTATAATAAATTGAATTGTGCATTTTTAGATCAAAATTAAAATAACAAAATCGGGAATCTTATTTTATGTCAAAACTCTTAGAAAAAATAAATTATGTGAATCGTGACGATGAAATGTCATGTTTTGTTAAGGTATTCGACTACCCTAAAATTGGGAAATTTGCCAAAAATTAACAATTTTTTAATGATTTTATTTTATATGCCATCTTATTAGCTTCATAAAAATATCACGTTTATTATTTTTCGTTCACTAGAACAAAAACTACAAGTGTTTTAGTAAAAGTAGATGTCATTACTTTAAGCAAGATTTCATCCTTCAAAACGCGTTTTACTCAAAATGGGGTTTTTATTTAAATGCTCAAATGGGGCCAGCGATTGCTAAAAAAGTTTTGAAAATATTTTTTTGTATAAGTTCTGTATAAAAGTAGAAGTGTTTTAACCTTCAGATTTATCAGTCACTGCTTTATTACAAAATTCACAGCCCCTTATGTGAATATAGCCACTGTTTTTTTAAGCAATTTCATGTGATAACCAAGATAAAGTGTTTTAATTTTTGTAAAAATGAAAATATTTCTTAGCCTGAAAATCATGTCAAAAATCAATAACATAGCAACACATCGGAATTGAACAATTGAAAATCTGTTCATAAACTTTTGGTACAGAATGGAACTTACCGCGTTTATGTTACTTCTGGTCAATTTTTATCCATTTTTTCCATTGTAGTCATAATAATTTCTTTTTCTCTTCTTAATTTCAGCATATTTTTCTTAAAATGTACTAAAAAATCTAAAAACAACAAAAAAATCTCCATAACTCCATTTTTTTTTAAAAAAAAAAAGAGTTGTAGCAAGTAGCCGGAGACCTTAAACATCAATATTGACGATATAAAATAAAAAGTTTAAGTATTTCTATAAATAGCAGAAGTGCGAAATAATTCATCATACGTTTAAAAATGATATAAAAAATATGATAGAATTTATATAAAAAATTAAACATAATTTTTTCACTATCCCTCTTACACTGATTTTAATGCATTTTAAAGTAACTTTTTTATTCAAATTTTAAATTTTATTTTAAAAAAATTAAGTTCGAAGAAGAATATTTAGTTTTTTTTCTTCAGTTTTTCGAAAATAGTTTATACATGTTTAGATAATATCCCCCAATAACTGTGCACGAAATAATTTTTTAAAAAAATTAATCGCATCAGGAACCAAAAGTGTAGTATGCGAAATCTAGCAAAATAAAACATTCGTGTATCAAATAAAATGCAAATTTCTTCGTTCAGAAATCACGTGATAATGTTTGTGCTATAACCAGAAGTTGCGTGATGGTTGTACAATTTGTTCATTTTCGGAGACTTCACATTAAGAATTTAGAAAATTCTGTGCGAAGAATTTTAGGAGGACGAAAATGAAGCTCTTAGCTTAATTAAAATAGGAGCTATTGTCAAATGCGGAAAAGGAACTTGTTCTCAAAAATGTTTATAAAACTATTGAAATTCTGGAGTGAGAAATATGTAGATTGCTCTGCAAACATACTAAATAAAGGAGAGCTATTAATATGCTTCTTAATAAAGATAAACTATTCGAGAAAACTTGAGGATATACTTCAGAAACAAATCCATGAAACTTTTTCATAAAACACGCAACGGGAAAATGTTTTTCTCTACATGCATACAAGAGTTTAGTAATACAAATAGCGAAACTGTAAAATACTTAAATACTCTTCTTTGATCAATTACTATAACATTTATTGTAATTGTCTAAATCATTAAAAATACGGCAATCTTAGTTCAATTTTTGCAAGTATTTTCTCACAAAAAATTACTTTGGGGGTTAGAATACAAGTAAACTATGCTTTACCTTGAATATATAATAAAATTTACAAAAATGACTTACTTGAATATGAGAACAATTAATTTGTTTTAAGATTTTGTTTGCGATGTTAAAAAAAAAACTGTGTTACTTTTCAATGTATGCAATGTAGGTATTTCATTTATTAAAAATGCACAGGAAATATTGAGTAAAATTTACCTTTAAGTACTATGTATATTGCGATGTAAAAATAATCTTTACATCTTAAAATGTTATTAATGAAACAATGTAATTGAAGTATATTGATTAAAATATTTAATTAACATGATTTCGTGATGCATTTTTAAATCTAATTATTTAAACAGGAAATCTATACAGATACTGGTTGCTTATTTATTTTATTCCTTATACCTAATCGAAAACTATTAGAGACGAATATCAGAATTGAGAATCTCGGTCAAATTACAAGGTTGAAACCCATACTGTGGTCCCTTACTTTCTATTAACTTCTCTACGAGTAGGTTTAGGTGACTTCAGGACTCAAACCCATATCTCGAAAGAACGTTAATCACAATCTGCATATCATATAAAGTTAAGCAATATTAGGGATTGCGATATCAGACAAAAAGTTCAATACCGGTATTCGGTATTTTTTAGATCTTAATAACGGGATACCGGTTTTAATACCGGTAGTAGAAATTTTAGGAAAAGAAGGAAAATAAAAGCGTTTCCTTTTTTTTTGTGTGTTATTTGCCAGTTTTATTAAGGAGTGTAAATATCACAAAGAATTAGTCTGTAATTTTTGAATCATAAAGTATAAAAGAATCACAAAAAAAAAGTAAAAGAACATCTTATTTATTTATATCAGAACAAAGTATAAATGTCACTATTCAGTCTGTGGTACTATTTCATATTTTTGAAATGCGATCTTCAAAAACATAATGTATTAATTGTACTGGCATTAAGCCTGAAACGTAATTATGTGTACAAATTACCACCTGACCAAAACGCTGTTTCGGAAACTACGCTAGTTGGCAGTATTGTTAGCAATACCACGCTAGAGACTTTTCCAAGTCTTTTCCTCTAAATCTCTCATCTTCAAATAAATTTGATTTCTCGTCGGATGCTTATGGATATAGCTGATATCTGTATTATATTTTGGTTGGTCGATCTTTTTAGTTATAGCTAATTCTAATTTTTGTTCAAAAATCAATACCTTTTCACAGTCGACATTAGTGTCATAATCGGTTTTGATAAATGTACCGAGTCCTTTTGAATGTCAATAAGGTTTAAAAGTTAATAAGGTAAAAAGTTTTAAGAAAATTTACTATAAATTTAATCAAAAATGAATTGGTTGATCTCTTTTTTTATTTTTTTTTATTTTTATAATCATGATGATATGCAAATACACAGTGTGAATAAAAAACTCCCCAGTTTAAAAAATATCGAAATATTATGCACTTTCTTAACAACTACAAACTTGTTTTTACACATACGAATATCAGACTAGGAATCCTGTGCATGCGCAGAATCACTCTGAGGTGTAATATAATAGTTTTGGCCCACCTTTTTGGATAATTCACATATTTTATCACTTTTCTTGTTTGCACGATGCAACTTTATATTCACAGACTAATTAATTTCACACGTTAGGAATGAATAAAAAACAAAAAGTATTCTATTTTGCTAGGTTGGTGATCCCTGAATATATAGTAGAGACAATTCAAAAAATTTCTAATAAATACTGCGAAAAAACGGTATTTAAACTTGTGAATACCGGTAATACAAAAATATACAAATGGCTCCAAATACTGGTATTCTGTATACCGGTATTGCAATCCCTAACTGATATGTAATATACACCAAATTTTGGATCCCTTTTAGTAACCCTTTGGTAACCAGTCCGGTGCCTTATTAATACATTTGAAAACTCGTGAAAAATTATCAAAATCGCTAAACTTGCATCCTATCCATTATTGATTCTTAAACTTTTGTGCGCGGAATCATGGGGGTTCATAGTGCCTTTCTAGAGGGGTCCTCGAGAGTCATTAATATTAAGATTTCTATCATCTGCAGAAGGAGAAAGGCTTGGTTGAAAAATTGAAAGTTTTGTCCTCCTAGACTATCCTCTATATTTGATTACTAGACTGATCACTAAGTAATACAGTTTAAGTACATTATTTATTTTAAATTAGTATTTTGTAATATATATATATATATATATATATATATATAAAGGAGAAAAGAGAGCGACTCACTGACTCATCACGATATCTCCGAAACTGTTCAACCTACACGCTTGAAATTTGGTAGGCATGTTCCTTTCGTGGAGTAGAGTTCCGCTAAGAACGGATTTTTTTTTTTTTGTGAAAGTCAAACACAAGTGGCGTTATAAATAATCGTTTATATTTTTAAACTACTGGACGTACCATCCGGAAATTTGGTAAGCAGATCCTTTTCATAGAGTAGAGATCCGTTACAAAATGAGTTTGGTGAAAATTGATCACCAAGTGTTCGTTGCCGGGGCTAAGGGAGAGTTATAGATAAGTATTTCTATTTTTAAGCCATTAGATGCACAGTGTTTAAAAACAGTCTTTAAAATAGGTTTTTTGAAAATAGCCACCTAACTGGCATTGCGGGGGATTAAGAGACGTAATAGATAAATATTCCCGTTTTTAAACTCCTATCCATACCTGCTTGAAAATTGTTAGGCATGTTTTTTTTATGGAGTACATATCCGCTACAAAATGGGTTTTCAGAAAATTGGTTCCCAAGGTGTGTTGTGGGGTGTTATAAATATCTATTCTGATTTTTAAACTATTAGACGCACAGTCTTGATATATGGTAAGCAGATTCCTTTCATAGGGTATATATCCGCTACAAAATGGATTTCGTGGAAATCGACCCCTAAGTGGCGTTTAGGGGCTTAAGGGGTGTTACAGATAATTATTTCTATTTTTAAACTATTGGACGTACAGTCTTGAAATATATTAAGCAAGATATTTTAATGGAGTAAAGATCCGCTATGTAATACGTTTTGTAACAATCGTCCCCCTGTTGACGTTGCAGGGCTCAAGGGGTGTTATAGATAATCCCCCCCCCATTTTCAATTCATTATGCGTACAGTCTTCAAATTTGGTAAGCAGATTCCTATCATAGAGTACAGTTACCCTATAAAGTAGGTTTTTTGAAAACAGACCCCCATGTAGCGTTGCGAGGTCTCAAGGGGTGTTATAGATAATTATTCTCATTTTTAAGCTGTTAGACGTGCAATCTTGAAATTTGGTAAGCATATTCCTTTCGTAGAGTAGAGAGCCGCTACAAAATGAACTTCACGAAAATCAACCCCCAAGTTTCATTTCGGGGGATTAAGGCACGTAATAGATAAATATTTCCGTTTTTAAACTATTAGACCTACATGCTTGAAAATTGCGTGTGTGTGTGGTTGGCATGCTTCTTTCATAGAATAAAGTTACTCTAATAAAGAATAAAACGAAAATATACCCTAGGGAAGGATGCGATGGGTCAAGGGGAGTTATAGAAAAGAAATTCCTGTTTTAGAATTGTTAGACCCACATACTTGAAATTTGCTGTGCATGATACTTTTGTTAAGTAGAGATAAGCTAAGAATGCATGTTATTCAATTCAACTCCTGATGGAGCATGGGGTTACTGGGGCGTATTGACAAAAATATTATTTTTTTGGACTGCAAGGACTATAATAACGGAATTTGGTTTGTATTTTTCTTTTGTTGAATTGAAGTCCGCTATAAATGGTTATTTTGGAGAACGATTCTCCACACGATTACGGGGTATTTATAATAAAAATTTTGGATGTGTTCCATTAGCTTTAGACTTGAAATTTAGTTTGCATGTTAATTTTACGGAGTAGAGATCCACCGAAAGTTAATTTTGCGGAAATCCACTTGGTTATAGGATTATAAAAATACAAACATCTTTTTTTGTCAATTTTAGAGATTATTAGAAAATACATATTAGAAGTTAGGTCATTCTTTTATCAAGAGGCGAGATTACGGGTGTAAGTATATATATACAAACAGAAAATATAGATTAAATACCTGAAGAATACGTAGAGAGAAGTAGGTGGGTAACGGCTAGTATATATATATTATATATATTTTTTTTTTTTTTTTTTTTTATATATTATATTATATATATATATATATATATATATACGAGCCGTTATATATTTAATTCGCGATGTTTATTGTGTTATTTTTGGCTAAAAATTAAGAATAAATTACAGATACAACCTAAGGATTATTGAGGAACTTTTGAATCTCTTAGCCATGTGTTGTGAGTCAGGGAGGGGTGTGTTTAAAGTTTAGTGGGATTTTAACCCCCCCACCCATTTATGCATTAACCTCAATATCAGGCTGATGCATAAAGAAAGAAGGGGGCGGCAAACGAAAATTTAGGAGCTGCTGCTATACATTATTTTAATCAGCTTACGATATCATTCTATTCTTTTATTTGCATTAATGTTTCTTTTTTAAAATTTTCATTAGTATTTAATTTTTATATGTATGTTAAGCTAAAAAAATTCACTTTTAAAAGTTTTACTGATTATGAAAACTATGTTTGTATCGGACATTGACTGCATGATAAGTTTACATATTTATCTTTTTCAGATCATGAGGTCAACATGCACAGTTTGACATGCGAATTAGCGAATTGCCGTTACGGAGGTGTCTGCGATCATGATCCACGAGGATATGTGCATTGCGTATGCTCTTTTCACTGTTCTCCTCTCAGAGATTCAGTGTGCGGATCCGATGGCAGACTTTATGAAAATGAGTGCAGGTTACGCGAAGAATCTTGTCGACTGCAGCAAAACATACAGATTGTAGCTTCTGAGAACTGCGGAGGTAAATATGAACATGTTTTTTTGCTTTTTAAGGTATACGTTTGAGCAATTTGTAATAATTATATATTTAAACAATATTTCATTTCTAACCACCAATTTATGCGTCTCCGAATGATATGACTCAATTTAGTTTATTAAATGTAAAGCATAAAATATTTAGTCTAAGTAAAATATTTAATTGAAGGAGCATTTAGCCTTGTTTTTAAGTATATTTCTCTCTCAATTAACTTTTTGGAATGTTCGTATTCCATTGTTTTATACAAGAACTTCGTCTTGTGCGTGTGTGAAAGAACCATGCAATATGCAAATGAGCTTTTTCATTTAATTAAAAGTGTGGCGAATAAAATAGACTAAGGCGTTAACAAGGGAAGTTTATGATGCACCTTGAAATAATTTTGGAATTAAATTCTCAGAGGAGTGCATTTCCAGTGTCAAAGAGACATGCTGATTGATAAACCCTTCATATAGTTTACTAGGTATGGCGATATAATAATATCAGTTACGACAAACATTTGCTCAAAAAGAACCACAATGACAGTTGAACCCAAGATACAGAATGCAGGGTGCACACCCATGACGTTCGACAGTCAGAACTCATTGGGGGGCATGAAAGAGGCCTGCACAAGAAGTTTAAAAAGGCAGTTTGAAAGACGACCGGGATCTTCGACGATACAAGTGAAAGAGGTTGGAAAGGGGGGGGGGGCAGCTGCAACCCCGAGACAATCATCAAGACATCAACGAACTAGACATTATATTTTTCCCAGTGATAGGAATGCTGGGTAGTCGGACCCTGTGAGATAACCCACTACAACTTAAATTTGACCATTTCGATGGAGACTTTGACCATGACAATTCAGTTGCATATCCGGGAGAAAGTGCCAAATCGTTGACGAAACTCATTCTTTTTTACATAGAAAGATATAGCTTAAAGACAAAATAGATCGGTTGTAAATTTAGTATTATCTAATTGAAAATAAAAAAGGAATATTTTCCCCCTAAGACTGTGTGATCCCTCTCGCTTCCCAGAAATTAACTAACTTGGGGCTCACAACGTTACATTGTTTACAAATTGAAAATTAAGCGCATTTTTTTAGAATATTTGATAATATAAATACAAATGACGTATGCAAGTAATTCTGGTGTATATTTGTTGTAAGGTAGAATAAAAAATAAGTAGGGGAAAAAATGGCATAGCTCGTATTAATTCTAAAACCATGATGTACTTTTCCCCGTTGTGTTTCATAAATTCGTAGACAATATTTACATATAAAGTACAGTTTAATGTTATGCTAAAATTCTTTTTATTTTCCTCAATTTTAGTCGTTTCAACCAGTGTATGTCTCCAATCGCCTTTTGGGTGCTGTCCAGATGGAAGAACACTTGCTTTAGGTCCAAATGCCGCTGGTTGTCCAAGTGAGTTTCAAAATTAAAATAAATATATTAGGAATAAAATTTATTGAACTATTAAACCTATGAAATATCAACATTATTAATTTTGGAAATTAAATCACTTGAACTGAAGTGTTGAGCGAGGAAACTACAAAATATTTTTGAATCATTGATTTGAAAGGGTATAAGTTAGATTTCGATTTTAAGTACAGCTAGATATAAAACACTGTAGTATGATGAATTAATTCATTAAGCATTGTGTAATATTGTATGCAAAATCTTTTATAAATAAATTTACGAGCTTACAGTGCATTTTCTAAAAGGATGCTTAATTGTTTGTTGTGAGACAATCAAACCTCTTGATCTCAAGGACATCTATATATATATAAAGGAGAAAAGCGTTTCACTCACTGACTGACTAATCACGATATCTCCGGAACTATTCAACCTACAGATTTGAAATTTGGTAGACACGTTCCTTTTATGGAGTAGAGATCAGCTAGAACGGATTTTTTTTTGAGAAATTCGAATCGCAAGGGGCGTTACGGGGGTTTAAGGGACGTTATAATTAATTGTTTCCATTTTTAAACTACTCGACGTACAATCTTGAACTTAGGCTAACAGATTCCTTTCATAGAGTAGAGATCCCCTACAAAATTAGTTCGGTGAAAATTGAACCCAAGTGGCGTTGCGGGGGCTTAGGGGCTGTTATAGATAATTAATTCCATTTTTAAGCTATGAGACGCAAAGTCTTTATATTTGATAAATATATTCTTTTCATAGAGTAGATATCAGCTACAAGATGGGTTTTGGCAAAATAGCCCCTAAGGGGCGTGATAGATAAATATTTTCGTTTTTAAACTACTTGATCTACCAGCTTGAAAATTGGTAGGCATGTTTCTTTCTTGGAGTAAATATCCGTTATAAAATGGGTTTTGGGAAAATTGACCCACAAGGGGTGTTGCGGGGGGGGGGTAAGGGGAAATATAAATAATTATTCCAATTTTTAAACTATAAGACGTACAGTCTTGAAATTTGGTGAGCGGGGGATTACTCTTATAAGGTAAATATAAGCTACAAAATGGGTTTCGTGAAAATCGAAACCCAAGTTGCGTTGCGGGGCTTAAGGGATGTTATAGATAATTATTTTCATTTTTAAACTACTGGTCGTATAGTCTTGAAGTATGATAATCAAAAGCCTTTCATGGATTAAAGATCCATGTTTTGTGAAAATCGACCCCTAGATGGCGTTGCGGGGACTCAAGGAGATAATTTATAGATAATTCTTTTCCATTTTTAATTTATTAGACGCACAGTCTTCAAATTTGGTAAGCAGATTCCTTTCATAGAGTACAGTTCCCCTACAAAATGGGTTTTGTAAAAACAGATCCCCAAGTGGCGTTGCGGGAGCTCAAGGGGCGTTAAAGATAATTATCCCCATTTTTAAACTATTAGACGTACAGTCTTGAAATTTAGTAAGCAGATTCCTTTCGTAGAGTAGGAATTTGAAGGAAATCAACTCTTGAGAGAGCAAGAGGTTACTGGGGCGTATTGACAAAAAAAATCTTTTTTGCGAACTACAAGGACTATAATAACGGAATTTGTTCTGCATTTTTCTTTTGTTGAATTGAAATCCGCTAAGAAGGGTTATTTTGGGAAACGACTTTCAACGGGATTACGGGGGGGGGGGGGTAGTAAAAATTTCGTTTTCTTTTCCCTGTTAGATTTAGACTTGAAATTTGGCTTGCATGTTCATTTTCCAGAGTAGAGATCCACCGAAAATTGGTTTTGCGGGAATCCACTTAGTTATAGGGTTACGAAAGCGCAAACATCATTCTATACTTCAATTTTAGAGAATTTCAGAAGATACAAATTAGATTAGTTCTGCCCTTTTTTTTATCAAGAAACGACAAGTAATTTTTTTAATACAATCATCGAATTTTTAATGCTAGGACTTAGATATCAACAATTTATATGTATATATTTATAAAACATTATGAAATACCCAGGGAAGCGGGTAGGTAACTGCTAGTCCTTGTATAAAATTCAAACATTAAATTAAAAAATAAATGTATGTAACAGATTTTGAGAAAAGCATATTCTAATTGATATACCATACTAAAAAGAAAATTGAAATTCTAGAAACTAACATTGATTCGAAAGCAAAAAGCAATGTCTCTTGCATAACGTGATGAATATTCACTGCCAAAAACCTGCAGCAGAAAAGACAATGTAAGAGGAAAAGTGTTCCTGGCGAAGAAATTTTAAAATATTAAAATTTTGTTAGGAGAAGATATGTTTTAAAATCATTATAAATAATGTCATATATATATATATATATAATTTTGCAAACACATTTTCAGTGTTTTATTATTCTTATATGTTTTTAAAAGTTTGGAACGTTTACAATGACAAAATTATATATTGTTTGTAAACTATGATTTCTGAAAACTTACTTTCTCTAATTTAAAAGAATTTCTTGACATAAGAAGGAATTTTGAACATTCTACAAACTATGTAGTTTTATATTTAATGCAAATTAGGAGTAATGTATAATTGGTTCAAATAATTTTTATAAGAGAAATATATATCTTGTACGCCATCATTGCAAAATTATTTCTATTACCAGTGATGAATTCATGCACTCACACTCACAACTATGTATGCGTGTTCGCATAGAATGTCCCATTTATCATAAAATAACTTTTTATTATTTCATTTTGGTGGGAAACTTTTATGACGCCAAGCTTACTTTATTTGTTTGTTATCCAATTAACTGTATTTTAAAATCAACAGCAATCTCTTAATTGTCTTAAGGCTCTAAATCTTCAAACTTTTGTTGTGAATAGACGCAATATTGCTTTGCAACCAAGTTAATTACCTTAAAAATATTAAATAATGTCATCTTTTAGAATTTCATAGATTTCAATCAGCTCAGATCGCTCAAATAAGAGAACGCGTTTTGGTCATGGATTTTGAATTATGTTTTTTTGTGCTGTGTGATGTTTCCTTTATGTTTGATATAATGTTTTCTTGCCTGAGTGTAATGCGCCATTTCCAGAACTTGTTACCATTATAAATAAAAGTAAATACGATGAAAATGCGTTTTGGACTCCATTTGGAGTTAATTGATAAAATGATCAAAATGACTTTTAAAAAATCCCATTGAGTATATGTATTTTCAATATATCTAAATTACTTTAAAAATGAGTATGGTAATGTTATGGTAACTGCTTCGAGTAGATTTTAGGGAAAAATTAACACTAGAGGAGCATTTGGGGTCATGTTGACTCTTTTTTCACTTTTCCATGTTTTATTTCAACACAAAAGAAAGCTCCTGCGCTTATATCTTTTTTTTTTTTAATTTTTTCTAATATGCTCGAAAGTGTATTGTGACAAAGGTTCATATTTTTAATTTAATTTTTAAAATAAATAACCGTAGATATACTTATACATAAAATAACCAATTGGGGTCGACTTCTATAAGAAAATAACTTTTCAAGTAAAAATCTCCTTTCTTTTTTCCAAAATCTCATTTTTTATTTTGGGTGTGTAGGGTACACTACTGTTTGGCTTTGTTTTGATAATGCATACTGATGAGAGACTATTATCTCTCTATTGTGCCCACCTCCAATTAATAGTGTCACTCTAAGCACTCTATTTCTTCTTTGAAATGTCCACAAATCCAGAGGCACTGGCTTAGTACAGAATTTGTTGAGTAATACTTTTCTTGCTAGAACTATATATACAGTCAAAAGTTCATTTGGGAGTTGACAGCGATTGGTATGTTACATTTGTGTCGTATAACATGCCTGTAGAACACTGTATCATTCAGAATTTTTTGTAGAAAGTTTGTGGTGCGAAAGTTGGCACAACTAGTGTTCAAGGAAACAATGAAACGCAATTTTTTCTTTGAAGGTACGCGATATCTCGTATTTGATGTGCAAAGTATCTGAGCGGATCACATTGCCACGAAAGTTTTTGCTCTAGCTTCTGAAACCTGGTAGAAGCTGATTGAAAAATTTTATTTGTTGTAAGATTCTGAATAAAAAGTAGCCATTGATGCTTAAATGTTTCCATGTAAATCATTATTCAGATTTATCAAAAATGCACGGCAAATAAACCTGAAAAATTCAAAACTAAGTTTTGACTAGCAACTGAACCAATATCTAAATATCTTTAAGTTACTATTCCTTATTTGTGAAAGGAGAAATTGTGGCCAGTTGATTTAAAGTTTGGGTAACTGTAATAGTTTGATCATATTTTTTTAACAACGATCTTAACATTTATATACTGAATTCTGGTATAATTTTCAAGAAATTCTCAGGAACCTCAAATTCAAGTCGATAATTTATTCTTGCGATAGTGGCAGAGCTACGAATTGGTACTCTGCGCAACATCAGCCCCTCTCCCTAACATCAATCGAGTACAGGTTTAAAAATAAAAAAAGTGTATCTTTCAATGTTTTAAGGGACAAAATGAATATTTTGCAAGCAGCGTGAGATTTCAGAAACCAATTTGTGGTGAATGAGTAGTAATAACTATGAAGCATGCACCTACTGGTACTGCCTAATTATAGAACATATTGTGCACAAGTTTGTGTTATTCGTATTTGTAATTTTGTGAGTTTACTTGCCACTTATCCTTCTGCTTAAGAAATAGTATGTAATAAAATATATTACATAGTATATTTTCATTTATATACCGTTAATTCAAACATAAACAATGAAAGTATCGGGAAAAATAAACTTTAAAATTATAACAATAATAATAATGTATATCTTTAGAAATTCTTATATATATATATATATAAATGTAATAATTCCCAGTAATATAATCCTTTGAAATAACTTTTAACTACCAATGGTCCATCCCTTCAGGACCAACGTTTTAGTAATAAATTAACCCGCCGCCTAACGAGAGTATTTTAAACTACACCTATCCACCCACTCAGATCATGTGATTTGAGAAGCCTATAAATACCGAGATTACTGGAGACCAACGCCCTTTTCGCTTCTGTATTTGCTGCAACATGTAGCCTACTGCAGCTCATTGTGCATTCGTTTTCTTTGTTCTGTGTCGCCCTTGTAATGTTTTATGTGTTCAAGATGGATAATAAACAAGTTAATCAATCACCCCGGACGCCTCGTCAATATTATCCAAAGAAAACATCAACAATAGCGATCATATTATTAAAGAGAAATCATCTCAACGGCCAACGTCGATTACATATATATATATTGCTATTTCAACACAATTTGCCAATTAAAAACAGGAAAAAAATATTTACTTTGATTAGGGTTGAATTTTTTAGAGGTCAAATTGACTTCAAAGGCGATTTTAGTTAAGTCCAAAATCCGCATGTTCTATTGTTAAACTTAAAAGAAAAATGTCCGAGTTATTTCTTTTAAAAAGAGGTTTCTGATTTTGAAAAAAAAAACATTTCTTTTAATACTTTCTCTGAAATGCTTCATATAACAAACAAAATAAATGTAAGTAATATAGAAGTCATTCAAATGATCTTTTAACTATAAAAAATTCAATAAATATGGCAATTTTCTTGGATTGTTTTCACTTTTCCCTGTTAATGTTTGAACAAATCAAATTTAAAAATATTGAGCAGTAAAATTCGCTGTCTTAAATTACATACATAAATTTAAATTAATAATTGTAAAAGTGTAATGATTCATTTGCAAATTAAATTTTATATACAATTTAATATTTATAATTGTACACGAATTATATTGTTGCAGTGAATATACATACAAATCGTTAATTAATTAATTCTAAAGTGCTTTTATGCTAAAATAGGTTTAAACACAATTTTTCAGTGATTTAATCACTACTTAAAGAGCTAATTGCCGAAGTTACGGAAACATAATGAATTCTTTCCATCTACTAGAGTTGTTTTTTATTATTTTAAAACGGGTATCTTTTGTTATTAACTAACTAAATTCAACTTTTTCTAAAGTACATTTTTCTTGATAAATTTGAATTAACTTTCATGCAAAGTTTCTGAAAAACGTATTACTAAATACCTCATTAAATTTATATGTTTTTAATTAAGTAAGGAAAACATTCAAAAAATTATGAATATTTTAAGAGTAAAATTTAGCTAATAAATCATGAATATAATTGATAGCCTTTTTTATAGAACATAATGCATAGTCATAAATTTGTAAAAAAATATGTTTAATGTACATTGAAAAGTCAACCTTAATATTCGTGTTTTGTATATGTTTAAAAACTAATTTGTCACTTTTTAACACTAAGCAAAAAATAAAAATTAAAGAAATAAAAAAGCATAAAAAAGGAAATTAAAGTACAGAAGCGAATTTTTGTTTTTTTAAAAAGCTTAAATTTGCTACAAAATGACGTAAGTTATGCTTAGGTCTAAACTTGTATTGTGATAATAAGATATTTATATAGCACGGCAGAGTTTTTAATGAATTAATAGCTACCTTAACATCATTTAAGCAATTTAATGAACATTTCCCTGTGTCAGTCTTTTGATGAAATAATTGGGAAATATTCAGAAAATCAAATAAATTATCTTGCCACTTTTTTTTTAAATCTCAACATTATTATTCAAAATTGGCTGCATGTGTTACAAAATTGATCCACAACGAAAAATTCTTAAGAAATTTTTAGAGTAAACAAAATATTTAAATGAGATTTTCTAAGGATTTCCTTTGATAAAAAATTATTTCGATTTTTAGCTGAATGGAGACGTTTGTTTTTGTTATTAACTTCATACTTTTGTTTGCATTCCAACGTGGAATAATAAAGAATGTGTACTAAACTAACAACGCATGTATGTGAATTGAATTTTTTCTCACAAGTTCGTAGAAATTTCTTGATGTGTGGAGGCGGATTAATCGTTTTTCAATAAAGCTTCTTGAACCGCAAAGATTCAAATTAATGGAAAAAAATAAACACTTAGATTTATTTTATTGAGATATAGAAAACAAATAGTTTATTCTACATTTGCGAAAATTTCTAATGTTGTTTAATATTAAAAGAGCTGCTCTTTTGTTATGGTATCATCCTATTTCGTTGAGGGTCTGTTTTCTCTCATGTTTAGGAATAAATTATAAAGATTTAAGAAGTGACAATACGATTCTATTGAAAAAAAATAGACCAAGGATTTAAGTACGTGTCTTAGAATAAAATATTTTTTTTTATGTAACTTCTTATGTTCTCACAAAAAAGGAAGTTCTAAGTAAAAAATATATATATATATAATTTATCGTAACTGTTTTGTTCATTTTTATTCACAGCTCAGTGGCAAATAAAATCTTTAAACTGATTTATCTCAGTGAGTGAGTGAATATTAACGTCAAACTGTTCGGCTACATAAGGGCTTTTGGCGACGGACTTCGTAGATTTGAACCATGGTCAAATGACGAGGACGACACCTGAGCTGGCAACACCCCTCTCCTAACTACCACACCAAAGGGAGGACTTTTGAGTTCTCGGTAGATTTAATGGGCATCACTCCCTTACACGGCTGGTCTTCAGTGTATTGGGCTCGAACTCATGACACTTCAGCTACAAGTCCGATACCTTGGCCACTTGGTTTTAGTGGCTACCTGATTTACCTCAGAAAGAAAACATAACTAGTTTATCTTCTATTAAAATGCTATTATTTTTTTCTAATATTTCAAATGCTTTGATATTTTTTTCTACCTACTGCTATTAGTACATGAAGTAAAAAGATGATATACATTTTTGAATCAAAGCAACACTTATCTTTTTTAAATAGTTGATTTGAAATTTATACATTTTTCAAGAAATTTTCAGTAATCATTCTTATACATTCTAGAGAGATCCTGTACCAGATTAAGTTATAAATATTTGGGAGTATTTTTGAATGAAATCTCATGTGCATATCAATTGTTGTAAGAGGAGCAGCATTTTAAATCCCCTTCATAATTTTAGAACCAAATTCTTTAAAACATCAAATGGTTAGCTTTTACTGTATTTTAAACACAAAAACTGTTTCACGTAATACTTATATATTACTTATTAAAAGTAAAAAATAAATTTAAAAAAAATCACAATTTTTTTTTTTTATAAATCATCCCATGCCCTTTTAAGTTTAATAAATATGTATCTCTCTTAAATTTTCATTAGTTCAACTTACATATAAAATAAATTCGTCTTTAATATTGTAACTTTTTAATTCAGAAACATGTGCTATACTTACTTGAGGTACAGTGTATTTAAAAGAAATATCTGTCATTATTCATAATTTATTTAACTAATATTATGATGAGGATTTTAATCGCCGTCCCAATACAGCTATTTACTGAAGCCTAATTATGGAAGCACTTTTAATGTTCAGCCATAATCGAATGAAAAAGACAAAACCAACATTCAGTCGTGCAAGGGGAGGGGGAGTTCTCCAGGTCCTCACCCTACCCAATAGCCCTGTTTCATTCTTTATAATCCTATGTATATAGCACATATACTTTTATTATGTTATTAATATTTAATGTCATTAATCAATGCTAATTATGTATTAAGTAATTAATTTTTTAATGTTTCCTGTTCTTGAAAAACCGACAAAATCAAAATAATATGTTGGGTAGCGTATTGGAGTATGATGCGAGAACGGTGGACTTTCAAAACTGGAACCCCCTCACTTCTACCTAAAAATTCCGGTGTGTGCCACTGCAACATTAATAGTCAAAACCGAACAAATATAAAATCAGTTACGTCATGTAAACACACGGAATACATACATACGAAAAGTAGAATTTTATGTTACTCCTAATGGTATAAAAGTTACATAAATTTAAACTTATCTTGTTTACTAGTTGGATGTCCTTTAATTCCTTTCGAGATTTTCCTGGGTATTTAAGTTCAATTATAGTAACATTCATACTCTTTTGTTTAAAATCCCCATTAGAAATCATTGTAATTACGAAACAAATATTTTTGTTATTAAAGCAATGCTATTTTCAACACAACGGTTCTGATTGATCCAAAAAAAGGAATTGTAATTATTTAATTTTTCCTCCAAAAGAAAGAATTTAAATTCACTAATTAATACATTAATTAACTTTTATTAAAGAAACATCATCAAAATGCTTGCGTGTAATATATTGCAATAGATTCTTCTAATTTGTTTCTTTTCTGTAGCTTGTAATTAGGTTCACATTTTTGGTTTGTATATTTTGACTCTTAGTAATTATTTAATTTTATGATTAGGAGAGTTTGTATTAATGTCTTCGGAATTAAAAGATGAAAAATTTATCAAAAATGAACAAATTGATTACTTAATTCGGTTAGACTTATTATTTTACATTTTATTTTTATTTGCACTATCTCAATTAATTATTTTGTTTCACAGTTAATAACAATTATTTTCATTTGCTTAAGTGAACTTTCAACTCTTACATCTTTAGATTTTTATAAATTTGTAATTGTTATTTATCATTTATTTTTGCTTATCCCGACCCTAAGGTGATATTCGAGGATTATAAATTTTAATTTCAATTATATGAATGATAAATAATATTCTCTTTTTGAAAGTAATTTTTGCTCTTTAATTATTAATTGGCATGTTTTTATTATTAATAGTGAACATTATTATTAATAGTTACAATCTAACCTTAAAATATTTATATAATAACTGTTATAACTTTTATGATTTTTATAAGTTTTATGATATTTATTATTTTATTTAGATATTTTATTTATAATAATTACATTATTTTTCATTATAATTTATCATATTATACATTTGTAATTTATCATATTATTTATATCCTATAATATGGAATTTTCTTAAAATATACTTTTGATATGCGTTAGTTAATGATTTCATATTGGTCAATTGACTGAACTTGCACATATTGTAGAGATGTTAGAATTATGTTTGAAATTAAAAATTTATTTTCTGATTATGTATTCTTTGGCTTGGAATTCTGACTCACTTTATCTTGTTCTTGTTTGTGTATACTCAATTATACAATTGGTGTATATTGGCTTAATTGTATATTTAATTTCGACAAGGAACTAGCCTATTTTTATTACTTGTTGTTCGAAACGGAATTTTTTTTATCAATAAACCCCAGTAACTCCTCCTCTCAACCAACCCATAAGTTCCAATTTCCGTAAAATCGGTTTTCAGTGAATCTCTGTACAACAAAAGAAAAATGCTTACCAGATTTCAAGTATGTCGGTCTGAGAGTTCAAAAACAGGAACTTTTATCTTGTACACTCCTTAAGCCCTCGCAACGCCCCCTGTAATTTAATTTTCGTAAGACCCTTTTTAAAGCGGATTTCTACTCCATGAGAGGAACGTGTTAACCAAAGTTAAACAATTAGAAAAAGGGGAATATTTATCTGTAACATCACTCAAACACTTACAACGCTCTTCCGGGTCGACTTTTGAAAAAACCAGTTCTTCAGGAAAATGATATTCCTAACAACTTTCAAGTCGCTATACTCTCAAGTCAACATATTTATTTGTAATGCCCTTTAATCACTTCCATCCAGCTTCCTGGAGGTCAATTTACACAAAGATCATTTTGTAGCTGATCTTTACTCTATAAAATGAATGCACTTACCAAATTTCAAGTTTTTAATTTAAATAGTTGAAAACCAGGAATATTTATATGCAACATCCCAAAAACCCTCGCAACTCTCCCTGGAGGTCGATTTTCACAAACCCATTTTTGTTGCAGATCTCTACTTTGTAAAAAGAATATACCTCCTAATTTCAAGTAAGTAGGTTTAATAGTACACAAGCTGGATTAACTTTGATCTATAACACATCATTAACCCCTCACAAAGCCCTTGGGGATTCATTTTTTTTTAAAAATCTCTTTTGTAGCAGATCTCTACTCTATTAAAGGAACATGCATGCCAAATGTCAAGTCTGTTCGTATAATATTTCGAAACAGTGGATATTGTTCTGTAATAACACTAACCCCTAGAAAACCCTCTTGGGCGATGAATCTCACAAAAGATCTTTCTTAAAGGATCTCTACTCCTTAAAAGGAAATTGCTTCTAAATTTCAAGTCTGTTGGCCTGGCCGTTCCAGAGATATCGTGATGAGTAAGTCGCCCTTCTCCTTCATTAAATTCCTCCTATCTCAATAAATATATCTTAAGCTTAATTTCAAATAATAAAACAGCCAAGCTTACCTTAATTCACATCGAGCCGAGAGCGATTTTGAGAGTCTTGTTGGTTCATCTATTTCATAGAAAATTCAATTAGTTCACATAAAAAGTTCGAAGAATAAAAAAAACATGTTTGTATATATAAATAACGAGCCAAAGGAAACCGTAGAATACAATTAGAAGCTGTATATTGATAAATGACGAATAACAAAACTTTTCTCGTGGTTCCCCGTGATACAAAGTGCGTTGCCACATATCAGCAACGGAAAAATAGTAAAAAAAAATAAATAATTAAAGAATACAGTTGCCAAGGCTCGAGGCGAGGATTCGAGAGACCTATTATTACCTCAAACTCTGTATCTTGTTCAAATTTTCAATCGTTAATAAAATTCTTTTTATTCATCCAACTCAAGTTCAAATACATTTTTTTTAAACTTGTAGTGGCAGACACTTGATGTTAATACGGTTTTTTCAAATGTTAATTCAATAATTAAATTTAATTAATTAATTTTAGTTTTATATGGGAGAAAAAAATGAACACCTAATTTGATTATGTAATATATGTATATACAAATTTATATTAATTCTAATTATTTAATAAGAAGTAACTAAAATTAAAATTTTCTTTGTTGACCTAAGTATAAATTGAAATGCTATTTATTTTTTTATTACTTGTATCTACAGTTGAAAGCTACACATTCAAAATAAAACACTGAAAAGTCATATAAATTATTTCTAAAGATTTCAAAATTTAAAAAAAAAAAATTTAATTCTTGAAAAAACCTTTAATGATAAATTTTTTAGAGTTAATTTTTCCGCACAGTTTCATAAAACAAACTCTCTATTCGGCATGTAGGTTAAATAGTAATTTTAGTGGGAATGTAAGTATTATATATACGTAAAGAAGCTCGCAGGCTTCGAGAAAGAGCAAAGAAGGTATTGTAAATTGTTTTCTGTATGGTGCAGGATCTTTATAATTCGTTTTCTCAAATAACATGACACTGGATGAGTGACTCTTTGAGTAATGACCACAGATGTCCAATATCATTTTTAGTTGCTACGATAACAGAAGAGCTCAAAGGAATCTTTTGTGAGAGGTGCTGGTGATCTGTGGGAATAATGTAATCTGTAGGTATGTTCCTCGTTAATCACGAAGCCCAAATTGGATTCGAAGAGGAAAAGGAATCTGCTGAAATTAATGCAGAACAGCCACTGTGTCTAGGTGTGGCTTCCTTTTAAGATAAAGTTATTTCAAGGTAACCGATTAGGTTTCATGCTAACCATCTTAATTTAATTTAACAAAGTCTGTTATATGTCGCCTATTTAATCGTTCCGTGATAATAATTATTTTAAAAATTCATCTGCTTAATTTCAGATAAGAACGAGAATTTTCTAATAAACAGATAAGTTAGAATAAATTCATCATTAATTAGCATTTATGTAAAACTTGTTTTTAATTACGAACTCTTATTTTAACGTAAAATAAATCTTTAATTAAATAAATATCAGGGGAAAATGCAATCAGTATCGAAACAAAAATTCCCTTAAGTTCATTTTTAATCATACCTTTCGTTTATTAAGCAATAATAACGTCTCACAGAATCAAATTAAGCGAATGGTTTTGCTATTTATACATGGAACGGAAATTTAATAAAAACAGCAAGATTATTTATACAGATCATATTAAAACAGCAACGACATAAAATCAGTTATCCAATTTTTGTTACTTGATTTTGCCATATAACTACTTTTCTGGACTAATAAATTTAAAAGGAAAAGCTACACAGAAGATATAAGGAGAACGAGGTGAAATATAAAAGTTCTCCGTAGAATGTTCAACTGATCATAAAAAGCAAAGGCAACTTAATTAAAGTCTCCAGCAATTTTTACGACTGCGTCAGATAATATTTTTCACAAATTCATGGATAATTTACTCTTATCTGAGTAATAAATCTAACAGATAACTTTTTCTTTTTACCTTTCACTTTAATCTTATTAATTTATGCTATAAACGAAAATGCTAATAAATGAAATGTATAGTTATCAAAAGCCACGTTTGTTTATTTCAGGTATGAAAGCTGTTTCTGTGTTTAGTTGATGAACCAAATAAATATGTAAATCATTCTGTTGGATATTCATTGTGCAGCTTTTAATGTTTTATTTTTTGTACATAATTTCAAAACACGTTTACACATTAACTTTCAATAATGGAGAACATTAAATTCAATACATGATTTCCTTTCTTATTTCCACCTTATGAATGCTTTTACTTTTTGCTTACTCAATGATACTCTAAGATAATTTCTTTATGTGGCGCTTGATCTTTGCTTCGTTTTAAGCAGTGGTAGGCAACTCAAATGACCTCGCGAACACTTCGGAAAAGCATTAAAATTCCGAGGGTTGTATATAAAAACATATGTGTTGATATTGATTTGATCCAAAACAAAAATTTACTTGAGTGAAAATTTAAAACAGAATGACGTTCTAATATTTTCATTGTTTTTATGTACACAAACATAAACATTATAACGTTGAGTAAAAAGTCCCCGCCCCCTGGAAAAAAAACAATCTTGTAAAATGATAAATACATACAAAAACTGCAAAGCTAATAAGGATAGTAATCTCAATTCAATTCTGCAATGGTTTGCCAGCGTTTTGGCAACTTTTAGTGCAACTGCAAAGAACTGAGATGTGTGTGAGTCCAGGAAACGATCGACATTATTTATGACCTCGCCATTTGAATGAAAGTTTGTGCCATCAAGTTGCAGCTGAAGATGTGAAAACAGAGCGTAATCGAAAGGCGCCATGTCTGGGATGTATGGCGGATGTTGCATCAAATACCACTCCAGCGTGTAGAGTACTAACATCTAGCCATGTCTTATCTTAAAGAAAGAGAACCACCTTCTTTTTGAACTTTTTGATGTGTAACATCTTTCCTCTCGATTGCTGGAGATTTGTGAGAGTGATTTCGTGAAAAGGGACGGAAATGCGTAACAGGAAGTTGGGGAAGTGCGCGCTATTCAGTGAAATTCTGTTTTTCCTCCTTCATTCGAAAAGGGCTTCAACCCCCTCCCCCACGCCCTGCGGTCTAGGCCGTGGGAACTTTGTTTTTTTTCCCTCACTTAAGGATCAGAGAAGCTAAGTCCTTTAGGCAGAGCCGTGTTTAGACAATGACGAACGTGTTTCGATACCGCACATCGATTGCTGCGTACAATTTAAACGACCGAACCACAGAGCAGCTGATGTTGCGATCTATCGTAAATAGAACGACTCACATGTTGTGGCTCGACATATGGATATTACTTATCGTCAAACAAGTGGACTGGGTATTGTTACTCAAGAATTGGGGACATAAATGAGGCAGAATGCTTATTTGAAAATGGACAGAATGATTTCGGTGGTCGTATACCTTTCTTCGAATCAAATGGTTCAAAAAATTAAAGATTTCCTGCATTTTTTACTTTTACCATATATCGAAGGTAGTTTTGCTCTTTTTTAAAAAACACTATCACTCGCTTCCCATGATTTTGAGTGGTGATTTTAAAGTTAACTTCAATTTGCTAGAAGCCAAGCCACTCATAGCTTTTTTGAATGATAAACTCAAGCTCGCAATGAACACAAATCAAAATGTTTCGGCAACTAACAGTGGTACTCTTATTGACGCTATTTTTCAACGGTATTTAAATACACTGCTGGCCACCGTAAATCAACACGCGGAAGGAAGCACGCAAATCACATGAAATTTGCAACATGCATTAGCGGAGGTGAGATATGCAAATGATTAGAATTTCAGTGCAGAAACATATCACGCACGCCTGTGGCGCCACCTCAAAGCGCTATTTAAGGCTTGGAGATTTCAACTATTTGGAGTTCGGCAATTGTGTTTTTCTTGCGGTTTTTTTCAAAAAACGATCAGTTATGTCTCTTAGAAAACAGCGATCAACTTTTGATCAAGTATCCGAGTTCGACAGAGGAAGGATATTGGACTACCGAGATTGTGGATTATCTTTCAGGGAAATCGGTAGTCGTGTTGGACGAAACCAAACAACTGTAATGCGGATATGTGACCGTTAGATGCAGGAGGGTACGACAGACCGACGTGGTCGATCGCATCCACCGCATTTCACCACTTCCCTTGAGGACAGGCAAATTGTGCGCATGGCAGTAACGGATCGCTCAGTCACATCACGAACCATAGCACAGCACATTGAGTCTGTAACGCATCATTCAGTGTCTGCGCGTACCATTCGACGCCGTTTACAGCAGATTGGTCTGTCCGCAAGACGATCATTTCTTAGTCTACCCTTGACGCAGAACCACAGACGTCTCCGCCGCCAATGGTGCGATGAAAGAAGGATGTGGGCGGCAGAATGGAATGACGTTGTCTTTACTGACGAGTCACGCCTCTGTCTGCAACACCACGATGGTCGGATTCGAGGCTGGAGACACCGTGGAGAGAGCATGCTGAACAGCTGCATTATACATCGCCACACTGGTCCTGCACCGGGTATTATGGTATGGGGCGGTATTGGATATCACTCTCGCACCGACACTTTAAACAGCCAGCGCTACATCTCCGAGGTGTTGGAACCAGTTGTCCTTCCTTACTTTCAGGGATTGGCCAGAGCCATATTTCAACTGGATAATGCGTGACCACACGTGGCACGCATTGTCCAAAGGTTCTTTGTCAATCACCAGACTGAACTGCTTCCCTGGCCGGCTTGCTCTCCGGATCTTTCACCGATAGAAAACTGTGGTCCATGGTTGCTCAACGATTGACTCAGATCACACCCCCAGCTGCCACGCCAGATCAACTTTGGCAACGTGTGGAAGCTACTTGGTCTGCTGTACCCCAAAAACACATCCAAAGTCTCTTTGAATCAATGCCGAGGCATGTAGCAGCGGTAATCTCCAATAATGGCGGCTGCTTTGGCTACTGATTCTGGTAGGAACCACACTTCACAGAAGTCTGTACATTTAATCATTTGATACTTACTCAATATGTTATCTAAAAATAAATTTGTTGTGCCATCTCTTGTCTTTCTTGGTGTTGCATTTACGATGGCCAGCAGTGTACTTATATGTGTCATACTTTATTTATCATAAATTGTCTATACCGCTTTTCCCCAAATGGAACAAGAATAATTATTTTTGTTAAAAAATTGCATTACTCCTTGTGTTAATTAAATAAAATTTTCATTAAAGTTATAATTATTCGATGAAAAATTATTTCCAATCATACTCGATTCATTTTTTTCAGGATTTAAGTTGCTATTGCGAATTTACCACGATAACATTTCAAATGTTACACTTCGTATGCGACTATTGTAAGGCTCGTTTCTTTTTTTCTTATTTTTTCATTCGGTACGAATGGCATAGCTAACTTTGAGATAGATTTTATTGTATATTGTACTGTTTATTGTTTTCTCGCTTTTCAGGTACACCTTATAGATAATTCTTTGATAATCCCACCAGATACAGAAATACACCTTATTGTTAATTAGTCCTCGTCTTGCAACCGAATATTTTTATTCCTCGGGTGCTCACCACCCTGTTTTGTGACATGCATTGTTGTAATGCACCCTATTTTCATCACAGGTCACAATTCTGTTCAGCATGTTCTGTTTTCTTTGATCTGTGATGAGAGACAGGCCACTTTTCTCTTGCTCTTATCTTCAGCAGTCAATTGTGGTCGCTGTAACCAAGTGGTTAAGGTATCGAATTGTGGTAGGCATCTCATGAGTTCGAGCCCATTACCACTAAAGAACCGCCGTGTAGTGGCACGATGCACGTTAAAACTGTTGAGAGCTCAAACATCCTCCCGTTTTTGTGGTGTGGTAGTTAAAGGAGGGAGGTAGCAGCCCAGGTGTCGTCCGCGTCACTTGACCATGGTTCAAAATTAAGCGGTCCTCTGCAAATGCCC
The DNA here is from genome assembly GCA_019973975.1 of Trichonephila clavata. Classification (NCBI taxonomy): domain Eukaryota; kingdom Metazoa; phylum Arthropoda; class Arachnida; order Araneae; family Nephilidae; genus Trichonephila; species Trichonephila clavata. The sequence goes on from BMAO01030218.1 coordinate 74,097, forward strand.
TCGTGTAGTTGAGCAGTGCGACGTTAATATTCATTCATTCACTTAGCAGTCAATTCGTGAGGCAATCAGTTGTTAAATTTAATTGTTAGTTTTACGCATTTGAAATCATTAACTATTATTCTTTCACAAACGCTAAGCTTTAACGCAATAGTTCATGTTGAAACATTTCTGTTTTGATCAATGTGATTTGATTTAACTGGTCGCAATCAATCTCAATAGGGTGGCCGGAACACGGTTCATTTTCAATATCGGAATTACCAGCATAAAAATTTCGATACCAAATTTTTACTGTATCACAAGAAACAGTATTGAAATTTAAAATTTCATACATTTTTATATCATTCAGTTGTACTGAGTTTATTTTGTAACTCATATTACATAATCGTTCTGATCTGTTGATTTAATAGCTTCATTTAAAACACTTTTTTGTTGCACACGATAATAAAGTTAACAAACAAATTACACAGTATTGTATTTCCAACTTTTAGATTTAGAATACAAAAACACTTTGAATGAAAGGTTAAATACCACGGAAATGGCCGCTGTTAGCATGTAAGTATCTCTCCTAGGTGCAAAACGTTTTACTCAACCGGGTATTTATAATAATGCAATGATCAAATAAGGTTCAGTTTATTTAATTACTGAGGTATTTGTTTTTCTACTATTTCACTAATTGTTTGCAAGTCGATCTCAAAGGGTGCATTCGGTTATCGTAATCTATGCTGCAGGTTTTCTTTAAGTTTGATATAAATATTATATATATATTATATATATATATATATATGTTTCATAAATATCAATCTTGAATAAAAAAAGATTCACAGCAACAAAAGTTTCATGATAAAATAGAAAAATTATGGGATTTATTTGTTAAAAAAACCCCAAAACAAACATATTGTAACATTTTGTAAAGTTGTAATAAATCTCGTGGGCCACAAAATTATTCAAAGCGGGCCACATGCGACCCTCAGGCTGCAGGTTGACCACCCTTGGTCTAAAATGTTAAGTATATTCATTACTTCTGTCACCAGTAAGCTCTGATCCCAATAAAGCACAAATGCCAATTTTAAGAACAAATCTAACTTTTGTTATAATAATTAACTTTGAAAGAAAACATTACATATATTGTTTAAACTGCAATAAAACGGCTTAACAAACAAGATTAAACCAACTTGCACACCGGAGAAAGAACTGCTAAGCAACTTTTATTCTTCTTTGTGGAATAATTACTTACAGTTGAATAAGTGGATAATTATTATAGTGAGTGTTAAGATTGATACTTTTTGTATCTTACGGGTTGCGACATTATTGTATTAGAATCTCCTCCATTTCATTGCAAATCTAAGAGTAGAAACAACAACAAAATTACTCAAAAGGAATGTAATAGTATATTTAAAGCCTGATCTCATGAACTCTTTTTTAAATATCAATATATTTTGAAATTCCTTCAACTTTGATATTTCAGAATATTAAAAAAAAAACAGTTATCCCTCCTTATTTTTAGTACAATTGCTTTTTTCTTATCAGTTAATATTACTTTAAAATTTTTTTCCATAACAAATATTTAACTAATAGAAACAGATTTAGTTTTTTCCTCCATATTTTCTCTCATATACTCATATTTTTATAGTACTAGAAATACCATATTTAATATTTATCCAAATCACAACTAAAGATTGTTGCAGTCGCTCAAATTTAATAAATTTAATGTTGAAGAGAAGTAAAGGTTGGAGACTTTTTAGGCTGGTATCCGTCTAATGATAAAAATTAAGACCAAAAATCAAAACACATTTTTTGATAGAGAAGTGTTTGAACACATTTATCTTACGCTCTGATGTAGCTAGCTTATAAGTGGCCGTGATAGCAGAGTGGCCATAGTCATGAATTCGTGAACAACTTTGTAGCCATGGGTTCGGATCATTGTGCCATTTGATGATTCGTCATGTAAAGGGTTGAAGCTAGTTAAATCTATTGAAACACAAATTATCAAGTTTGTATGGTATTGAAGTTGGGAGAGTAGATGCTAGTGGGGAGCTCCGTTGCTATATCCTTGTGACTTGACCAAGATTCAAAATCACGGCGTATGTCACCAAAACCCCTTTAGCTGTTGCTTTAAAGTACAGTCTTAATAATAAATCAAGGCACCGTTCTTTAGATGAAAACTTGTTTCGTTTTACTACCGATTTCCTTTCAAATATATCCATTTGTTCTGGCATTAAATATATTTCATAATTTATGGCTTCCGCATTGTTTTTTAATGAGTTTTTCACATTACATATCTCAAAACAAAAATTGCTTTTTAGTGGGATATTTTCAAATTTTTAAGACATAACACTAAAATATGTGATGGACTAACACGTTGCAACTAAGCATTACAATCGAATCCCTTTCTTTCTGAAAATGTGTTCCGAATTTGCATTAGGCTATTTTGCATTTGATTAACACTAGAACATTCGGGAATTCGATTACCCTTAAATGTCCACGGTGTCGTTTCGAAAATGCGATATAAAATAAAGAAAATAATCGTAATAACTAAATAATTGTAGGCCTACTGTTTTTTAGAGTTTAGTTTTAAGACTTTTTGATATTATTACATCTAATTATCATATATTATGACCCTTTACATTATAAAAATCTGGCATTGACACTGTGTTTCGCGAAACTTATTGGACCACTGCTTTGTCGCAAAATATTTGTAGTCGCAAATTTGTCAGAAACATTACTATTATGCATTAGACATTCTGTGCCATTTCTAGCGACATGCATATCAGAATTTACTGGAATATTATGAATTACATCTGCACTTTCTTTAGATTATTCGCAGTTAATTTTCCTCAATCTTAATGTCTTCACCGGAATCTAAATTTGAACTCCACCATCCGATTCCTCTAAAAAAACTCTTGTAACAAAATAGCAATTTCATCAGCGCTTAGACCTTTTCTACGAATCATCTTTTCAGGCTGCGTGCTCTGCACAAGTTTTGAAAATCGAATGAAACTTTTTTATAAATAGATAAGCAAATGGAGAATGTAACGAAACACTCAAACACGATATTTTTATTATAATTGAGACTTATTTCCTCATTGAACCCAATACACAGCGTTAAAGGTCAAATAAATGTGCAATATTACTTCCGGAAGTTGTTTTACTAATGGTATAAACTTAATGAACTATCTTTTGCTGAAGGACAGCTATTTAAAATGAGAAGTTGAATTGGTTGCGAAATGACACCGGTAGACGTTCTAGGTATATTTAAATTTAAAATATCTCCTAATTAACCTAGAGCCACAAATTTTTTTCTCTATAATCACCACGAAAAATTATTAAAATCACGAGAAATTTTCCAAATTCACAGGGGAAAAAAAATGCGGACAGGATCACAAATTAAACATGTTTCGGTGTCCAATCGACACCAATGGGCGTTCTACTCGTAGTGTTAAGACAGTTTTAATTCCACAAAACATTTTTCGGATAGAATGACGAGATAGTTGTATAACAAATGGAACAAGAATTCAAAAACTTTACGCAAAGTGTCGAGAACATAACGATAGTTTAAAGGCACATAATTTTACAGTTTTTTTATCTGCTTCTTATCACAGATCCTTTTGTATTTTAAGAAGGTCTATTTTAAAAATAAGGTATACTTAAGAATAATGATGAATTCAATATTAACTAGATTATTTTTGATGAAATATCCCAAAATCTAACTCATATCCCAGTATACGAATAGCACAAGTAGAAAAAAAACTTTAACTCCATAAAACATATCAGCATCATAACTAAAATTACATTTCACTTATTTTATATATGCCTTGCATTTTTTAAGCAATAATCGTGTCTTGCAGAATCCAATTAAGCAAATAGTAAGGCGATTCATACGTGAAGTAAGAAATTTAATAAAGCTTGAAGATTTCCTGTGAAAAAAACACTTTTATAGTGACGTGGGAGAGGAATAAAAGCAATTCCAGAAATTATTTTCCAGCTTTTCCTGATGGTTACTATTTCTCCTCACTAATAAGTTTAACAACTTAAGTGACAGTGCGTATAAGGAGAAAGCGGTGAAATGTAAAAGTTCTTTTGAGATTGTGCGAATGATCATAAAAAGCAAGGCAACTTAATTAAAGGCCCCAGCAATTTACGACTGCAGCAGATAATATTTTTCACAAATTCATGGGCGATTTACGCTTATCAGAGCTATAACTCTAGGCGCGAACTTTTATTATTTTTTTTAACATTCGCTTTAATCCCATTAATTTATGCAGTAAACGAAACTCTAATGAACCAAGCGCCTGTTAGCCATAGCCATGGTTTTTATTAAAGTTCTTTACTAGTTTTATTTTTTTTAAAGTCAAGTTAGGGTTTAATTTGGAGTTCCTCCATTTATAAACAAAACTGCAAAGTATTCTAGCGAGGTAATAAATAAGCGTTTTATATTTTTAAAAAAACTTAAAGAACTTTTTAAAGTACCCGGTAGGGATTTAAAAACTATGTTTGATATTAAGTACCCAATAAAAATGTCTGATATTTTTTTTATAAAGTTAAATACTTGTTTCGCATATGTTATTTTTCATAAAAAAAATCTAATATTATTCATGAGTGTTTTAATGCAAGGAAATTGAACAATGCTTTTATTTATTTGAGTTACTTGTGCTCTTAACTTTATATTTAAAGGATTATTTATGTTATGAAAGAGTACAAGTAAATCTCAGATGATTCATAAATGCTTTTTTTGTAAGAAATTTTAAATATGTATAAATTAAATAATAATATTTATGTAACTTCATTTTGTTTAGATTATTTTAGGAACGATCAATTAGAATTATCCTTTAATATTTTTTTTCGTATATAATTAGAAGTGCAGTTGAAAATTTTGGCTTTTGTGCTTGAAATAATATCTAATCGCCATTGTAGGAAGTTGTTTTTAGATTAACATTCTGAATATGAATTATTTTTATTGCGTTCTAATAAACAAAATATGTATTAATTAACTACTTATAAAATAAAACTAATAGTCTAGAACCCCAAAGGGTTTCATGACGGGGAATATTTAATGCCATGTTTTTTTCGATTAAATTATATCTCAGTTGTATGCATTATTATTATGAGTACACTAGGTGCTCATTATTAGATTTAAAATCCTAATCTTAAGGTAATTATACATAAATAAACGAATATTATATATTTACTTTTACAGATTAAAATCAAATCTATATTAGTTAACTCTAGGATAATTTTCAAACTGAATTATAGACACTTCTTTATTGTTTATATATATTGCCTTGTTTTCATATCAGTATAGTAATTGATATTTTTGAATATATCGTAACGATCCCACCTTCCAATTGTTATTTTTTATACAGGAACTATTAAGACACTTTTTAAAAAAATTATTTCTCTCTTTATGTATAATAAAAATTGTTCATGATGATGTAATAAAATTATTATTTATCTCACGCACGAGAACAATAATAAAGGGCAATAAGTCCTGTATAATATTATGGCTACAAATTAGCAATAAAGCACAATTTTCAGTTCAATCAACTACTTCAAACTCAAAGATTAACTAAAAATTACCTTAAAAAATGCTTATCTTAAAATTGAAGGTGTAGGTTTGCTTTATTTGCGATCGAACCAAGTACAAGTAATAACAGAAAATATTCAAGGCTTGTTAGACAGTGCACAAAAATATATATTATGCAGAAGCTTACCTATATATATATAAATGTTTTTAGTCAAGATGTAAGCAATTTCAGCAATGATTATGAACAATTGTACAATTTGTACAATTGAGGTTGGTTCACCGTTAGACAAACAGGGAGTACCCCCTCACACACACTTAGTTAACTTAAATAAAATATGCATTTTTCACAAGACACGGTTTTTTGTGTACAATAAAACATCTGTTACATTTACATATTGTCATTTTCATATGAAATTAGCTGCATTTTATGCAAACGCAATTACACAATATGTTCTACTTATACACTTTATTAACAATTAAAACCTTGAACAATATATTTGTAACTATAACTTTTAATAAATATTAAGCAATGTTTTCCTAATAGAATCATTCTAGCAATGACTTACTTCATAGGTTCCCAACCTTTTTTGAGCTAGCGCCCCCTTTTCTAGTGAATGTTTCGATATCGCCCCTGTTCTAGTGAATATTTCGATACCACCCCCTCCCACTCTAGAGGAATAAAAGTGTACTACTTAATACATGGTGAAAACAAGAGTTAAGGTTTAACATATCCTATAATTAATAGAATATATTTTTTAATTTAATTTTTCTAAAGCTCCATTTTTTTATTTGCGAATCTGAAATAGCTGTTACCATAAATATAATTAACTGTATAATATTATATATTTTAGTAATAGATAGGATATTGTTAGAAATGAAACGCTACTGAATTTCTTCTTCATTTAAAAGAGTGGAATAAAAGTTTTAGCTTATCTGTTATAAAGATAGGCAGGAGTTTTGATGATACGAAGATAAATATAAATTGACAGTTTCAGCCTTTAAAGAATCTCACGTTAATTCCTGATTAACATATTTTATTATGTTTCTTGGATAATATTCGTAATGAAATCCATTGGACGAAACATTTTCCTTACTGCTCACAGACAAAGACAACACGTGCACTACAGAAATTAAAATGTACTATACCATTCGGTTTTGAAGTAGGTCTGAATGAAATGTAATATTTAAGTTTTTCATCCACTTCCCAAACTACCGAAATATGTGAATTTTCGTTTATGTAATATAGAAATGATTTGAATACATACAATCAACATATAAACAGCATTAAAGTTTACTTTTGTTAGTAATAATTAGAGTGTTTTCTTAGTATTTTTTAGACTATATTTCGTTAATCTGCCCAAGCTCCTCCGTGCCATCTCAACACCTTCTAATTTTCTCTGGGTTTCTTACCGCCCCCACAAGGGGACGCTATCGCCCACGTTGAGAACCTATAACTTACTTGAACTATATGATTATTATTTGCATATATTACACTAGGAGAAACACTGAAGCTAGTCCTTAGAATTATACATTAAAATAATGGGAACAGATATATATAATCAATATTTCAATTTTATTCACTAAGTTCATCTAAGTAATTATTTAGATAATAATAGTTCGTGTTGACTTTCTTTGCTATTACACAACTTATATTCAAAAAATAAACTAAGTAAGAATCTTTGAAATATCGCTTTCCTTTTGGTGAATTCCTTGGATTGTGCCATCAGTACACTTAGTTTTCCTATGAGACTTTATTGAGGTATCTATTCTGATTATTTATTTTATGTTATATCATGCACTGAACTTCCAACATTCATTTGACTACATAGATTAGATTTTATGTATACAGTGCATGTCTTAATTTTAATAAAATATGATTTCGCATCCTTTCTTTTTGGTTTTATGCGGTTGTACAGTTTCCGTAGCAGCGGTTTTCGAAAATACTGTTTATATATAGTGATATAAGTTCGTCCCAAAAAATCCCTTGGTCTCAAAAGACAAGCATGTGAGGGTTTGAAACTCAATAAATATGGATTAATGTTATTCGTTGGAGCTAATACGAATGGATCCAAAAAGGTATCTGCATTAAATATCCTTCAGACTGCAATGTTTTTGAAACGTAAAATCTACACTTGTGACTTTGTACTGATCAAACAAAAAATTCTTAAATGACTTTTGTTCTTAAAGGAGTGTTTTTTGTATTTGAAGAAGATGCCAAATCCAAAATAATTATCATTTAAAAAAATGCCTTTAAATCGAACACACACATAATTTTTAAATCAATACTGCGTTAAGCCCTTTACTGTGTTATTTCTATTTGGAAATTGATAATTAATGTCTAAAAAAATAACATTTGTAGCAAATACCTCTTTAGCTAGGCGATTTTTCTAAAACCCTAAATTGGCTAATGACTCTTCAGGAGTTAACGAAATTCGAATATCTAAATACTTGAAGACTATATTAAATATAATAAGAATAATGTCAATGAATTAAAACAATATGCTTTTCGGGAATGTGACTCAATTGTATATAGTTTAAATAATAATATAGTTAATAGAAATAAGTTAAGAAGCCCAGTATATGCATTCTAATAAGTTTAAATAATAATATATTAATAGAATATAATTAGAAGCCCAGTGATGATTGGTTGCACATCGTACTTCCACACCACATGTACGAGGTGCAAGCCCGGACTAGGCAAGGTCGACTAAATGTTTCATCCCTTCAGTAGTTCGATAAATGAATAACAAGCTTGCATGGGAAATTACACTGGGAGTTTCGCGTCAGATTGACCACCTGGCCGAAAAATCTGATCATTCCCTCAGGTCCCAAGGTCACGTATACTAAAATGGGCACAGTTGGCAGAGACTTTTATGGGCTGTTGCGCCAATGAGTAATATAAAGTACATAAGTTAAAGACACTGACAATGTACATATTCTTTTTTATATGGAAACAAGGTTATTTTACATATCTTACTGTCGGTCTAATAATTCTCAAATGAGGTTGCTGAAGAAGAAGCATTTTAGAACACATCCGGACATGATATGGTGTGGAAGTTTTCTCGAGAAGTATAAATAAAAATATTAGAAGATTAGAGTTCAGTCCTTATTTTGACTAGAGTATGCCCATTGCCAAGAGAATAAAGCAATTGGTTTCCATAGAAACTGTCCAACCTATTCCTGAACAGCATATATATATATGCTGGTGTCCAAAAGTTAAGCATAATACATAAAATGCGAAAAACATGGAGTAAATATTCGTAAAATTATTGCAAATTTCTGGCGGCTATTAATTGGGTGAAGAAGAAACATTGGGTTTATGCAAAATTTTTCAGTCGACTACGTTCTACGTCCTGCGCGAAACACCGGCGCATGTCGGAACGTGAAAAAACCGATTCAAGCAGCATAGGCAGTTGAGACAAGTTTCGTGCAACTGCTGTGCGAAGGAACGTTGTTAGCGATCAAAAAAGGTGAATGATGGAACAAAGATGCCAATTGGACATGTTTACGAAAGGAAGAATCGTTTGAATGCTGGAATCCTCACGATCACAAACCGAAGTGTCTCGAATTCTGAATGTGGACCAGTCAGTGATCTAAAGACTGTGGCAGAGGTTTCAAAGAACGTGAGATGTTACCCGACAAAGCAGTATCAGTTCGATCAAGAGTCACAACCTCTCGACCAGACCGATATCTGGTAATAAGTGCGCGACGTCAGAGGGGCAGTAATACCAGAGCACTGGGTTCAGCACTCACAGTTGCCATATGAATGCGAATTTCGAGTCAAACTGTTTACAGGAGACTCAATCATGCTGGCCTGTATGCCAGAAGACCAGCAGTTTGCATTCCCCTCATGTCTGCGCATAAACGCGCTCGTTTGAACTGGAGTCTGAAACATCAACATTGGAGTGTGGGAGAGTGGGCCAATGTCATGTTCAGTGACGAGTCCCGGTTTAGTCTGAATAGTGATTCTCGGCGGGTAACAATAAGGAGAGAACGAGGAAGACGTTTTGAACCAAGAAACATAACAGAAAGACATCATTTTCCATCAAGTAGAGTAATGGTATGGGCAGGCATCATGATGGACGGCTGCACAGACCACCATTTCTTTGAAACGGGGTCTGTGACTGCTCAAAGATACAGAGACGAAGCTCTTGAGCTTTATGTTTGCTTGTTTCGATGTGCTGTCGGTCCTGACCTCACAATCATGGATGATAATGTGCTATGTCACCGAGTGGTGCTGATTGATGACTTCCTTGAAACAGAACACATCCAGCGCATGTCGTGGTCTGAGAACTCCTCTGATTTAAATCCTACCGAGCATGTATGTGATATGCTCGGGAGACAAACTGCAGCCTTGTCGCACCCACCAAGTTCCGTGACAGAACTGAAAAGTGCTCTCCAAGGAGCTTGGAACCGTTTGAGCCCACAACTCATTCATCATCTCATAGCAAGTATGGTAAATCGCTGTACAGCGTGCCTGGCTGTCAGAGGTGATCACACGCCTTATTAAACTGCAGCATCAGTATTTTATTTAATGTTTTCTGTCATGTTTTCTTTAAAGTATGAATCCTTGTTATGCTCAGTTTTCTTTTAAATTGCTGCTTTGAATAATAAAATTAATTATAATCATTCTTTTGATTTGCTTCCTTATTTATAGCCATTTTACACTCGGATATCACGTTTCCCGCCATTCTGACTTACAGTCCCTTCTTTATTCACATAATTAATTATTTATTATGCTTAACTTTCGGATATATATATATATATATATATATATATATATATAATGTATATATATATCAGACTTCATAATATATACAAGCATTTCATGAAATATAAAGTTGGTTGTTAAATCTTTGGTCCTAGAATTTTCTTTTATGATCTACCTCTTACATTTAAGAACGTTTATGTAAAATTTCAACTTTAATTTCATAATATTTTTTACTATTTCTTTATTTTTGAGTTATCCAAGTTTAACTTTATACATATTGAAATAAATCTCTAAGAACATCTTGAAAATTTTCCTTTTTCACTAAAGCCAAATTTATACATAGCAATTGAATTTCTCAACGAGGTATTTGTATCTTCAAAATATTTAAATTACATGCTTTTCTTCAAAGAAAATCGAAACTAGTACTGGGGTTTATGTATCTTTCTTGAGAGATGATTATGATTTTGAAGTGTCTGGGAAGAGCTAGACAAATATTTATTTGCAATTGCATCATGCAATAAATATGAAATAGCGTTCTGCATTAAAAACTTTTTCATAGTTTTTGAAAAATAGTTTAGCTATATAAATGTTTAAAACTAAATACATTTCTTCTGTATATGAATAAAATTTATAACTTAGAGTTCCAATTTACCTCTCGATATTCAGCCTAAACTGTTTTATCTGCTATATTTTGAAATAAATTCCAAATTAAATTGTGTTTGCAACATACCCTTCTGAATTTTTTAAACAGAAGTAATACCTTCTTCTGTAGAATTTTTCACAATTTACATTTTACTTAATGTTAGAAGTCAAGTAGATAAAATTTTTACAATTTTATTTTAAAATTGCTCCTATATTTTAATAGTTTAATATTGCATGAATATTATTTGCATTATTGAATTATTTGAAATAAACCCATAGTAGATACTAGATTTGTCATTCACCGTATTATTTTTTTAATGGAGAAGAGTTTGAAAAAAATTTAAAATTTTAATAGACACAATAATGAACACAAATTAAACATAAATATAATATGCAGGGAATTTTAATTTTTCAAAAAGGTGTGTAAGACGATTTAGTGTAAGAAACACATACAATATTAAAAGAGACTTATTCTAGAAAAAACTACATACTTTTACGGGCTGTAAGGCAAATAATAGTAAAACAGGAGTCATTCTACTTTTGAAAATGTCTCCTAAAACTTTCAATTACGAAGATGTTGATTACGAGTCTTTTTCAATCAGTTCCAGATATGTTACATACAGCAGATTTGTTTTTGTTTTGTTGCATCGAAATAATGAAAATTTTGCATAAAACATCATGATTTTAATTTAAACTTAGTGTGAAAAATTTTCTAATTTTTTGCACAGTACCTTGGTGTACCTTCTAAAAATTTAAATATTTAGTATCAAAGAATAAATTGTAATATTATGTGTAGTGTGTTTTTTCAATTAAATTTAAATTAAATGAAAATTTAAATTTAGAAGAAGTGCCCTATCAAGAAACCTAATTGTCTGTCAGATATTTAAATAACCTTATTTATAATCCAAATTTTAAAGATGCACAAGTTATCTGTTTTGCAGAAAATCTTTCTCATAAAGGTTTTTCAAATATGAAACATTTACGAATGCTAAAAGTACCGAGCGATTTTAAGTAATGTATAGTGTACACATCATTAGCAGGAAAACTGGTTACTATATTTTTATTTAACAAGTTTATTAGTGATGATACTGAAAGAAGTTAAAATGGTCATCCAAAAGAAATAAATGAAATACACGGTCGAAACAGTTGTTCCTACATATTTTCAGTTTTGTAAGTAATTCAGTGTGTTATTAATTTCAGTGATAGGTGGGTCACTTAACAAAAATTATGCATACTGATTTGAAATTATCAGTTTTGAAGTATGGAAAACTCTCTTATTTGTGGGAGTTGAATTTACTGTGCTTCAATTAGTACTGAATTGTGTGCCTTGTATATGATATCGAGTGATATTCCCAATATGTGGCAACAACAATATTTTCATTGAAATTACTACTGTGATTTTTATATAAATTGGGAAATAACAATAAATATCTCATGGGTTAAGAAAAATGCATTGTCTCCAGAAAGAAAAAAAATCCTTCATTAATTTCTTACCTTTTTCTTCAAATGAAAATTATTAAAAATAGTTCATGGGAATAACCTCTCATAAGTTTAATATATATTCGAAATTTAGGAATACATGTTAAAAGTTTGGGATATCCTTGTAAATTCACAGATTCGTTCGTACCTTTTATGACTAAGAAAACGAAATGGTATCAAATTTCAACAACAGATCGATTTTTCTTTTTTAAAAGCACTTTTATTTAATATAAGACGCCAATAATTTGTTATATTTTAGCCATAAATAAAGATGTAAACTGAATTAGGATCCAAAAGAATCTTCGTTTACTTACTTTTACACAATACGTTATTAAAGTGCGATTCACGAATACTTGGGATTCCGCATGTTTATTAAAGTCGGTCTGCAAAACTAGTTTGATATAACGCTACATTACCCAACTTTTCACTTTAAATTAAATAACATAATTAATAAAAACACCTTAAGCAATCAAGACTTATATTTGTTGTTAATCAACTCATATTAGCATAAATAAGTAATGTTTTTTTATTCTGTCTCAAATACAGAAAAAATAAGTAAAACGCTTTTTCTTAAATTTTTTTTGGCTCTTGTGAGGCCTGGAAACTCTTAGTTGTCCATTTACTAGTACTATAGACTATAATAGTCTAAGTCCGATTCTCAAATATGTTTTACTTACATTGTACGTATTCGTGTGCCCTACACATATACTTTCTCTCAAATCTGGAGAGTTGGAATAGTTTACTTTAATCTACTTCCAGCTCTACATCGTACACACACACACAATCATCCTAGCTGCATTTGCAACAATCCGATCTCGTTTCACGATTTTGCGGCACTTAAAAAAAACTGCCAATAAAGCCATTTATAAAGTATTTTACCAGTCCTGACAGTATATCGCATGTTTTATAATAATAATTTGTTCTTTTTTATGTTAATGTGATAGTAATTATTTAAGTCGTACGATTGTTGTTCTACTATGGCAGAATTCTAAAAATCATTGTTAGGAATGAATTATTTTCGCAGTCCTTATTCTGACAAAAACTGGATTAGGTATTTTATTCAACATGAAAGTTATTAATGCAATATATATATCTATATTTGAGATATATACAGTTGCGAAATTATTATGCGACACGTATTTGTTCAATTTTCATACAATTCGATTAAAATGAATTCCCAAAATTTTGATTATTTCTCAGATCTGATTATTCTGCACTTTTTTTTTTGAGAATAAATCTCTCACAAACATTTAATTCAACTCTTTGCTTCAAACTTATGTGCATTTTGGAACCGTTATAGATGCAATCAAAGTAAAGAAATAAAAATGCAAAAGTGGATTTCTGAATAAAACTTTTGAAGATAGGTCCTGGAATGTAGTTCTTCTTTCCAAAATGCAATGGAACCATCTTTTTTAACCGGGGGTGGTCGCTTGAGGCACAGAGTCACCCTAGGCTCATACAATCTTGAATTAATTGGAAACTGTTTGCTTGTCACCAATGATCTTGTCAATATTCTCCTATATGGCAATTCTCATGAGAACTAAAATATATTTGTCACATATTTTCTCCTTTTTGAAGAATGGCAACCTTTTTTTGAAATCGTAATGAACTCGGGGTGACTTAGTTCTCCGAGTGACCACTTTTGTTCCAAAATAATTTCTGTGAAGAGGCTAAATTTTTTCCTCGTAAACGACTTAGTGGTTTCAATATCTGTGCTGAAGTACTCATTGTGGTTTATAAATGTACACTCTTGTCCAAAATTAAGGCCACACACATAAAATCTATATAAGCTGATGAACTATTCAGTACATTGTCAAGAAATTACGCGCAGAGACATGTTATAATGTGAGAAAGAATATAGAGACATAAAAATATAGAAATATTTTTATTTTTAATTGAGATAAATGTTTTTCTTCAAAAAGTGTGAAATCATGAATTAGAGAATAAGCATTTAACTCGGGGAAAGTCTATATTATATATGGAGTGTGACTACTGTGAACTGTTATATTAGCCTCATAACGATATACCATATTGTTTATAAACGTGTCAATAAGTATATGTGGCAATAAAGCCCATTTCTTAAAAAAGCAGGTCTTTTACTCCCTGAGGGGTCCTCAGAGGTGTGCAAAGCTTAGAAATGGCTTCTCCTAAACCATACCAAGCATATTCAATAGAATTGTGATCCGGAAAGCTCGAGGGCCAATCCATACGGAGAGTATCAGCTACTTCGCGAAAATTAACCAACAATGGAATTTCTGTGTGTGGCCGCGCATTATCGTCCATAAAATTGTTTTCCGGGATCCCATAGCCCTGAGAAAAATCTCTCATAAATATCCATGATATCATCACTACAGCTCTATGGGTTGACAGTATCCACATCTCGAAAACATATAGTGTGGTGTTGACCACCTAACATTATGCTTCCACATACAAAGTTCTTTTTGCACCAAATCTGACGATTTTTGTTATGTAGGTGGGATGACAGCGAGCTCCAATTTCTCTCCAGGTAATGATTCCAGGAGAATCATTTTATCTAGTACATTTCGACTCACGAAGCAGAAGAACATAACTCCCTACTTGTAGTGTCCACGACTGATGCCTTCACCTCTACAATGTCTGTTCTTTCCTGCTGGATGCAGTCAAAGGGACGTATCAGACTGGACTTCTCGCGTAAAGGGCACTATCTGCAAGACGACTGTAGAGTGTTTGCTCCAAAACTCTTCTTTGAGACACAGCAACAAGGTCACGAGCAAGCTAAGGAGCCTATATCGTTGTGCACTGAAATCCAAATAGAGATCCTGTGCATACGTCTTTGTTCTTTGGTGACCTTGGACGACCTTCCTGGTAACTGCACTACTTTTTTAAAAAATTTAATCTATAACCGGGAGACCATTTTCAGGCCCCTTCCACCCATCGACATTCCCCCCATTTCAGACCGGCATTCTTAAAACCTGTCAACGGCTCTCCATATTGAGAAATCATCTAAACGTTTATGAGAAGCCATTTTCACTACAAAAAGAATAACTTAATTGTTTTAATGCAATATTCACAAAAATGGAGGCAAATTTCCCATATGCTTGAATGGTCTCAATCCAATAATTCTGCAAAAACAAACGCTTAACTGAAGGTTGATATTGTGCTACCCGTTCTTCAAAAAGAATAAAATACAAACTCCCTACGAGTTTTCATGACTCATTTTAAATACATTTTTACAACGTAGATTTTTGAAACATTGATAATAAGTTTTCAATTTTTTTTAAATAGTAATTCTAAATATTATTTATTTAAAGTATTATAAACTTAATGCATAGCGCCATTTTAATTGAATTAATTAAAATGTTCGTTTCTTTTGTTTGCAGAAGCTTCATTTGAATGAAAAGTAATTTAAGTGACCCAAATGAATTCAAATGATTTATTTATATTTATTTTCCTTTCAAGATTTACATTTTATTACTCTTTTGATCAATCAATACGTTATGCAACTGAAAAGAGGAACATTTTTCTTTTAGCAGTTTCTAATTAAATACAACTCCTAGTGGATTCATTAGATTAGATAATCAATAGCATCACTTAATTCTTTACGATAAATTCATTTGGTCACTTCCCTCGTGTTTGCATAACTCAAATTAATGTTTAAACAATATTTACAAAAGTTATATTGCTTTTAATTGGTGATGACAGAAGTATATTCGATATTTCAATTATATTACAGAAGTTTGAAATAAATAAATAATTAAATATGATATTTGTCAACGTGCATATAATATCTTAAATTTTAAATTCAAATATGTTCTATTGGCGATTTTAATGATCACATAAGCATATACCTATCTTTCCAAGAATTGATAAAATTCTGGTTAGATATTTTGATTGATCATAATAATGTTCATAATAATCATGTTCTTAATTTGAATACAAAAGAACGAAAAATATATTTTATAATGCCTATCCTACACAACGAAAGTAATCATTTTGCCTTTTAACTGTCATTGGTGTATATATACGTCACGCTCAACCAGAACTTTAAATGTCTCGAACGTATATATACGTCTTTCCGAAATACGATTTTTTTCTTTACATTGCAATCAGTAAAAATATGTCAAAGGCTTTGGTATGGAATAAAATTACCATGAAAATGTCTGAAAGGGGTTTACTTATTTCAGGAAAAAAATTTACTCACTAATCCATTTCATTTCTTTTGCCCAATACACCGCATATGAAAAAATGACCATGAAAATGTCTTAAAGGTGTTTACTTATTCCAGGGAAAACATTTATTTACTAATCCATTTCATTTCTTTTGCCCAATACACCGCATATGTGTGCTTATTTGAGAAACGTTAGCATTTGGGAGCGAATGGCGTAACTTATTCGACAGTTAAGGGTTAGTATATATAACTTTAATGAAACCTAATTCAATTGTTGATTATTAGCAATAAAATCTCTAGTGAGAATATTAATCCCTGTGAAAATTATTTCTCTAGTTCAAAGTTTATTAATTAATTCATATTAAGTGAAATTTTTATTAGTTTATGGTATTTCAAAAATGGAGATGCTTCTAATCTATAAGGGTTGCCCAAATGAAGAGTTCGCACATGTGTTTAAGTCAGAAAAAGCTCACTATTGCAGATCCACCAAACAGGGACATAGAGGACAGTAGGAAGTTTACATCGCATATGGCTTCTAATGGTGACACCTGATCGAGATAGAGATATTAGTCACGTCGTACGTACGTGGATGCACCAGATCGGAATAACGCATGGAATTATGGTTTCTGGTTTCATGTGGTGAGTTTAATATGAACATCTATCGATGAATAGTGGTAGTCTAGACTTAGATCGAGCTCTGTAAACAGCCGGTGTAAAAAATTTTGAACAGAGTGGCTAACGATATCTGATCTCCAAAGCAATGTGCACCTACACGTCCCCAGTGATATCAAGGCAACATTAAAAATATCCTTTGAGAAATGTTAGAACACCCACCGTAAAGTTCAGATTTGTCATCCTGGGACTTATAGGCCTTTAGAGAACTTAAGAGAGTATTAAGCTTCTATTTAGATGAGGAGGTCAAGGAAATTGGGCAGGACTTCTTCAAGAATCGATCAAGTTCTTTCTAGAGGGAAGGCATACATCTGCTACTCAAACGAGATTACCTGTGTCACAACACTAATGACAGTTAAAAGGACACTCCACATTTTAACTTTTTTTAATAAAGGAAATATTAATGTGAATTTCAAATAAGTTATATAAAATGGAGTAATTTTGTAGTTTGAAAAAATTAAAGTAGGATGAATATATATTAAAGGGTCAAATGAACTTTAGAAAATCTTTAAAATGTAAAAACATTTACGCTTTCTAAGATTGTAGGAAACTTTTATTATAAGTTTAAAATATAGCTGTGACCTGATCCATCTGGAAAGGTTGGGGAGGGAAGAAGGGAAAAATCACGCTATTTGATTTGCATTTAAGTTTCTGGATTATTAGTAAAATGTCTTAAGGCAACGAATATCCTTAAGCGTTCTAAGTTAGAAATATAGATCCATAAATATAACACTGGGCAACAAAAAAATTTTTTTTTTGTCTCAGAAAGAAAAATGTGTGATTCCGATAGCATTTCTTCTCCTGAATTAAAATATGATATCGATTTTTCTTCATCACGCAGGGTTTTTGAGAGACAGGCATTTATAATTTGAAACACTTTACTATTTTCTACATTCTTAAGTACACAATATTCGAACATTCGGACTCATCTAGAAATTAAGAAATCTCAATTTTCTTTTATATTTCGCCTGTGGAGTATCCCTTTTGATGGTCCAACAATAATCGACCAGCATATTAGCATTCCATTTGCCTTGATATCTCTTTTCTATCGCTGAAATCTCCTGATGAAAGCGTTCTCCGTGCTCATCGCTCACTGCACCAAACTTTTCTGGGAAAAAATCTAAGTGCGAGTGCAGGAAGTGTATTTTTAAGGAAATATTACAGCCCAAATTTTTGTAAGATGTTATAAGATCATGAACAAAATCACGGTAATTTTGCGCCTTTAGATTTCCCAAAAAACTGTTACATTTTTGAATGCTTGCCAAGCTGCTTTCTCCAGTGGATTTAATAGTTCCACAAACTTCTCATCATGCATTAGTGATCGTATTTGTGGACGAATAATTATCACTTCTGTAATTTATGCTTCACTAAATTTTAGGATACTTCTGTTTTAAGTACATGAAACCATAAGTATTCCCCATGGCTTTCACGAAATTCTTCATTAATCCTAGTTTGATATGTAACAGAGGTAGATACACATTTTTAGGATTACACAATGCGTCAAGTTTCACATTTTTTTGCCCATGAATGAATGATTCGCGTTTTGGCTCTGATGTAATGGTTTTTTTCTGTCCCCTACAATCCCAAAGACACAAAAAACAACAGTACTTTGTGTAACCAAGCTGCAGACCAAGAATAAGTGCAATTACCTTCAAATTACCACAAATATTCCATTCATGCACTGTATATTGAAGTTTTGCCAATATAAATTGAAAGTTTTCATGTGTTTCTTTCATACTACATAGGTATTGATGGAAATTTATTTCCATTATGCAGAAGCACTGCTTTTAAACTTGCATTGGAGGAATCAATGAATAAGCGTCAATCTATAGGGTTATTCTCAATACCAAATGTCTCCATAAGAGAAGAAATGTCATTACAAAACACTAAGCCATTTTCTTCAGAAATGTAGTCTTTACATTGAGAATGACGACTACGATAAGTACATATCTTTGTATTCTTTTGAAGAAGATTCCATCCATTTAGCCGGGAACCAAGCATTTCAGACTGTTTTCTGGATAACTTTTAATCTCTTATGAGATCGTCAAGATCTTCTTGAATCTAAATGAGGCTTACAGATGAACAGCCTAGTTCTAAAGTTGTATCACCACAAACTGTTTCTTCTTCATACTTACTTCTATCGGAATCTGAGCTCTCTTTATCGAATGTCACATGTTCTGGAGGCTTTGGTATGGACAATTCATTGCTGCGTGGAACTGGTCTCATTACAGATTGCAAGTCTGGGTACACCACTGTATGTTTTGATTTTGACGTAATTCCTTTAATGTTTGTTAAGCAGAAAAAACAGTCAGATGAGTGATATTTGGGTTTCCCCAAATCATAGGGATAGCAAATGGCCTAGGCGCTAGCCATTCTTTCATACAGTGAGAAGTCTACTATACGATAAATAACAGATATGTGGGGCCCAGGTCCTTGTTTGGTCCCCACTTTACACCCAAAATAAAGTTCATACTTTTTTACTAATGGAGTAAGGTTTCGCCTTTGGGACTTCAGCGAGACTTCACCACATATATAACATAAGTTGTTATGATGATTTAAACAAGCTCTATGCATTTTGTAACTAACAAAAAATTAAAAGAAATAAATTTGTAAATACGTAACATACAACAATACAGACACAGAGCACTCACAATTACGTGTTAACTGGTTCACTACTATCTCACAACTGACATCGTTCTAATGAATGCATGCAAGTCTAGACCATATTTGTGCCTGTCTGTTGTGTCTAGTGTCAAAGTGTCTGTACATGTCTGAACTTGCACAACAATAGCAATGATACCATTTGAGTTAGCTCATGTGGTTCCATCACATTTACAATGCTCTAGGAGGTTTTTTTACAATGGAAAATCGGTCATTTATTAAAAAAATATTTAAATACATTAACTGAAATTAAAATAAAAAAAAACTGTGGGTGATGGAGAAATTCCGATTGCATATTTGAAAACACGATAAAAAGTCTGCATTAAGTACAACTATTGGTACTCATGAGACAAAAATCATGTTGACCAGTGTAATCAGAAATCAGAGAAAGCAAAATATATTTTTTTTGTTATTACAAAATTTGTGTCCATAATAATAATTTGTGAAAAGAAAGTAAAATTTTGAAATAATTATTCATTATGATAAAAAGAAGCAATATAAGAAAATAGTTCAAATCTAAACATTGTTTAAGGATTCATGCAGTTATAAAACTCGCATTGGCCTTTGCTAATTCAGCATTTTGTTCTACCCCCTTTCGTAGGGCATTTGTTTCTCTTTTGAATTTATCGTAGTTTCTTATATTTCATTAATAATTAAACAATAGCCTTTAGGAAATCTTATTTGGCCGAATTTTATGCTTACATTTTAATTTTAGGGGCGGAAATGATACATTCCCCAGGGAACCATTTACCGTCATAAAGACAATTAAATTTATTGTGGTTATTTTCCATGAAAACATGAGAAGCATGTTGCAATGCACATGGGGATCACATTCATCACATTCTGCACACATGTAGAGGGTTTTCTTTTCTTCTACCTTCCTGCTACATTTCCTACATCGTCTATAGCTAGAAATCATATTTGTCATATTATTTTCTACACTAGCTAAGTACCACATCATCCGGAGCTACATAATCCTTTGCTTGGGAGCTGGCAGGACGTCCTTTCCATCTTCATGAGAAATATCAGTCTATTAGCTGACGAGCTAATGTTAAGCGGAATGTTAGCTGGTCTACACTTCTGTTTCTTTTGTTCACTTACCACAGTATGTATCTATTTATGATGGCAAGGTCAATAAAAACATAAAAGACAATTACGGGAATTAAAAACATAAAAGACAATTATTCGAATTAGTCTTCCCAAAGTTATAATGGTAAGGCCGATATAGTTTTATAATGAGTTTTTTGCTTCCCAAAGGTGTATTTTATAAGATCATGTAGATGTGAAGTAATCTTTCTTCCCAAAGCCAACGAAAAGGTTAAAGTTATGAACAAACCGTGCTTCGAATAGGATTATCAGCATTTAATGTAACGATCTTTAGTGTAAGCCCCTTACACATAGAAGCATTCTCTTAAACTATACTATAAATAAATTGACAGAACGCTTTCACGTGATCATTGAAATCGATACAAACTCCTACTGAATAGTTTAAAAGCAAAAAGTATGTAATAAGGGACAGAGAGAGCATTCACATTCGCAAAAGTTTAACATGAGTTGTATAACAAAAAAAAATATTTAAATTAATGACGATTTAATCAAACTTTGTGGCTCAAAGTAGCAAAGTAACAACAAAAAGTTATCTAACATCCTGCTACAAAACCATTTACAGTTATAAATAAGTATATGTTTTTTATGAACGCAAAACTAAGTAGGCCGCTGTAAAAAAATGCCGTATAAAAAATTTATGACTTTTTTTTATTGAAATTCACTTATATGCTATTTAAAAAATTATTTATTTGTTTATTACAAAGGATGTCGAAGTGGAAATGTTTAATGATGACATGTTTTATTTTTAGGTACATGTAACTGCAACCGTTTGGGCTCATATGGGGAAAGTTGTGATGTCATTTCCGGACAATGTGAATGCAAAACGGGTGTTGGTGGCTTACGTTGCGATCGCTGTGAACCAGGCTACTGGGGATTGCACAAGATTGTTGCAGATGGAAATGTAGGATGTCTCCGTAAGTTTCTCATTTTTTCATAAATTTATTTACGGTGCTTCTGTATATAACGCTGTAAAAATGTAATGCCTTAAATTAGTTTCATATTACCTATAAGACTTTCTCTTGGAAGATAAGCAGTATCTTTTGAATGATTTTCCAAAAACGGTGATTAACTGTCGTTAATGTTTTACTTATGTGTTGGTTTATATGAATGTAAGTTTTTGAAAACATTAATTTAAAATTGATAAAGAGTAGACACTCTTCTGGAAAATTCAGTCAATATTCTTCTTTCTGATTTTACATCCCGTTTTAACTTTTTATTTCATTACCATGTTAATTATATATATTTTTTTAAATTACTCATGTTATAGATTACCCACGCTTTCACATAGCACATGCATATACACGTTGGCTTACACATACTTCATAGTCATGTCATATTAGTTCTGATAAAATTATAAAGTACAAAATTTTGCAGCCAAATTTAAAACTAAATATATATATCCTAGAAGTTTTATTTTACCTTAAAGTGTAATTTTTTTCCAAAATAAGCATCTTTTGACTTTACACGGGCTTTAAGACACTCCACCGTTTATAAGGTTCGTCTGATCAATCATATGACGAGGAACGCATTACCACCATACATATTTTTGTCACTTCTTTATTTAAAAAGCGTGTGTGTCTGTTCCAATTGCAATGCTGTCTTTGGAAAAAAATATTGGCTTCCAATACTGACCACACTTTATAGTTGATTATATTTAAAATTGAAATGATGGAAGACGAATCTTCTGTAAAATTCGTAACATGTTTTTCAACCACCGTTAAGTCGTTTTCTATGAATGAGCAATTGCATAACCCTGTTGAAAAATCTAATAATTTCCATTGAACAGTTCACATTCAAGATCTTCACTATTCGTTCTTTGATGGTGCTTTGATAAAATGTTTTTCAGTTTTTCACTGGTTTCGTGCAAAAATGAATTTTTGAGACACCAACCAAACCATTACTTGAGCCAGAAGATGAGCTATATTTACGCATTTTTTCTTCTGTTTAACTTCTGGAGAAAACTTTACATAACACAATCATTCAGACAGTTGAAAGATTTGCCAATATCAAATATGCTCTGATCGGTAATCAGAACTCGTCAATGGCCATTTTGAGCCCGCCGACAGATCAGTGCTTTTTCTTTAAGGCACATATGGTTCTCTGATTCATTTGTAAGAAAATGACCAGTTATTTTTCGGTAACATTTTAATATAAAATCTGCGTTTTTTTTTCATAAGGCATAGGGTTTTTTTTGGCACGTTCATCTGCTTAATAAGAAAAGTCTTCTATCCCCGCAAAGAGTTTTCAATGCATTATTTCATTGTTTACTTTGACGAGTTCTAGTGTTGTCACAGACGTGAACATTCGAACCTAGAACGGTCTGCAATGCTGTTACTTTCAGAAAAACTCCGGTTTATATATTTCATAATTGAACAGCCCAATATTTCTCAAACTGTGGGGTGCAAACCGCTAGGGGGCTCGATATCCCTACGTGTGGGAGCATTAAAATTTCGGAAAGTCAAAAATATAAGGTAATTTTAAAATATTATTAATTTACTAAAAGAAACAAAACAAAATACATTCTGACTTAATGAAACATGCAATTTTACACTGATATAATAAACGAGTGGTTATAAATATATCAGTGTTGTTCAATGTATTTAATAATTATATTTATCACTACTAAGTTGAGATCAAAGTTTTACAATTACTAGTGATTCCCATGTGCTTGCCAAATTCAAAACTACAGCTGTGGCCAAAATTGAGGACACTTTTTAAAATTGTGTGTGCTAAATATTTCAAATTTTTATTCTTCTAGAAAATGTTACGTTGCTAAAATACAAAGTCTTCTGCATCATTTAAAAGGACATTTAATACCGAATTCAATACAAAAATGAAGCTTGATATATTTGTAACGCAAAAAAAAAGTTATTCTGCGTTAAATATCGTTATACATTAGATACTGATTATGACAGTGAGTTATCAGTGCTTAGTGGGATAACATTTATTTTTTACAGCTCCACATAGATGTCACATTGAACTGAATATAGCTTAAATTTTTTCCTTCGTTATTGCAAGATGCCAGGAAATAATTTTATCCTCAATTACTTCCTTTTTATTTCATAGGAACATCATTCGGACAAGAACTTTAAAGCGTGCCTCGATTTTTCAGTAGTATTGCAGCCAGGACTGTTTCTTGGCCAAGACAATAACGTACTGATCTTAGAACGATAACAATATTTCGATTACTTTAATGTGAGGCAAGGAGCTGAATCTAACTGAAAATTTAAAAAAAAAAACATTGTTGGTAAATAAATCCTTGATGAAATGTAGAAGTTTGGGTTAAAGAATGGTGTCAATGTATTTTCTGACATTTAGTGTCCCATACATGATATGAAAATGACCAATGCGATCTGCTGATATGCATGGCTAAATTATTAAATTATGTAGCTACTTCACAGCTGCATGGATTCAGTCTAGATGTAGCAGCTCTTCTATTCAACGTCTTGTATATTTTTGGTCATCACTGCCGATTAAAGGTATCTTAGTTTAATGCCCCCCCCCCATATAACTTGTAACCACTAATAATTTGTTAATTAATGTGTTTCTTTGACCACTGTAGTCTTTTTTAGCGCAGCTGTAAACTATTATAAGGCTTTTTTCGTGGAATTCTACCTCTTAATCTAACATCTGCTAATCTTCTGCTGATTGTTTTTGAACTGACAGAAACACCAGCATCCTTTAGATAGCTTCTGATGAAATTTTTTATCTTGTACACGTAGTATTTTTGTTCTTTTATCATTAATAAACGTGATGCTCCTTTTTTATCTCTTTCTTCTTTGCTTTTTTTTCAAATTTGTCTCCTGGCAACTTAAATAAAACTTTCAGTCTCCAGATGTAGTCACTGAACCACCCACCTCTTTTGAAATTTTTACATAGGAAATACAACTTTCTCATCTAAAATCTCTTTCAAAATGTCCAAGCTAATCTTTTATTTCACGCTATTTCTTCTTAGATAAATACCATTGCGTTCCTGCATAGAAAATAGTCATAACCACAATAATATCGAAAATTCGTGGCACCGTTTGAAAGCTCTTGTTCGAAAAAGGTTCCCTAGAAATAATCAGGAAGTCACTGAGGAAAAAATTGTTCCCTGACATCATATAATAACGAAGGTATATATGATGCTTTCATGCATAAATATGATGTAAATTTAAATTTACATCATGTTTTAGTGTTTTTTTTTAAATTAAAAAAAATTAAAATCACTATTACTTTAGCATTACAAAATAAATTCACAACTGATCATATCCCAAAAATTGAAGCATAAAGAATGCAGATCTAAAAATACAATATACATGTAAAGCATCGTAGCTCTGTAACCAATACTTTTTAAAATATTGTGGGAGAGTGGGAAATTTAGAAACTGAGAAAATCAAGTTTAAAGATTAAATTTGAATTTTTTGCGTTAAAATGTTTGTTTTTACACTTAAAATGTATCCATTTCATATATTGAGGTTTCATTGTCCTTAAAGTGTTACTTCATATTTTTTTTTCTCATTCTCAGTGTCTTAGGGGCCTTTTTTCTGAGAGATATTGATAATTTCCTCTACAGTTATGCATGCCTGAAAGTCATAAATAGCAGAAAAATACTTCATTTTTAAACATGGGATCTTTAAAATATCTTGGCGATTAGTGAGTCCGTCAACAAATATCAATGTTGCTTTATTTTTGATCAATATCAATTGTTGTTTTGTGAGATACTGATATTTGGGTCAGTAATTCTAAGCTGTAAAATTGAGTTTCAACCTCATCACTGGACCGGGATTGAAAAGTACGAGCTGAGTCGCCAACAGACCTCATGTCGCTTCTAAGTGCTAGATGCTGATGAGAGAGAGAGAAATAAATAACAAATAAAAAAAATCCAAACAGAAGCTAATGAAATACCTATTTCTTTACATTTTTCTTAGGGTCAAATATTTTTTGACGCTTTTATTTTTTATTGCTGAGAGCGTAATTATTGTCAGATTTTGACGAGGTTTGCTTTAAAACGTTCTTTACAATCTATATTAATTTCTTAAAATGTTTTGAAAATTCGATTTTCAGAAGGGTCAAAGGTAGTATGCCCGCGTAAACATACAAATTTGAAAAAAAAAAACGTAACACATTTAAAAAGTTTCCACAATTATGGCCACCAGTATATCAAAAAATTAATACATATCTTGATAATTTGTACGGTTCATAATTAAAGTTTTATTGTAGCTTTAACGTCAAAATACATTATTTTATTATATCCAATATATTGTTAGTGTATGCAGGGAGAGGGGGTGATTAAAATTATGATTGCAAATCGGGTCGCAATTGTTGAAAGTTAGAGAATTCCTTGAATAACTCTTTTGATGTATGAATGTTTAAGAGTTTTATAAGTATCCGACAGCATATTCATGCTTGATGTTAAGAAGTAACTTCTGCTTTTTTCGGTTCGACGTTTATTATTCTAATTGAATGCTCTGACTGGTTTAGAACAGCATCTTTAAAAAACTCCGATTTTCTGAAAAATATTGCAAACAATCTTCAATAAAGAAATTTTAAAATCATATGTTTCAATTGTATCCAAACATATGGCACGACTAGAAAAAGCTCATTGTTATGAGAGTGATCAATATTTTTGCTAGAAAAAGAAAAAAAAAATATTTGATTTATATATAGATATATATAATAAGAAATTTTACGTTAGTCTCAACGAGATTAGGATTATATATATATATACATACATTTCGCAGAATTAAATTTTCAAAAAATGCTTAAACTGTAATATTTAATATGTGTTGCGAAAACTAACTGTAAATTATCATTTTTCTTTGTTTTTTTTTTCTTTGTTTTTTTTAGATTTTAGTCAACACAGGAAAAATTTTGGAGATACTGTTCAATCGGAAGTAAAAATATAAATATCGGTTACGTAGATTTTTAAATTTGTATATTTGGTAATTTTTGTTTCCCATATACAAACTTGTTTTTGTATTATTTATGTAAGGAAAAAGGAACTTCAAGCATTGTGTTCATGTAAGGAACTTCTAGCATTTTCCCCCAATTCACAATACTACCAATGGATTAGTAGCTGTTCGTAGAAACTAAAATGCACCTTTAAATTTCTACTTTGTAGTTTCGTATGAACAACAGTTAAGCATATATATTTAGAAAACATTTTATAAAGTATAATAAATTAATATAAAATAATATGAATATAAAATATAATGAACTATGTCATTTATTGTGTAATTAGGTGTAAGAATATAATGGGATAAAATATTGCTTGATCCTAGATAACGTAATTCAAATTTGATAAAAATTTTAAAACTGCTTACAAATCTTGAAGTCAATGAAATGTTTAATGAATTTTTGAAGTACTTTAGCAGCTTTTAAAAATGGTAATGATATAAAAATCAGAATACTGTGAAAACTTGAAGGATACTTCAATAATATTGCCTTCGCTTGGTTTAATATAACTTATTTAAATGCAAAATATAACAATATCCGATTCATTGTCTTGAATATTATAATTTTTAAATGTATTTTTATTAAAAAAATTGTTTTTACTTTTTAATTTTGAATATATTTAAGCAATTTCTACATGGAACGCAGTCATAATTATAGGTTATTAGTTGTGGCATAATTAAATCATATAAAATGTTTAATGAAAGGTGAAAAAAGTCGAGTAAAAGTAAAAAAAAATATTTCTAATTTTGCTAAGAAATGTGTTTTGTTAAGCTTTGTGCATGAACAGTAAATATATTTATTGGATTGATAGGTTTAATATTTTTCATACTGCACATATCGTAAATTTCATGATTAGAACAAATATAAAAATGTACGAATTCATTGTATTTTATTCTGCATTAAAATGTTATGTGTTAAATTCGCTTTGATTATAATAAATAGATTAAAAACATTTTTATCATAAACATTATAAAACTGTTCTATAGATTGTGTGTCTCCTACCTAAAATAATTTCAAAATTTAATAATTATCCCTACTTTTTAATATTAAAGATGCCCAGAATTCCATAAGAAACATTTCAGTAATTTAATGCAAGACTATACTTAAGAAATTTAAGAAATAAAAAAAAATAATAATAGTTTAGCTACAGATAACGGATTCAGAAAAAGAGATAAGTTTAAGGTTATATATTGATTTGTTTGCACTTAAATTAGAATGGGAGACAAAAAAATAAGGAGTGCAATATATAGTGCATTTTAAAATTAGTAGTGCATTATAACTTTTATAATTATATATTTTTATATTTTTTACTATAATTCCAGTTTTATCAGGCAAATAAAATTAATGAGAATAATGAACGACTGTTATATTCTTTATATAATATTTATTGATACTCACAGCATATGCGCACTTTCACACGGATTTCGACATTTTTTATAAATCGATTCTCTTTTGAAATTATTATAATTCTAAAGTTTTTTCATATTAATCATACATTTAAAATGAATAGTTAAGAAGCATATCATTGATTCCGAAATACAACAAAAATACAAATTTTTTCACTTTCTTCAAGTGGTTTTAAATAACCAAATTTTGATTAATTTTCCAAAGTTTTAATGATAGGAACTTTTCTTCATCTGGAATTACTTAATTATCCTCTGAAAACTAATTTATTGCATTTTTATTTTACTTATTTTTAAGGCTTTAATTGTTCAGTGAAACCATTTCGTCGTTTCTCTCAAAAAGTCAAACTCTTTTGTTAAACTATTTTCATTTGAAGTCAAGAACATTTTTTTAATCTAGAAGCAAATCAAAAATAAACATTTCTTCTTCTTGGAAGCGAATAATTTACATGTTAATTAAAACTCCCGTTATATGTACCCTTTTTGTTTTGAAATACCAAATTTCAGCATTAATTATGGTTCCCATTTGTAAGAAAAAAAGTATAATTCATTCAGAAAAGTAATTGCGCTGCATATTTTATGAAGAAAAAAGCATTTTCTAAATTACATATAAAAGTTTATGAATACGAGATATCAATTATTTTTTTTAACTTTTGTTTTGAATAGTTTGGGGGAAATGGCTTACTGTTTTTTTTCTTCTTCTTACGTCCAATAGTTTTATGTCTAAGGGCATTCCTCTACATATAAAGAGGAAAAAAATATTATTTATTTCAGTTTGTATTGATCAAAACATGATATAAATAAAACACATAATTGTTTAAAGTAAAGAAAAAACACACTGCACACAAGTCAAAATCTTCTAATAATACTTTTGTAAGCTATTTTTAATTCATGTTTGATTTAAAAATGCTTTTTAAAAGTGATTCGTAAAAAATATGCTAAAAGGTTTCCACAAATAAATCCAAATTTTTTCATAGTTAAAGTAAGAGAAATCTAAAAAAAATATAAATAAATAAACTAAGACAAGAGAAGAACAGATATTGTAAAGAAAATGGAGTAAATGAATGATGAGTTCAATCGAAATGAAAAAAAGGGGAAAAAAATGACAAACTGTTATCAAATAATTACAATAAGGGAAATGAGTAAAAAAATTATTATATCGAAAAAAAGAAAATGATTTGCTAACAAAAATAATTTAACAAAAGTTTAATATAGAATGAATTTTTTTTATAAATAAATAAAAGAAAAGGGGGATAATATACATAAATAGGATAAATGAAAAGTAATATTAGCAATAAATGATATTGTACCTTTAAGATTAAATAATCTTAGCAGTTTTTAAGCAATTGAAAAATTCAACCACGGAAGAATGTCGTAGTCTGAATCGCCTTTTGTGTGTTTCACAAAACATACTTTTTCTTTCTATTTTACTTTAATTTAACAGAATATTTCCATAAAAACATATTTCATTCTATAGTTCTGTTTTGATATAATATTTACTTAGCATAATCAGCTTCCAGTCATTTTTTGTAGTTTCACAGTTTTATAGGGCTAACAGTTATCTAAAATTTGAAAGAACAATTGGTAAAATCTTTTTTTTTTGTATTCAAGACTTCTAGATCATTCCGATGAAGGATCTGAAAACTTAGAGAAGCATGCAATTGAAAAGTTTCCATTATAATTTAATTTTCTGTAAACTACTGTAATTTTTAGAAACCACAACAAAATGAAAAGAAATATATAAAATGTACTTTTCAAAAAAGCGGAATAAGAATTCATAATAACTTAGTTTAAAACAATTTCAAATTGAAAGAGTATTTTAAAAGAGGATTTAAGCTTCGATTATGAAGAAATGCTTTTTGCATTCAATATAGAACTAGAAGTAATGAAATTATTCCCCGCGAATTTAAAACGACAAATTTTAACATGCGTTGTGCATTGATTTTTTTACTAATACAAAAATACTTCTAAAATATATACACATAATAGCAGCGTCCCTTCATGAAACACTTGCAGATGAGTATAGCCACCGAAAAAGAAACCTGTCCCTGCTATGATTCCTGTGTCTTCTCGAACTGTCTCTCAACAATGGCTGGATTGGTTATACCTGGTGCGTTTCTCTCATCAAATGAGCAGAAACCCTTAACCACTCTGTGGAATTGAACCTTTTTTATGAGAGTATAGAGATCAATTGATGTCAAGTAATTTGTTCTATTTCAAAACATAAAAAAGTATATATTAGTCTTCGGTTCAGATGAATGCAGACAGCTCATCATCATACATAGAGACACGTATTGTGAAATAATCTTCTTACGATTATAACGTAGGTTCTTGTTCCAAATGCGACTATATGATATGAAACGCAATTAGGCACAATAGTGGCTCTACTTTTTCATGTCTAAAGAGCTAAAAAATAGTATCCCGCAATTGTTGTAAATTGTGACCGACCTGGAATATGTATTCAGATACAAAATATGTAGACTGAAGTTGATCCAACAGATGTGGGCCATACTGAAAGACACATTAAAACGTCTATCAGCATCAGCTACCCCATTTGCAATCATTCGATTGCAATCATTCGATCACTTTTATGAAACGGGTATAAATAAGTTCTCCTACACTCTTCTAGATATTGTGAACAAAATTATCAATGATTGTTGAAGATCAGAAAAAAATGAAAAAAAGCATACACGAAGTTGTAAAAAACTTTCATTTTTGGTGAACAATTTCTCCTATTCCTCAAAAAAATAAATTTCTTTAAAATAAGAGCGCTATTTAAATGGTCTTTTGCATAAGTCTTCTTAACATTCGTTACTATTATTATTATATACTAATGTTTGTATGGTTACTCCCATTTTTTTTACTTCCAATAAGTAAGGCATGCTGCACCTTATCTTTTAGAGCCTAGTGTATATTGTTAGTAAATTAAAAGATTAAAAAACTTTAAATAATAAGGGCCAAATTTGAACCAGAAATAAGGCTTTCGAAATTTGTGATGAAAACATTTAAAAAAATTTATGCTGAGTAAGTTATTTAATAATTAATTTTAATCAAAGTGATGAAGACATGCGATAGTTTCATTTCATTGAAGTAAAATTATACATACCTCCTGAAGCATTTCCCGCTGATGTTTGGCAAAATCCAAAAATCGTCATTGTGTATAACTAAGTTAAATTTATTTACGCGTTAGATTAATATTTAAATAACATTTTTTAAAGTTTCTTTAAATATGATTAAAGTATTAATTATTATTATTTTCAAGTGTTTTTCCAAGCTGATTATAGTAGTTACGCGTGAATGCCGTTCATTAAACTGATAGGCTAATTATATTTCTGTTATCAGAAGAAATATAAATTACAGGAGGAAAACGATATTTTTATTTGGAACGATCGAAATAACTTGAATCAGCGAATATGTAAAATATTAATATAACTAAAAATGCTTTTATTCGTTTCTATATATATAATATATATAGTATTATACTACCTATATATTATTTATATATTATATAAGCTTCATCGTTTCAAGAGTGTTGGATCTCCTGAGTAAGCTCTGTGAGCAGAAGTTTTAAAATCTTTTGAAGAATCCTTTTACTGGTAATTCTTTGATATTTTTCTGCTTAAACATTTGGAGAATTTTGCTTAATAGTA
Organism: Trichonephila clavata; assembly: GCA_019973975.1. Lineage (NCBI taxonomy): Eukaryota > Metazoa > Arthropoda > Arachnida > Araneae > Nephilidae > Trichonephila > Trichonephila clavata. Next base: position 106,027 of record BMAO01030218.1, read on the forward strand.
GTCGTTGTTCTTTCATATTTCTATGAGATTTTTATACTTTGGATTTTTATATTTTGGATTTTATATACTTTAAATTTCTATTTATTTTATTTTGGTCTTTCCTACCGAGTTGCAAAGGGGGAAGGTTGGCACCTTCAAACTAGTTTAACCCACTTATTCGGTCTAAGTCCGAAATTGCATTTTGACTCGCTAGTTCTTATTTGTATTTCATTAGATTTGATCTTAATTTTTTTTCCCCTGTTATGTTCTATATTTATATATAAAATTTTTTCACATATATATATATATAAAATTCTATGAGCATTTGAATGAAATTTTTTTGTGTGTTTTATGTAAATATCAGGGCAGTTTATAGCATAAGATGATTTTCGGGTGGGATATGGTGGTTTCATCTAATTACCGTCGTGTCCGAAGACGTGTTTGTTGCTTAGCTATGACAACTAAGTCGAAAAGGAATTACTATTAGAGCTAGTTATATGCTTTTATTCCCAATTTTGGTAGTTGCTTTTCGCAGGTAAAAAATATCATACCCAGGGATTTACATAATTGGTTCCAGGAAAATGGATCCCTAATCAAATTTATTAAATAACATTCAGACCGTAAGGTGCACTATAAATTTAAGTTGGTTTTTTGTAAGGAAAAAAATCATCATTTTTCAAAACTCTACACGTTGGTCTCTAATTTTTATTTTTTCGAATTTATCTTAACTACTTAAACATTTTTCAAATTTAAAGTTCTTACGTTCATATTATCTTATGATTTATCAATAAACAAATTGTGTTATTAGTTAATTCTTTGAAATCTTTACGGTTACGTAAAATTGAAGAAGTATAAAAAATAAATGATAAATTAATGTAAAATAAATCATATATTACTAAAAATCTAGTTAAAATAGATTATGTTAATGCGATTTAGTTAAAAATTAAATAACGGGATAGATATTTATAAGGACATATTTAACATAGAGAGGGACTAATTTGTCCAGAGTAATGATAAAAATTATAACTGTCCAGATGCAAAACAAAATAATTAAATGTAAGAATGTTATTATAAATTGCTTTTTTAAAATAATTTGTTATCTCTAAAAACTTTTTACAAGATCTTTGAAATAAAATAGTTGTCATACCGGAAACAAAAAACAAACAATTTGATAAAATTTTAGCCTAGTCACTAAGCTTAGATTAATGAGGATCCCGAGAATTATATAAAAAGGAAGACACTTTGTAAATTAAAGAGAAATAAGGCTATATAAAACAAATATTATTTTCGTTTATTAATTCGAAGTTAGTCACAAGAAACAGTCCGTTTTACTTTTCCATTCCCTCGTTGTTTCTCTAATCAATAACAAGATGTTGACAACTACCTTTTCTTCAATTATTTTCCATCGTTATAACTTTCTTTGATGACAATAAAAATAAATGTTAGAGAATAAGTTTGAGAGATTAGTGCCTGATCAATTACAAGGGCATAATTATCAGCTTACAAATATAATTTGTATGTAATACTTGGGCAAAAATCCTTGTATCAAAAAAGTTTGGTCTTATATGCAAAATGATGAAAATTCACTACCACAATGGAAGAAAATATAGTTCAGATGTGCTACAATTTCTTCAATTTCAATACTTAATTGAATAAATAGAAGTACTCTAAGATTGATTTTTATAAAGAAAATCCTTTTCTTTTTCAGCTTGTGATTGTAATTTCCGAGGATCGGCCCGAGATGATTGTGAACAAATGACAGGAAGATGTGTCTGTAAGCATGGAATCTTAGGAATGAAGTGCGATATTTGCCCTGAGGGTACTGTATTAGGAGAGGATGGATGTATGGACGGTAAGTTGCAAAAAATATTTTATTGAAAGCATTATTTTTAAAAAAAAAACAGGCAGTTACCGTGAAGAAAACTATTACATATAAACGATGTTGGGTTTTCTTAGGATATTATTCTTTAATATAATAAAGATAACACGTACAATTACATGCAGAACTATAAAAAATTTCTTTCGATGTCTAAATTTCTCGATGTCGGTCTAATGTATTTGATGTTTGGATGACCAGATATTTTCGAAAATTTCCGAGTGTATATCGGCTTCAATCAGTAACTACATCAAGACAAGCAACCAGATCTTCGTCATTGTCAACGGGCATTTCATACCCCAGTAATTTAATGTGACTCTAAAAGAAGTAGTAAAGACATTCGAGGAGTCCAATTCATCGGACTAATTCACCCGATTTGATTTATTAAAAAAATGGGATAAGTAAATGATTATGAATGAAGCGGCTAAAATTAGCATGCTACCATAAAAAAAAGTATCCAAATTCTAAATACACACCCATGGATATCCTTGCACCTATGGACATTGTGCGATTCATTTATTTCAGTCTGTAAACTTTTACGTTAGATACATATCCGCTTGCTTTTTGTTTTTAATAATAATCATCCATCCTACATCTACTGTTTCCGTATGTAAAGTGAAGAGTCTTTACACAAGGGCTTCTGCAAAGCAACACGTCTTTCTGGTACACCTATTGACTGTTCTGAGTTGAAGGGTTGAGGCCATAGAAATCTGCCCGAAGCCTTTGCAGAGAGACAGTTGCCCCCCCCCCCAGCTCATTTGTATGAACAGCAATGCTCATCCATACGGGGCTCAGTTAGTCCATGACTGACTCTCGTAC
>BMAO01030219.1:0-321692 GCA_019973975.1 Trichonephila clavata
TATCATAATATACTAATTATATATAATAACATTGCAATAATATGTAAGACTACTGTAATAATATAGTATAAAATTAATTTTATATTTTCTATTCACATTTCTATTGTTTGGTGCGAACATAACAATGTTCTTAATTACTTTTTTCGTTGCACATTTTTATTTTTTGGTGCAAACATGATGTTCTTTGATTAATATTGTTTAATCTTTTTACCATTTTAAGTGTAATATTCCATTCATATGGTGAGCTCCAACACAAAAATGCTTTTTTGAGATTTACCAAATTTCGAAAAGGTACTATTTCCTTTTTACAGAAAAATAACATTTTACCTCAATCAATGAAATGTTCCAACTGTCATCCAATGAAGCTTTGTTTTGGAAAGCAAATGTTTTGGAAATGTTGCCTTTCCAAATGTAATCAACACTAAGGAATACAATCTGGTAATTAGTTTGAAGGAAGTCTTATCCCGTTCTTGACATGAGATGTTTATTACTGGAGCTTCAAAATTCTAAAACTAAAAATTACTTGTTCTTTTTCTCTTATATTGACTATTATTCACTAATGTTCTGCATTTTCGCATGCTTATTCCTTTTTTATAGAATTTGTGATATTTTGTTCAATATTTCGTATTTAGGTACATTGTACATCATTTAAGTTCGAAATAAACTTCGAAATTTTAAATTAAAAATGATTTGTTCTTTTCTTTTATATTGATTATTATTTATTTATATTCTGTATTTTTGCTGGCATATTCCTCTTTGTTGAATTTGTGCAATTTTATTTAATATCGCCGAAATGTTTACAATAGATACCAATAGTTTGCCAAGGTAATCAAACAGGTTGCAATAATACACAAGTACTACATAAACATTTTACATACATATTACTGACTTATATGTACATACCCATGGCTAACTATACCTGAACCCTATTATAAATCAGTTCCCGACTTATGCCTTTCCCTGTTTTAGGTTAACATCCAAAAATCGTTATGTGAACTTATACGCTGTTTCAAACAGTTGCATACTGGACACATTAGTTTATCTTAATTTTTCATATATTTATTTGTTTTATTATGACCTGGCTCAAAATATTCTAAACATCTTAAAATTCGAAAATGTTTTATTTTTCTCAAAAATTGCAATTTAAATACCAATGGTCACTACCTTTTACTAATGATTAGTATACTAGTCAAGACACAAAATCCTGCAACTTCTCCATGTCAAGTATACAGGTCAATTGCAATTAACTGGTTAAAGTGAAGCATAGGATGCCCTTTGGCAAAATTGACTATTTTTGATGACGTCTTTTATAAGTTTCCAAGTTGTTAACATGCGTGAATAATCAACTGAAATTAGTAATATGTCAAAACCAAATACTTTCTAACAAGGTAAAATCCAAATTTTGATGTTTCTTTAAAGTAAACTATTGGGTGTGTTTTAACAAACTAAATAAAAATGTTTTGTATATAGAGACATGCTATTTGTAAGATTATATGGTACTTGCGTATTATTGCAACAATCACCAACGTTCAAAATAACTCGCAATATTGGCAACCCCAATTTTGCATGTGTCATATGTGCTGAATGGTAATTGTCCTTTGTTTCATATAATGTTGCCTACAGGTTGCGATAATATGTGTGTACCAATTGTAACTCCTTTAATGAAAAATAAACCTTTTTAATAACATTGAGAATTTGCAAAGTCACTCATTCAGATTGCTGTAGTTGTGCATCTTTTTACTGCAGGAATTCTAAAAAGTGAGAACAGAGTTGATTCTGACAGTTACTTAAATCATTGTTATAAATTTTTAAGATGAGTTTGAAATAGGAGTCCTTCCTGACACTTTTTTGTAAAACATAAATTTAAAAAAATGAAAGCATGGTTGGTCATTTTCATCTGTTATGATTAAAATTTGGATCATACTTAATTTTCTTCTTTTAAACTAACTATTCATCCCAGTGGACTTTTTAATATGGTGCACATTCATTCCTCTATTGCAGTATTCCTATTTTTCAGTATTGGCTGCAGGTTTCTAGGGGTCATTGTCATGAACTCACGGAGGGCGTATCATGCATTTCAGCCTGAGTGCCAATGAATACCCACTGTTTAAAGGGGCTAATCCACGTTACATCTGTCATGGCTCAAAGTCCTCATATTGGACAACATATAGAAGTTAGAGTGGAATGCCAGCTCAATTGTCATCCTTGTCACTTGACCATGGTTTAAAATTATGATTGACTTGCAATGATTTTTAATTATTTGAATCTCATTTTCAAATACAACATACATTTTTCTGTACATACATCTGTATCACTCCACATAAAACAATGACTTAAGATGTCTCATATAAAATTTATAATTCATCTTAAATGAAATATAATTTACTCAACTCTTATATTTATGAATACAAAAGTTAATATCTTCAAAACTAGTTCAATTTGATTTTAATTATTGTTTAAAATCACTCAACTCTTAATGGCATGAAAATGAAGATTGTTGAAAATTAAACATTTAGTAATTGTGACCAAAAATACAGAATTGAAAATGCCAGTAATCTTTTTGGTTTTGAGATACAAAAAGCCACTGATATATTTTCAAAATAAATTATTCACGCACATGTTGTAATTTTTTAATTCATTATTTCATGGTTAAAATGATAAATAATGCTTTTGATACTAAACCATATCAACTGTCATTTATGTCTAAGTGATAAAAGTAGGTAATAAACATTGATCTCAATATGCTGCATTAATTCTGAACATTATTTAAATAATAGTTATAATTGTTTTCGCCTCTCTTATTCCAGTCTTTATAAAATTCCAAACTTGTGTTCAAAATAACTTATGTGCTACATTTTTTTTTTGTGTATGTGTATTTGAGTTGAATATTTTTTATTTTATTAGTTACTTTAAAAAAATGACCTTGCCTCAACCAACAACCTCAGATCAACCAACCACAAGTGAAGAGCCTAATAAATCTGACGAGACATGGTCTGTTCAGAAATCCAGGAAAAGGAAGAGAGTAGGCATGGAAGTAGATCCAGGTGTTAAGAGACCTTATTTTCCACCTGCTAAAAAGACTGCAATGGTATACATTGCTGATTTTAGTTATTTGTCTATTTTTAAATTTGAAATTTTTGTAGATGGTTTTGGGTTAAATTACAATTTGGGTTTGTTTGGGATTATTTTTTAAATCCATGCGTCCTATTTCATCTAGATTTGCTGTATTGTAAAAAAAAAATGCTTCTCCTCCTTCTAGAAGTAGTAAATCCTAGACATTTATTTTTATTAACTAATTTATTTTTATTAAATTTTGCAAGGGTACAATCCTTGTGCATCAGTAAGCAGTGTTTTGTATAATTTCTCCCTCTTCATGATTATGTTTTTTATTTACAGGTTATTTCTCTTTATTTTTGTTATTTAAAAATTTCATTGATGAAAAATCAAGATATTAAGTTTTTTTTACCCCAGAATTTTTATTTGTTTATAAGCAAAACTGTGTATTTTGTAAGAGACTAACAATTATTTCAACTTCTAGCCCTTTTTTAATCCAAAGATACATATATTTGTAATAAATCTGCTTGTATTGGACAAAATATTCTAATGATTAAAATGAAAGTATGAATTCAGCTTATGAGCTTTACATTTGTGAACTTAATTATTTCATAATTATATTAAGCTGAAGAGGAAGAATTTGCCAAATATTTGTTAAATGTACTTTTTTGCTGTAATTAAATTGTCATTTATAACATTCAATGAGATTTAAAAGTAAGTTTTTATCTGCAAAAATTTCAGTTTTGAACATAGCTTGTCTTGATTGTTTTACAAGTAAATGTTTTGTTGATGAAGGAAAAAAATGTATTTATCAATATTTTAATTAGTTCTTAACTGCATGTAACCCATTACATTTAAAAAAAATGTAAAGTCCCTTTCCTAGAATTGCAAAATAAAGTTTACAAGTTACATTAAATTTATATATTTAATTTTTTATATAGGATGGTTCTGTGGATAGGCGAAAAATTCCTATTCCACGTCATCGATATACCCCACTAAAAGCAAATTGGTTGAAAATCTATACAGTTGTTGTTGAACATTTAAATCTGCAAATCAGATTTAATACAAAAGCCAAAATGGTAGAACTACGGGTATGTTAAATCTGTGTGTATATATATTTTATTTTTTAATTTCATTTTTGAGATTTGTTTTAATTTTACTTAGTGTATAAAATATTTTTATATCCTCTAGACCTGTGAAGAAACAAAGAATATTAATGCTATTCAAAAAGCTGCAGATTTTATTCGTGCTTTTGCTTTAGGTTTTGAAGTTGATGTAAGTTTTTGGATTTGTTTACTTGTATTTTTTAATTAACCTGAAGTGCATGAATATTACTTGAAATTTTCAAATTTCACAAAATGATGAGTTTGAGCTCAGAAATATTGAATTAATTTTCAATTACATTTAAAGAAATTATCTTGTTTAACATTCACTATTTGAAAAAAAGTATTTTTGTAATAGTTTTATGTATTATATATGTATACTAGCCGTTACCCGCCCGCTTCGCTGGGTATTTCATGATGTTTTATAAATTTTTACTGATTATATATATGTATAAATTATTGATATCTAAGTCCTAGCATTAAGAATTCGATTGAATTGAAAAATATACTTATACTTGAAACTGTCACCTGTTGATAAAAAAAAAAGGGCAGAACTCATCTAATTTGTATTTTCTAAAAATCTCTAAAATTGAAGCATACAATGATGTTTGCTCTTTCGTCACTCAAACACCTAGTGGATTCCTCTACTCCGCAAATTGAACATGCAAGCCAAATTTCAAGTCTAAATCTAACAGAAAAAAAAAACAAAAGTTTTACTATCAATATCCCCGTAATCCCGTTGAGAGCCATTTTCCAAAATTACCGCTCTTAGCGGATTTCAATTCAACAAAAGAAAAATGCAAACCAAATTTCATTATTATAGGCCTTGTAGCTCGAAAAAAGTAATTTTTTTTGTCAATACGTCCCAGTAGCCCCCTGCAACCCCGCAGAACTTGATTTGCTTAAAATGTATTCTTAGTGGATCCCTATTCAACAAAAGAAACATGCTTAACAAATTTCAAGCATATGGGTCTAACAATTAAAAACAGGAATTTTTTTCTGTAACTCCTCTTGACCCCTCGCAAACATCCTTAGGGGTCAATTTTCGTTTTACTCTTTGTTAGAGGAACTCTATGCCATGAAAGGAACATGCCTACCAATTTTCAAGCAGGATGATCAAATAGTTTAAAAATGGAAATATTTATCGATTACGCCCCTTAATCTACCGAAATTAAACTTGGTAGTTGATATTCGCGAAACCCATTTTGTAACGGTTCTCTACTTTACGAAAGGAATCTGCTTATCAAATTTCAAGACTGTACGTCTAACAGTTTAAAAATGGGGATAATTGTCTATAACGCCACTTGAGCCCTCGCAACGCCACTACTGGGTCAGTTTTCACAAAACCCATTTTGTAGGGGAATTGCACTCTATAAAAGGAATCTGCTTAGCAAAATTTGAAGACTGTGCGTCCAATTAATTAAAAATGCAAAAAAATTATCAATAATGCCCCTTGAACCCCCACAACGCCACCTAGGGGTCGATTTTCACAAAACACATTTTGTAGTGTATTTCTATCCTATGAGAAGAATCCGCTAACCAAATTTCAAGACTGTGACTCTAATAGTTTTAAAATAGAAATAATTATTTATATCTGCCCTTAACCCCCCGCAACACCCGTTGAGGGTCAATTTTTTCCAAACCCGTTTTGTAGCGGATATTTACTCCATGAAAGAAACATTACTACCAATTTTCAAGCAGGTAGGTCAAGTAACGAAAATATTTATCTCTTACGCCACTTATTCCCCTGCAACGCCACTTAGAGGTCTGTTTTCACAAAAACTTCTTATAGCTGATCTCTACTCTATGAAAAAAAATCTATTTATCAAATATAAAGACTGTGTGTCTAATAGTTTAAAAATGGAAATAATTATCTATAACGCCCCTTAAGTCCCGCAACGCCACTTGGGGGCAGTTTTCACGAAACCCATTTTTAGCGTATCTCTACCCTATGAGAGGAATCTGTTACTAAGTTTCAAGACTGTACGTCTAATAACTTAAAAATCGGAATTTATAACACCCTTAAACCCCCCACCCCGCAACACCCCTTGGGGTCAATTTTCTCCAAACCCGTTTTGTAGCGGATATTTACTCCATGAAAGAAACATTACTACTAATTTTCAAGCAGGTAGGTCGAGTAGTTTAAAAACAAAAATATTTATCTCTTACGCCACTTAATCCCCTGCAACGCCACTTAGAGGTCTGTTTTCACAAAAACTTCTTATAGCTTATCTCTACTCTATGAAAAAAATCTATTTATCAAATATAAAGACTGTGCGTCAAATAGTTTAAAAATGGAAATAAATATCTATAACGCCTCTTAAGTCCCGCAACGCCACTTGGGGGCAATTTTCACGAAACCCATTTTGTAGCGTATCTCTACCCTATGAATAGGAATCTGCTTACTAAGTTTCAAGACTGTACGTCTAGTAACTTAAAAATCGGAATTTATAACTCCCTTAAACCCCCGCCCCGCAACACCCCTTGGGGTCAATTTTCCCAAAACCCATTTTGTAGCGGATATTTACTCCAGGAAAGAAACTTACCTACCAATTTTCAAGCAGGTAGGTGAAGTAGTTTAAAAACGGATATATTTATCTATTACGCGCCTTAATCCCCCGCAACGCCACTTAAAAGTCTGTTTTCACAAAACCCGTTTTGTAACTGATCATTATTCTACGAAAGGAATCTGTTTATCAAATTTAAAGACAGTGCGTCAAATAGTTTAAAAATGGAAATAATTATCTATAACGCCCCTAAGCCCTGAAACGCCACTTGGGGGTCGATTTTCATCAAACTCATTTTGTAGCGGATCTCTACTCTCTAAAAGGAATCTGCTTACCCAATTTCAAGATTGTACATCAAGTAGTTTAAACATGGAAACAATTATTTTAACACCCCTTAAACCCCCGTAACGCCCCTGGCGTTTCGAATTTCGGAAAATCCGTTCTTAGCTGATGTCTACTCTATGAAAGGAACATGTCTACGAAATTTCATGTCTGTAGGTTGAATAGTTCCAGAGATATCGTGATTAGTCAGTCAGTCAGTCAGTGAGTCGCTTTTCTCCTTTATATATATAGATTTGCCAAATATACTTTTACCCTAGATTGTTGATTTTTGTGCATTTTCACATAGTTCTGCCTTCTGTCATTATTTCCCTTTACAGCTCATATTTACCTTTTTTATTCAGTAGGGAGAAATTTAGTTACTCTTGTCCTTCCTTGTTCATATCTCATGGCTGCAGTAGTCAAGTAGTTATGGTTACAAACTGGTGGCTGGCATTTTTTCTAAATGTCACATGGCTTGAGTCATTGAAGACTCTTTGTGTAGAGGGTCATGACACTATATTCTTCTATTTTATAAATATTTGATTTTCATATTCTTTTTATATAAGATTTAAAATTTGTTCACTGTCATTTAAAAAATTTGCCTGAGATTTATCATTTTCAAAAATTGATGGATTGTTTTGCATCATTTTAAGGATTCAAGGGGGAGTAGTAGTAAAACTTCATTAATATTAAACTGGACATTATTACTGGTGTACAATTTTAGTGTATTTTCTGGCTGTGGTAGCTAAATGATCAATGATCATGTTTGAGAAATCGGGGCCTGTGTATCTGTCAAGTAATAGTTTGAGTCTGAGGGGCCACTAAACATATGCTGTTTAGAGGGGCTAATCCACTTTACATTTGTTGAAGCACAAAGACCTCATGTTGGGATAGAGGTTTAGAGATCAGTGTGGCAAAGAGAACAGATGTTGTCATTGTTACTTAACTAAGGTTCAAAATTACAAGGTTCATTGGCAATAGCCTTAGTGTAGGTTTGAAATGCGACATTAATAATCAAATCATCTTGTCTTTTAAAATAAAACAAAAATATTAATGAATTTATAAAACAGATAATTATTGGTACATAAGTATTTGAATTTCAAGAAAAACACAAACACTGTTTTGAAGAATATGCTTATATATGTAAAAGTAAGGTTGTGTATGTAAAATGTTAACTACATAAAAAAAAATGAGAACTGGTTGCTTACAAATTATGTATTACTTTCAACAAATAAACCTTTATAGGGATTAATGTTTTCTTTAAGTATGTTAAAATATGTACTGTAAAATTCAGTGGATAACGAGCACCCATACTTTGAAATTACATCTTTTATTTTTTTTTGGTATATTCGCCATATAATGCACACCCCCTATTTTGCAAAGAAACCTGAAATATATGTGTGCAATGCTTATGTTTTTTACTCAATTAGTTGAGGTTTGTTTCAAGCTTTAGAAAAATTAGTATACTTCAAGAACTACAACCCTTTTAGTTGTTAAAACATGTAATTTTTTTTAAATAAACAGTACTTCAATATATGTAGAAGTCTGATTTTTTTCTATAATCATCTCTATTTTTATTTTTAAAGCTCTCATTTTTATTTCTAGCGTATAACACGCACCTGTAGATGTTGATCTTATTTTTTATGTTCAAAGTGCGTGTTATACGCTGGATTTTCCGGTAAATAATTTTTAACATTTGGTCAAATTTTTTTAGTATTTTTCTAATATGCCAAACAAATTCATACAAAAAACTAGTATTTTCACTGGGATTTATTTAAAGTCTTTGCTTATAATAACCTTAAAAATAAGCTAAGTTTATCCATATTTTAATGTTTCAATTTCTCTTATGTAGGATGCAATGGCATTGGTACGGTTGGATGAATTGTATCTTGAATCGTTTGATATTAAAGATGGTAAATGAATTTAAAATTCTTTTTATCTTACAATTTAATATGCTACATTTCATAAGCAATTTTATCATTTTCTATGCATGGTTTTCAAAAAATATTACCCACAAAAATATTTTAAGAGCAACTTTATGATAATTTTTAAATACTAAGGAACTTGATGTAATCTTACCCATTTATATTGAATTTTTTTCAAAAAATTGTTGATAAATGATGATTTTTTTTTTTAAAGGAAAGCTTTACTAAATGTAACGGTTATGTGTTTGCATGTACAAACTAAGGCAGTTATTCCAATACTTATAGTCTAGTAATATATATAAAATTATTTAACATCTTAAAACATTTTAAATTACAGTTTAAATTTTAGCATTTGATGGTTTTGTATTTTTATTTATTAACACTTAAAATACATTTTTAAATTTTATTTTTAGCTTGTAAAATTACTAATTACAAGCTAATGTTACAATTTTTATTGTTATTTCAAAATTTGTTCTAAATTAAGAACAGATGTACTTTAATTTTTCATTTTAAGTATAATTATCTAGCATATCTAAAACAGATAAGAGAAAGAATGTATTTCTACTTTATTTTGAAAATGGCATGCATAATCATTAATATTGCAAGCTTTGAATTATGTACAGTTTAATTTTATAATATAAAATGAGTAGAAATTTGATATTTTGTTACAATTTTGGAGTTTTTAGGAGAAAATAAAAATTGCCAAATCTTTATTTTCAGTTAAAACTTTACGTGGTGATCATTTATCAAGGGCTATCGGCCGCATTGTTGGGAAAAATGGGATAACTAGATACACAATTGAAAATGGTACAAAAACGAGAATAATTTGTGCTGACAGGTATATTGTTTATTATATACCTTTATTTTTTTTATTGTGTTCTGTATTTGGATCGCTTTTGCTATGAAGCATTCTTATTTTTATTATTAATTATGTATCCATATTTATATAGCTTTTTATAGCATAAAATTATTTTGGTTTTAACTTTCTTGTTGATGGCAGTCAGCATATATATGAATCGATTTTATTGGGGTGCATTTCTTTTTTTCTTCATGAAATTCTTTAAACACTGGACCTATTCTATTCAGAATATATTTTATCCTAAAAGTACTTATTGTCTTTTGACAGAAATTTACTATTGGATTTTATTGTATTATATCTAATTTATGTTCTGACTGCTTTTGATTAGAACATTAGTTATAATTTAAGAAAAATGTATCTAAAAATTTCAATGATTTATTAAAATGGAAAGAAGTCATTGCCAATTTGGCAATAACATAAGAATGAATACATTCTCTAATTCATAAATGAGAATGTATTTGTACATTTACATAGAGAACAAAACTTTAAGCTGATTGATCACTTTGATTATGCAATGTTTCATAGGGTGTGTTTTACAGAATGCGAAATAGTTATAGTGGAAGCATTATGTCAACAAGTGACTGCTATGTTAATTAAACTTGCAGCATGGATTAAACATCCTGGGGTATTAATAGCTCAAGAGTTGGAGATTTAAAAACAAATTTAGATTGTGTTTATATATTATAACATTTTAAACCATTTTGTAGCAGCTGCTAGGATCTGTGGACTGCTGTGTCAGGATGACATCTTAATGGGATGCATTGTCTTGTGGAGACAGCAGTTTTCACTGTCAAGCTTAACTTTGGATAACAATTTGCATACATTAAGTTTGTGATTTAGTTTCAATTATTGGTACACTGTGAGAGGAACACTCAGATGATTATCAGGAGTTTTAACTCTTTATCATTATATATTCTCTTTAAATACTCTTTAAAATAAATTAATGATACATGAAGCATTGTCACAATCCTTGTCTAACTCTTGATGAATGAATAAAAACCTGTAAATCCATAGAATATTCATCCTCATATCATCAAAAACCAAAAGTATTCTAAAGCATCAAGAACATGTGCATGTGTTTAGGTATCAACTAACACCACAGATAAGAATGTCTGTTTATTTGTTACTCATCCCTTCTTGATTCCCTGTTTCATTCCAAAACTAAATAACAAAAATAAAAACTGCTATGAAATGAAAGTCAACATTCTCCGGTCTTGAAACATTCTACATCTGGTAGCTAGAAAAAAATATTAATTTATTGTTCCGTCTTAAAGTTCATGTGTGAATCCATCTTCAGAATCAGTTTAAACAATGATTCATACACACATGACATGCCTGATTATGAAGTAATGTTAGCTACTGATGCTTATGTGTGTGTGTGTGATACATTAAACCATGAAAGGGTAATTAAAAGTTTTCTGTTAAGAGTTATACACTAAAGTAACTTCAATCATCTTTTAACCGCGTGTACATAAAAAGCTAAATGTTTCTAATTCATATCTAGATGCATTGTAATTTGTATATATTTGTGGGAGCATCATTGCCAAATGCTAAAAATTTTAAAAAATATATATTTTTATTGGAAGCACAACATGAGTGATTATAAAGCTTTTATCAGCTGTACTTAAATCTCTTTTGAAGCTCATAATTATGTTGGCTGCATTAACCTTAACTGCCAATGGAAAGTTACACTATTTCTCCCCAGTGCCACTGTTTTTCACAAAGGCACACGTATGTGATGTACTGGGGGGGGGGCTATAAATAATCAAATTTCCCTCTGAAATAAGTAAATCTTTGCAATCATTGTCAAGGGTATTTTATTGCATTCCAAAGTATTCGAAATAGTTTTACTGATAGCAGCGCAAAGAGAAGGATCATATTTCTATAGAACATACATTTCTGCCTGCGGCACTTAATGCACTGATTGAGCAAGATGGATATATATGCAGGCAGCACTTAAGGGGTTAATTAGCTGTCATCTGATTCATAGTTTTTGACATTTTTAAATTAAAAAATATGTATATAAGGGTTCTATACTTCATATCTTTGTTAATTTACCATCTATGATAATGATCTTTTACTGCCCTATTGGTGTAAATTCAAAAAGTATCCGATAAAAAAAGGTATTGTAATATATATAAATTAAACTTGCATGTCTCAACAGCCCATAGAGAAGTTCAAGGCATACTGTGCCCATCTCAGCTTTCGTGACCTTAGGCGCTGAGGTGCATTGTAATAAATATATTTTATATATATATATATATATTTAGTATTTTTCTACCACTGTTTATTGGGTTAGAATCAGTTTTGAATATTTTTGTTCCTGATTATTTTAGCTTATCAGCTGAGTGAAAGTTTAAAAATTGTTTGCTTTTTTTTATATTATTTGAAATTACTGATTTATTACTTTTTAGAAAAAATGAGCTCTCTGTGTGCTAGATGCAAGTTTTTTCCGCTACAAAATAGATACATAATGTAATCTAGAAATGTAAAATTTAAATTACAAAATATAAATCTTATTTTTTAAAAATATTTTGAATTTCAATTTATCTAATAATTTGTTCCCCATTTCAAGATAAACAAAAAAAAAAAAAAGAGGTGTGAAGTTATGCATAAATGTATGACATATATTCAAAATAAGTTTCCATTTTCGATAAAAAGTCCATAGGGGCAATGGAAAACTAGCCTTTCTGAATTTCATCTTGTATTGTTAAATTTGAAAGTTGTCAAAAGATTTTATAATGGTTAACTTTTATTATGTTTTTATGACACAAATATTTTTATTGTAAATTTTATACTGTCTTTTATTAAAAATCATTGTATAATATGAAATGTTTTTCTTCTCATTAGCAAAATTCACATAATGGGCTCTTATCAGAACATTCGAGCTGCAAGAAGAACTATAAGTAACCTCATTATGGGTATGTTATATTTTTTTGTTCTAGATATTTATACTTTTAATAAATTTATTATTTACTAAAAGAGTGTTTATTTTAAAACAAAGTAGGGGGGAAAATGGCAACTAATTTATGTTTAAATAACATTTAAATTTTAAGAATCGGTTTATCCAATAAAATAAGGATTCTTCATCACTTTGTTGAAGACTTTTGCTATACATTTTGGGTCCATGAATTATTAGAAGTATAGCCTCAACTCAACATTTGATTAAATATTGCAATATCATAATAAAAAGAAAGTAAAGTAAATAAAACGCTTTTAAAATCTGCTTTGTTGATAATTAAATGACTAAAACTGTTCCTGCTATGAAGTTCAGGACCACTGTTATGCAGTATTCTTTGTAATTTTGATTACTCATATGATAATCAGTTGATGTGCTCTTTGATTGTTTTTATCTAGACATTTATTTACCTTACTGAGTTAAGTTTATCTGCAATTTTTTTAATAATAAACTAAATATACATATTTAGTTAGATGTCTAATTTGTTCTTTAGTTTATAATTTAAAACATTGAAAAATAATTAACTAATGTGCAATGATTCTGTAGCTGTTGATGTAATTTATTAAATTATATGTAGCATTCAGAGAACTATTTTTGCATTTATAATGAATTTTTCTTTTTGCAATCTTAAATTTGTGATGAAATACTTCAGAATATTATTTTTCAGTGGAACATTTGAATAATTTGTATTTTGTTACAAGTAAAAAAAAATTTTTTTTTCAGGGACACCTCCATCTAAAGTTTTTGGAAATATGAAAAAAATTGCAAATCGGCTAGCTGAATCTATTTAATATGTAAATAAAATAAACAATGCAGTATTTATTTATGATAGATATAAATTATAGAACTGAATTGCTGTAATAAGCTTTGGAATTTCTTACAGTAAATGCAAGAAGTTTTTAAAACTTGTGGCAAGATATGATCTGAAATTCATATTTGTCAATTCTCTTTAGATGACATTTTTTATGTTACAAAACAATAAAGAGTTATTGATTTATTTGGTACTTCTTTTATTTTAATTTAGTTATTGACATTTGAACATATTCTAAAAGAAAGTATTATCTTATCAAATAAAATGTTATAGACGTGTATTTATTCTATATACTCTAGTTTCATACAAAACTTCATTAGTTCTAAGACCTGTTGAATCAATGGTATTTATTGTACATGCTTTCAGACACTTTGTTATAGATATTATGTAAATCTGTATCAAAAGATGTTTTGATAGGAAAATGTTGTATTTCTAATGGCTATACTTTCTGGATCATATGAGCTGTTTAAAAATAGAGATGAATTTATAGGATGATGTGAATAAGAATTTAAGTAAATTATTTTGTAAAATTCTGTAAAATAATTGACAATTAAATAAAACAATTTTAAAAAATTTATGCTTCTGACATTAGAAGGGATGTGAAAGGAACCAAGTACTTTGACTCATAATCTAGTTCCCTTTCACCCACACCTACCAAGGATTAGTTGCTAGAATAAATTTCCCTAGGCTTAACCTGTTAAGGACAAGGCAATTTTTCTTGTTAAGCCTAACTTCATTTAAATTCATTAATGTAAAAAAATACTGAAATTTACAATTTATAATCATTCCAAATTCCATAAATTCTAAATTAAGGGGAAGCCCGTCAGTTGTTTAACATTTTACATGACATCTAGATGGCGTTGACTTTTGCGAAATTTTTGGCACAAATATTTTTCTGAAGATTCCCAAGATGGGCAATAAATTTCTCTCTCGGGTACTCCTCTCAACAAAATTCTCCCCTCAGCGAAAGCCGACGCTCACTAAGAAATGGGGTTTAGGAGGGGGGGGGGTCACAATCGTAAAATTGGTAGTTCTTTTTCAGGGGAGGGAGAGAGGGAGTAAAACAGCAGGGAATCTTGTCCATGGAAGAGTTATTTCTGGACAAAGTTCAGTGGTCAAACTTTTTGACTCACGGAACCCTTAAAACTGTAAGATGTTTTCCGCAGTGTTGGATAAAACGACATGGACATCCCTAGGCAGTCCAGTTCTCGGGGCCCTGTAGCCTAATAATCTTATTACACAACATTTTAGCAATATATTTCATTGCACAAATAAAACAACAGATAATCTGCGAATTAAAAAATATGTAACTAAACACTAATTATTTATTAGAATCTGTAATAAAAACTAATTCTTGCAGCAAAAAATAGCTAAATATTTGGGTTTTTTTTATTTTGGGGGCCCTTAAAAAGAGGGGCCCATAGGCAATCACCTACTCTACCTAATGAGTAATTCGGCACTGGTTTTTGGGGAATCCCATTCCACACTTAAAAGAATATATCTTAAAATAATATTTAAAGTATATAGATAAACATATATTTTTGATGTTATATGAAGAGAAAATTTTAAAATTTTTATTTCTTATTAGAAAATTTTATGATGTAATGTTAATGTTTTTTATTCATTGATAATATTAATTTGTGATCCAAATGTCACCTGCACATGCATCATATTTAGTAACTGAGATATGTGTTCACATTTTTTACACAAACTGTCGGCCCTTGGAAATTATGTGCAGTAGCATTTCATATTCCGCGTTTAATTCGTTTTTATATTTTGTTTTTGTAGACACTCGCGTTGAGAAATATTTTTCATTTACTAAATACATTTTTGTGAATGGCATTAAAATGTTCACAGCTATGTGAGAAATTCTGCGTATTTTGCAAGAAATGGCAACCTAAAATTTTGGTGTTCTAGCTTAAATTTAAATTTTAGCATTGAATCTCTTGATATGTCGATAAATTGTTCCATCTTCTTCATTATAGGTGTCCCCCCCCCCCACAAATGTAAAAGGTTTCAGGATATTACACTAACTAGTATAAAATTACTTTGTGGAACTCGGGATAGCAAACAATAGTATATTCATAATCTAATAGATAAAGAAAGAAAAGTTTTAAATTCATTTATTATAAAACAATAAAAGTTTAAAAGTTTTTCACAACAAAGTTAAGTTATGTATAAATAAAATTTTTAATTTTAATGTATGAGATCATTTTTAGATAATTGTGGTTATATGAACTTCATGAGAACTTGAATCCGTTTTGCATACACATTTATAATTTTTCTTTTCGATTTTTTTTTTATTGTGACTCGTGGAATCTCAAGGTTCTGTGGAACACAGTTTGAAGATCAATGCTCTAGATAAATGATGTAGAGAACGAAACTGTTTAATTTTTTCTGAATAAATGATTTTCAAAGGAAGAATAGGTGGATTTAAAGCAATGAAAAACTTAATTTCACGTTTTAATATGCTGTATTAAATGAACAAACAATATGATACAATTTTACATTCATACGATAGAAAAGGGGTTGGCAACCTATTTCACGTGTGGCACGCGGCACAATTCTCAGTGGCACTCTGCACTACTCAAGAAGTGTGTTAGTTTTTGAGAGGATGGAAGTTGATAAATTTGTAATAGATCTTATTTGAAATAGATCTCCAAAACTATGGACAATTACGAAATGTCAAAAAAATTGGAACGGTAACTTCCAAAGATAAATTTACAGCTTTTTTGTAATTTATTGAATGCCATTGCTGGAGAGATTTAATTGTTTCAAAAGAGAAAATTGTATGCACATTGCTCTCCGTTTTTGGTTCTAGTTATCTAAGTAAGTAAAAAATATTTCCTCACAAAAAAAATATTTCGAGTCCGCATAGAAAATCAACAAAGAGTTACCTCAATTTTCTTCTAAGACCAATTCTTACCTATAAAATATAATTATTTTTCAAACAAAATACGCAAATAATAACTTCATTACATTACTTTTAATTATAAATAGCGGTACAATAGCATCACGTGTATCTGAAAAATATTTAAACAATTTTTAAATGAAGAAAGTACAAACAAAAGAAAAAATATTACAATTTTTTTCCCCAGCGTTTTTTAGTACAAATTCTGAAATATATCAACATTGATAAAAACATGATATATTTTATGCTGCATATACATATAGATTAAAATACAATTTTTAAATCACATACAATTATTGATTTTAATATACAATAACATAAATTTAACATTAATACCGTTGGATAACCATAAGATTATTTAATTTTTACGCATATTTGGCAACAAAATAATAGTATTGTTTTATGTAGTGGATGAGACTTGATGCTAATACAGTTTTTTCAAATATTTATCTATTAATTACCAATTCAATAAATTAATTACCGGTTTTCGACACCAACTTAGATTCGTCTCCATTATTGTAACATTGTAAATGCTAAAACAAAACAATGACAAAAGTTAGCGCCGAAAACCAGTTTTTCATCCAAACTAGCCAAACCAGGTGCGCATTGTTACAACAATTCAAACAAATCATGCTTTTTTTCAATTCCTACTATAAGTTCACTCTCTCCCTATACATATATCTTGTTGAAATTTTCAATCGTTGATAAAATACTTTGTATTCATTTATTCAAAGTAGGAGTTGTCTTAAAATTTGTTTTATATTACTTGTTTCCCTTGAAAATGAAATTAATCTAACAGGAAATTGCGCTCAAACTTATCAGACGAAAACCTGCAACATCAATTACGATGTACAAATATATGCATTGAGATCTATTGAAAAAACTCAGTGAAAGAGTTGAGAAACGAATATCTCACTAATCAAATAAATTTAAATCATATTATTTGATTCATTGCATTTTCATTATTATATTATCTATGTTTGTATACATATAAAAATAATGAAAACAATAATAATTCGTTCTGTTTTAAATTTTTACTCCAATAAATGCTTGTAATGAATCCAAATATATCATAGAGATATATATTTTTATATGTGGCCCGCGGAATTGTAATGTTTTTCCGAAGTGACCCGCAAGGTCATTTGGGTTGGCCACCCCTGTCCTATGCAAAACCCCATCAGAAGACTTTTCAAGTATCACCAAAAGCGGGGACTCCCTTCCCCCCTCACACTCTGCAGTTTCATCTGCTCTTTGCTGTTTTATTACCAGAGCAATAAAAGTTTCTACATCCCTCCCCCCCTTTTTTTTGTAACTTTCTCTTCTTTCCTAGAGACTTCGCACTAATGTTTGTCGTGAACTAATGAAAACACCGTTTACATACTTAGAAAATTATTTTTTTTAAAGTTTATTCAGTGGATTATCATTTTGTGAATACTTTATTTTCTAATTGAAAAATAAACTAGACCGGATCAATATTTTAACTACAGTACTAAAAAAATTTTACTACTTAAAAATTTTATTACATATTTTACTAAAATGGATATATTCCGAATTAACTTTAATTTTGACTTTGATATGTGTAAAATGTATTGCGCAAAGAAACCGCAGCATCTATTATATTAAAAATTTAGTCAGACTTGACCAGGGAATTGAAAATGTTCAATGATAGAAAATACCAGTCAGTGTCGGTTTATCCATTGGGCACTTGGGGGGGGGGCGCCCTGGGCCGGGAAGGGCCCGGATAGGCTGGACTTAAACAGGTTTTCTAGTTATAAATTTCGCTTCTTCAGAGTCAAGAGTACCTGTGGATCTTCTGCTTCCAGGTATCGAAATGAGCCTAAACAGGCACTGCAGTCAGTAATATTGAATAGGAAAAAAAGCACATTTAAAGATACAGCGACTTTAAAATTGCTATATTGCCCTATTTATTCGAATCTAAGACGCACCTTTTTATTCCGATGTTAATGCTACTAAAAATTGGTTGCAAGACGGAAAAGAATCGAAGACTGAAAAATTCATCGGATAGAAAAATTGAACAAGATACTGTCGAATAGAAAAGATATAGATTTCGTTTATTTTTAAAAGTTTTTAATACTGGTAAAATAAAATAATTGTTCTTTTCTTATTAATTCACCTTTTTTTATTTTGTAAAATGAGTGAGTGAGTGAACATTAACGTCGCACTGAGGGCTTTTGGCGGCGGACTTCGTAATTTTGAACCATGGTCAAGTGACGAGGACGACACCTGAGCTAGTATCCTCTCTCCTAACTACCACATCACACCAACGGGAGAGCATTTAAGCTCTCAACAGATTTACAAATAGAACAAAAAACAGAGTACAAATAGAATTTTAAATTTTAATGATGAAATTAGCTTTTTATAAAAGATACTTGTAGTTATACAAATTTCAATCCATTTTACATATACATTTATAATCTTCTTTTCGATTGTTTATTGTGGCTTGGGTAACCTTGAGAGCCTCAGGGTTCCGTGGAACACAGTTTGAAGGATGTTTACGAGCTCTGTTACTCTTATTTTTCAATGGTATTTTTAGAAATATTAAAAAGAAAATGAGTTGTGAAATAAGTCGTATAAGAAGTATAAAGGTTCCTACTCTAAATTTCAAAAGTGACAAAGACGAGCAACGTATTTTACTTCGGTCAGAATGATTATTCAACACCATACAATTAGAAGACCTCAAAAATCACCGAAAGTTGAGACCCCCCCCCCCCTTCACACATCTCCCTACGGCGTCTTCCACTCTTTTCTGTTTCAGCACCCCCCCCCCCAGCAATAAAAGTTTCCTTTTTCTCCCCTTTTTTGTATTTTTCTTTCCTAAAGACTTCCGACCAACAAGTGTTTTCTGGTCCCATCTGAAGTGAAATTTCCATGAGATACTGACATCATGACATGACGAGATACCTTTGGAAGGATGCTAAAAGGTTTTTTGGATAATAAAGCTGCAATTAAACAAAGTAATTTATCACACAGTAATTATACTGAGTAACAGATTGTTTTAAAACAATAATTTACGGTAAAATAGCTTTGTATAATTTAGATTCACATTAGCTTTCTAGTTGACAGAAACATCTCCCCCCTCAATGTGTAAAAAGCTCATAACTGATTATGAACTTTTCTGAGCAAATGATTAATGGAAAAGTTAAGAAATGTAAAACTTCTTAACATTTGAAAATCGAGCAATTCGATTCGCAATTGCGAGATTAAAAAAGCAAACATTATTAATTATTACAATTACATTTTCACTTCGTTTATAAAATAAATCATTCATTTTAAAAGTCTTCCAAAATTAAAAATTATGTATATTTGATGTAAAAAATGAAAACACCGTTTAAATATTTAGAAAATTAAGTTTTAATTTTTTAAAAACTAATTTTTTAAAAAGTTTATTCAGCAGATCTGAATGCTTTATTTTATAATTTAAAAACAAACTAGTAATAAGAATCAATATCTTAACTATAGTACTAAAAGAAAAACTCCAATGAGCAGCAAATATCTGTTCATACGGTAATGCCTCACATATTTCTTTTTTCATAAAAAAGTTATATAAAAAATTTACAACTTAAAAATTTTATCATGTATTTAACTAAAATGGACATATTTAGAATAAACTTTGGTTCTAAATTTCATATGTGTAAAATGTATTCCGCAAAGAAATCACACAGATTATATTAAAAATTTAGTCAAGAACAGGTTATTGAAAATGTTCAATGATAGAAAATGCCAGAGACAGTAATTTTTAATAGAAAAAAAGGCAAACTTGAAGATACAAAAACTTTAAAATCGTGATATTGCTATATTTATTCGAATCTAAGTCGCATTACTTCCCTTATGCTACTAAAAATCGGGTGATGCTTAGAATCGAAGACTGAAAAATTCATCGGAGGGGGAAATTGGACATGATACTGTCGGATAGAAAAATTACAGGTTCTCGTTTATTTTTAAAAGTTTTTAATAAATTAATTACTCACTTCTTATTAATTCACCTTTATTTTTTTATTTCGTTAAGAGAATATTAATGTCGTACTGATCAGCTACTCGAGGGCTTTTGGTGACAGATCTCGTAATTTTGTACTGTGGTCAAGTGACGAGAACGACACCTGAGCTACCACCCCTCTCCTGAATGCCACACCACACCAACGGGAGGACATCTGAGCTCTCGACAGATTAAGCTTCCCTACATGGCGGGTCTTGAGCGGTATTAGGCTAGAACTCATGACACGGCAGCCACGATTCTGTTACATGACCATTAGGCTACCGCCAGCCACTTCTTTATTTCGTAAATATATCCTATATCTCAGTAACATATTTTACACTATTTTAAATTTTTTTCCACAAAAATGGGCTGAGAATTTGGGGTACATCGAAAAAATAAGTTTCTGCTAATTTAATTAGAAAACAAGATTTGTGTGTGTGGTTAATGATTGTTCCAATGGTTTAATGGTAAAATTTGAACGTTAATATAAAATCTATTCGAAAATAGATTCGATTTTTTGTTAGTTAAAAAAATAATAATAATTGCATTACAATAATTAGATTAAAATTTTAAATTGTGATCTTCAAGGAGTAGTAATTTGTATTCTTTAGTCAATTCATAACTTTCGGTCAAGTATAAAATAAGTATACTTTCAATTTTTCATTCAGTCGCTTTACAGAATTTAAATAATTTTATATACATTTCATCAATAACAGGTGGGGGGGGGAATCTAAGCAGCATAATTATAAATTATCTATATAATTTAAATTTTTAAAGCACACATGCAGAAAATATTGAAAACATTCCTAAATGGGAAAGTTCATCAGGTTTGAGATGTTAAATCTCTATTGTACATCATAAATCTTTATTGTCCACACTATTTGCCACAACTTGCTGGTTACCATAATTTCAGCTGGCGACTATATTTCAGAAAGCTATCGCCAAAATTAAGTATTCGTAGCCAAGAAAAATTAGTGTTATAAAACGATGGTGGCGCCATCTCTTTGAGATAGTCCTAACTATGCCAAAAATAATTCAGAATGAACTTAAAATTTAAAATAGTTCATTAATAAAAACATAAAACTTAATTCTGGCTACACTAGTCAAAAGAGGGAAGCATGCTTTCTAATATACTATTTAATTCTACTCGAAAAAAATCAATTTTTTTTCTATTTAAATGTGCTTCGCGTTTTCACTTCCTATACTTTAACATAGAAAACTCAAATTTTATTTTGCAATAATGCTGAAAACTGCGCATTTTTTTCAAAAATCAAAATTCAAAGAACACTATCCTCTAAACAATAATTTTTTTTATACCCATAGAAATTTTTATTATTATTGAAGCTTTTTCCTGCCGGCAAATGTGCTTCCCGTTTGATCCCTATCCTTTAACATTGACCGAAAACAGCCTTAAGATTACACCAATCTTGCATATGATACAGTGTTCCTTGAAATGATCATATATATGTGATCATGGCCCTGAACAGGTTAAGATATACAAATATCAAGGCAAAAAAAGCTTCACATTCAGGTAGACCATGAATGGAGATTTTATTTACCTGAAGATAGTGTGTACATGTATTTCTAATTGACAGCATTTTGTGAATAATTTGTTATTTTTGGTCTTTGTTTTGCATTCCTTTTGTTTGGTTTTTAATAAAAAGTATCTTTTCACTATGGTTTGATGAAGAGGAGAAGGAACTATGCAAAAGCTAAAAGTGTATGTAGTCAAAAAAAATAAATAGATTTAAAAGTAAAGCACATTTAACAAGCTAATACAGTGTTTAATAAAGTAAAGCTGAAAGAGAGTGTTATGCAATATTAAATTTTAGATGATCACTTCAGAAGTCACTACAAAATTGGGATATTGGAAGGGAAGATTAATGGCTTGAAGCCTTAAATAATTTCTTTTGAGAATATAAATTTGTCTAATGGAGCTCAGTTTGCACTATAAAATGAAATACTTACTGCAGAAAAATAGTGATTTACTTAATGTTTTAACATGTCCCATGCAAATTTTTAAAGTGTCACTGATAGCCTTATTTTTTAAAACATGTATTTAGAATAAAATAATAATGTTATATCGATATAATTGTACAAAATCCTTTGGTGATTAATAAATATATCAAACTCTCTCTCTGCAATCAAACATTTATACATCTTGAATAATTTTTTTTTTTGTTTAAGAAATAAAAACTTAATTTTTTAAAAAAAAAAAAATTCATTTTGTAGGTATGAAAATGAAACATCAATTTTTTTTGGAAAGATAACACCATAGTTCTTTTTCAAATTTATAAATAAAAATAGTTTCAAGCAGCTTTAGTAATTTATTTCATAAATAAAAGGCTTCTAAAACTGCCCGATTACATTTGATTAATGTTTTGAAGAACTCAATTTCATCTGAGCAAAGACTTGCATTCATTTAATACTTTTTATTTTACTAAGTCGAGCTTTTTCTAATTATTTTTCCCATGCCTGTATCATGTTTGTATATATTTAGCAAGTAGCTTTTTAATGTATTTGTTTCTGCAAGAATATTTGAGATATAAATTGTACCCAATGTAGTTGTAGAATATTAAGAGTGTAATTAGTCACAATTTGTCTTTCTTACTTTCCATTTAAGTTCTAGACTGTTTTCAGAGTTCATGATAATATGACTAAAATTTCTCTTAAGCTATTATTCCTTTAATTAGTAACAATATTCTTGCTTTCTGGTTGATAATTTAAGATGCTAACTCAATGACAAGAGACTGGAATGTCTAGTGTTTTGTTATAACTAGATTGCATTTTTTTTTTCAAAGCCTGACATTTTTAGTTTAATCAACTATTTATAATTGTAAGATAAAATTAGTACATGTTTTATGTCTGTCCTTTTTCTTTTTTTATCATTTCTTAGAATAATTTGTATTAATGTTCTTATTTCAAAAGATTTCTACATTTTGTTCCTTTCGACGTGATTTTGAGCAATAAATTTTTCTCTGGCACTTTCAATTGAATCATCTCTTCCAATGAAAGGGAAAATATGATACAACTGGGACAGTTGTTAAGCTGGAAAAAGAAATGAGTCTTCTGACAATTCTTTTGTTCAGGAGAAGGGATGAAAATATCCTTGGATCTTGACTTATGTAAGAGATCTGCTCATTTCTATATATGAATGCTGAAAAGAATGAAACAGAATAACTTTTCCCAAAAAACAATGTAAAGCAGTGAAAAATTAAATAAATTTCATGTCTTAATTGATACATTACGATAGAATATACATTCTATTTTTCGAAATTAAGCTTGCATAAAATTTACAAATAGATCCTCATAATATTCTAAAAATTCCTTGTAATTTGGAGGGATAAGTTTTTATCCCCAAATTTCACACGCACTCAAAAATATTCTCAACACATTTTTGAAAATACATAACTGTCATGATACAGTAAGAAAAAGTATCGAGATAGTAAAAAAAATGTTTTTTTTCCCCATTAAAACATTTCTTATATTCACTCTCCAATCCTGCTAAATAGAACCATGAACTAATTAAATTTTTTTATTTATGCTTGTTTCAAAATAAAAATAAGTATGATAGAATTATTAAATACGAAATGGAAAATTTTATCTACATTAACTATTACACTCATATTCTATGTAACATACACTTATACAATATATATATAGCTATAATATTTGTCATTGAAACCAAATAGTAATTAATCATGAAGGAAAAATATGTGACAATTGTAATTAAATTAACATTATGCTGGGATTTCTTATATCCTGGGTAATAATTTTTCTTACTTTGTGGTTTTAAATAATAAAGGAATGTTATATAATTGATTATCCTCCACACTATAAACAGAAAGGAAGAGTTAGCTAATCACAAAACTGGTTCTAACACCACAAAGCAATCGTACATTGGTTGCGTTTATAGATACTGTAGCATCCATCTTTATTATCCACATTAATCTCTTTCATTTCATATGTTTAATTGCTATTTTTTAAAGTGATTGCTTACTTATTTTTTATTTAAATAAATTCTCAGCTGAGAAACCTATAAACATATCTTTTCTGAGTTTCTTCATAAAAGTAAAATGGCTCTCCCACCCCTTGATTTCAAAATGAACATTTATTACTATTTTTTAATTTTTGTGTTTTGTTCCATTTTCTAATAATTATACCAAGATGAAATTGATTCCCACAATTCAATGTACATCCCAATTTAGACAAGAGGAACCAGTTAGGGATGCCATCATTCACGATAAATGCTGGAGGCAAATGCTTCTCTTTCTCCTCTTTTCAAACTGAAGTTGAATTAGCACCACTGCCTCCTCATCATTTCCTTCATATTGGGGTAAGGCGCAATATTCAGTCTGTGGGCACTGACTGCAGAATCGTTTTAGATATCTACCAAACTCCTTTTTTCTTCTTCTAGACATAGATTTCTCTCCTACAATGTTCAAGAACTTGAAAAACTGCCCATCATACAAGTTATTTAAAGAAACATGCTTTCTGATTCTTCTAAATGGTCCTTTCCTTGTTTGAAAAAATTATTACCACACCTCCCACAGCTTTTTTTAAAAAATTTCGTCGTCATTTAAAAAAATTGGCTTTAACTACTCCCATGTTTTTAAATTGGATCGCTTGATTTATAAAAGCATTACAATGTTAACTAAATACATTTTCAATGGGTATGCAATAGGAATCATTCAAAATAATGCTTTATCAATCAAATGAAAAATACAAATTTTTTATTTGAGTATCAGTTTTCTTTCTTAAATCATAAGCAATTCATAAGAATTAATATCAAATACATTTTTTTCAGTCTAGTGCAAAAAATCTAGTTAATCGGTAAATGAAGAAATTATGGATACAATAGGCTTGTTGTGCGAATAATTCATTTTTAAGTAGTTTCAAATATTATAAATGATTTATTTAATTTATAGTTGCATCTGTGCATGAAACAGAAATGAAAAACTGCACACGCTTGGGAATTTTTCTTACATGGCAGCTATAATTACAGTGAAAAATACATTAAGTAATGTACAAATGAAAAAAAGATGAAATTATTAATAATTTATTTAGAGCTTGTTGAACAAGTCAAGAATTAGAAAATAGATTTTTAGACTGTAAAACAATCTAACAAGGTAATAAAATATTTTATTCTTAAGATTCATTCTACACATATACAAATAACTCAGAATATTTACACTCTATTACATATAGATTCAAATATACCTGAGTAAAAACCAACTATACATAGCTAAAATAAGTAAAGACTAAAAAAAAAAAAAAATGCTGCTAATAAAGCTAAAAAATAAAAGCTGCATAGCGATATATCAAAATATTATGTTGCTAAGTTATTGTAAAATAAAATACAAAATGTGTGGTTCTCAAAATAAAACAAAAAAATGCATTTTTAATAAATGCTGGAGGCAATTATTTAAATAAAGATATATACTTATACTTCGACCATTAAAACATAAAATGTCTGCAGCAATAATTAAACAGCCCCCTTTTAATATGCAACCAATAATTTGTAAAGATGTATCTTTTTTTAGGAAATGTGTATTCCTCTTTCGTTGAATATCTAAGTGCATATGTAAAAACTATACTATGTATTAACTCTTTGCTTAAGTTTATTATTTTAATTATAACAATAAATAGTATGAATAAATCATTTATTTGTTTAATGGAATTCCATTCAGAATTAGAATCAACTTTATTGTGTTATTTGCTACTCTGTATATATATATTTAGAGTAATTAATTTTTATCTTCTAAAGCACATCATTTTAATTCAATTAAAAAGATGAAGTGCTGTTTTAACCATTCTGCAGAGTATTCTATTCATTACTCATAAAGTAGTTTGTTAATTGTTTGAAATTATATTCCTCTAAATTAAAAAAAAAAAAATTGCTTCCTTTATACCATTTCCACAAAAATGCAAAAATAAAATTACCCGTCAAACCATACCTATATGATATAAAAGTCCAAGGATGTTTTTATGATAGAAATAACCATTATTGTTCAAAAAATGTTACTTAATATCCATTGTTTCTGCACTTTTCATCCATTATGTTAATTTTCTAAATCGATTTTACTTTCTGATTATCATAAATCATCTCATCTTTTTCATTTGCAAACATTGCAGCAATTTTTACAAAACAGTTTCATTGTGAACATGACTGTCAAGAATTGCAGAAATTTGAGGTAATTCTGGAGAAGAGGAATCTGAAACATCTTGTACATAAGCAGGCAAAACAGGCACATACTGAGTCATGCTATTAGGTGTTGCAATTTCCACCATAGAAGTTGAAGTTGGAGGAGGTCTTGAATGGTCACAGAGGTTACTATCAATTGAAAATTGCCTTTCAAGAGATTTGCGTAGTTTACGATGAGAACCAGCATCTGATTTGCTTTGCTTAGGAATGGATTTTTCAGGAGTACTCTCTTTCTCAGACTTTGAAGATTGTAAATTATAGTGACTAGAACGATTAAGATGGAAGGGGGACACAAGGGGTGTATGTTCATCATCAGAATAAAATCCATCTGCATCTGAACCAGGGGTCGGTAAAGTTTTCAGTGAAGAATTCTTGGGTCGAACTTTTTCTTCAGTTTCTGTTGAACTATCTGAAGATTCAGATTTAGAAGCTGATTTTTTCCTCATGTGTTTTAACTTGCTAGTTACATGACTCAAGGCATTATTCTTTTCTGAATTCTTACGGCTAAGTTTGTCAGAGTTTGAATTGTTCTTTGACTTACTAGGTGCATCACTTTTGTGACTGGGTGCCACAGGAGCATAATTTGTATCGTATACTAGAGATGATGGGCGCTGAGCAATGTAGTTAGATTTTACTTTATTCGAATCTCTTCTTCTCAGTGGACTAACAGTGGTTATTATTGAATCATACTCCTCACTCTTGGTTCTGGAAATAGTGGGAGGAGTATCCAAAGTTGTAGAAAAATTCTGCAATCTGCCTAATGATGCAGTTTCAATATCTGTCATTGAATCACTTAATGAAATAGCACTAAAATGAAAAGAAAATGACATTAAGCAATGAAATGAAAGAATACTAAACTATCTTTAAGAATTAATTCAAAATTTATTTAAAAATTTTAAATTTGTCACACAACAATTCAAGGTCATCAAATTAAAAATTACTCAAAATAACAAAATTTGAAAAAAATTTCCTTTTTTTTTTAATTGAGATATTTTATTTAAGTAAAAGAATTTCTGATTTAGTTATAGCATAAAATGCATACAATTTCAGAAAATGATGATTCCTCAAAATATAGACAGGAAAAAAAAAAAATGCTTAGTAAGAACAGTTTTCATATATAGTATGCGATATTTTTATCAAGAAATTATATTTACTGTGATTCATAGTAGCAATAAAAAATAAGATTCAAAACGATTTCATTTCAGAAAGAATATATCGGTACTTACATACTACCGCAACAATCGCCAATTCTGTTAATAACTCGCCAAGTTGGCAACCCTGATTTCCCATGTGTCGTACGCGCTGAATTGGCAACCATGCGCTTCGTTTTATATTATGTCGCCAATAGGTTGCGATAATACGTAAGTACCGATATATGCCATGTTGAAGAGCAATTCTAATACAGTACAAAAAAATAACTATTTACATTTACCCTTTGATTTATTCTTCAGCTAACCGTTTTTAAATAAAAAGTAGACTACTTTTGAAGAACTTAATCTAATTCAGTTTTAATAAAGCGATGAGATATTTTACTTTTTATATTTAATGTATACAATTTTATTTGTCTCTTACCTAATTCGGAGCATTGGAGAAGTTTGTAGACTTCTCAACTGCAGGACATCAATATCTGATGGTGTATTAGCAAGGACAGGCATCTGTTCAATTTCATGCTTATCTTCTGAAACTCCATCTTCTGTGTCAGATAAAATAGGACTCAAAGGATTTGCTATTGCAACAGGAGGAGGATTAGAAGGTTTCCTGTTCATGAGATTTTTTTCTTCCATTGCATCCTCCAAGGCATCTTCACTAAGTGTTTCTAATGCTCCAACAATCATCGATTCCTCCATTGTCACCTTTAATCAAATGCATGAAATTAAATGAAAGTAGAATTACTCTTTTTAAATACATCAACCAATGATTAAGTACAGTGATAATAAATATTTGAAAGAATTAAAATAATATAAATATCAGTAAAATATATTTTTTAATAATGCATTTATCTATTACTGGAGAGCAAAAACTCATTTACAATGCAGATAAACTAATAATTATTCTGCAAAGTTTGCCTTCCAAACAAAAATTGGTTAAAGTGTAGTATAGGTGGGTCCTTGGCGATGTCTTTTTTTTTTTTGGCAACCAAAATCGATCGCCAAGCTACTTCACTTAGCAATAGGTGTCCAGAAGCCAGAATGAATTCGTTATCTCACCATGATACCTATATAAAAATCGCCAAATCCAAAGGGCCCTCCTATACTACACTTGAGCCCAAAAATGTTTTGAACAGATATTAGTCAAATAAAAATTGTTAAAAATCTACATAATTAAATTAATAAATTCCAGCAAGTAATATTTTGTTAAACATTGAAAAGTTATACAAAAATAGTGTATACATTTAAGATCCAACAAGTCATTTTTTTATTGAAGACAGAAACTAATTCTCATGCACCACAAGTATCAAACGGGGCATACAGAAGTAAAACAAACAAAATAAGATAAATAAAATAAAAAGTAAATAACAAAACAAAAGTCATGAAATAATGAAATAACAAAAACAAATAAGTTACAAAGACAAAAATACATTACAAAATAAAAGAATTACGTAACAAAACCAATACAATAAAGTTACAAAAAGAAAGAAAGATTTACCAAAAATTACAAAATTGAATCAATGAAGATACAAAATAAAGGGAATGAAGCTTTACTAGAAACAAGCTGAAAAAAATTAGGAGGTCTGTTGATTTTAAGAGCATGCAGTTTGTGTGTGTGACTTTCAGGCATTTTCTCTCTTTCTTAAATTTTGAACGAAAAAGGATAAGATGCTTAACACTTTGCTTTCCACCAACATAACAGTCACAAAGTTTAGAAGGACACAGGTTAAATCTATTGAGGTACACTTTAAAATTTCCATGACCAGCACGGAATTGCATGATTTTATAATTTGTAAAAAAGTGATCACAAGATGGTCTTTGTGAAATGGTTGGGAAAAATCTCTTTGTTAAAAAAGAGTGAGCTGATTGCGTATATTGAGTGTTCTAAAGAGAGACAACATTTCCTCCAGTTTTTTTCCTTGAAGAATGATTTCTGAATATTAACTGAATTATCGATCCTCCGCTTGGTTACGGATTTTGCCAAGAAATCAGCCATTTCGTTTCCAAATATTCTAGTATGCCAAGAACAAAAGCAAAAAACACTAGGATATTTGAATCCTAACGAATTTTCTTTTGAATTTCTACAAGAATATTATTGGAAGATGAGAGGATTTTGTAGCGTTTCTAAGGAAAAAAGATAATTTAAACAAATTAAATATTCAGAAACACTTTTATGCTGCATGATCCCTCTCTTATTGTTGATACTTAAGTTCGGCAATAAAAATAGAACATTCATCACGAATTCTGAATTTGTAATCTTCAATTTCAAAACCATTATGAAAAATTACAAATGCAAAACCAACACGACCATTTTTTTTTTTTTTTTTGCTTCCATCGGTAAAGCAAACAAATGGATCATCTTCATCAATCTTACTATGGTAGCTTATTAAGTGGATGGCACTTCGTTCTGAACGATGTGGGAGATCTGAAAGAGGAACTCAACAGTCATAGGCTAGACACAGAAGACAAAGAGAGTAAATATTTGAAAGTAATATATTAGAGGATAAAGATATCAATGGGAGGAAAGCCAGAAATTGTAAAAACTCTGATTCATAACTAATAGTATGGTAACCACAGATGACACGTAGTAAAATAAGTCTCTGGATATGCCATAGAAACTTGGAACAGATCTTGTTGAAAGCAGGGCTCCAAATTCGTGAGCCATATGTAATGAATGGCACAATACCTTGCTTATAGATAAGAGCATGAACATCGGAACAAATACTATAAGTGTTGTGAGAAATACGATTTAATTCTTGTTGCAATTTATCACATTTCTGTGAAACATAAGCTATATATTTCAAGAAGTAGTCCTAAGTATTTAATTTCTTTTACTGAGGCCAAAGGAAAACCATCTAAGGGTAAATGAGAAGAATAAGGGGGGGGGGTCGTTTCTTAATAAACATTACACAGGATTTAGAAGGATTAAATTCCAATTTAAATTGCTCAGATCAATCAGAAGCAAGATTTAAGGAAAACTGAATTCCTAAAGATGGTAGAAGGATCTTTCCCCTGGAAGCAGAGCAAAAGATCGTCAGCGGAAGTGATATTTTCATAACAGGAAAAAAATACTAAACTTAGAAATAAGAGCATTAAGAATAATATTCCAAAAGATTGTCAATTAGACATTTACCAGCATTTTTTTTAATGCTATAAAGCAGTAAAAAATATACGAAACAGGTTGTAACATGACCCTAGAATAATGCAAAATGATCTTTTTCTATCTTTTTTCAAATCTGGTTACCTTCTATTTATTCTTTTATTAATTAGTGAATCAATTAATGAATGTTCATGATATCAAAAGTCAACAAAACACATAAAAGATATAATGTATAGATAATAAATAAAAGAAAAATGTATAGATATTATGATTTAATGGAAGCTTCTGTTTTTATTGTCTCATTTATAATACAATTATTCAGCTTTTGTTTCGAGAAAAGACGGTTGTATGTCAAGTTAATGTGAACAATAGGAATCCATGATTTAGCAAATTATTACAAGACTTGAATCCAAGTAAGCACAAAGAAATATAGTGGGCTCTGTTGGAGTTGCAAGAAGTGCCATTGCAGGTTTGTGGAATTGATTCCAGGAAATAATGAATTATAAAAATTGAACTAGGGCAAGGTCCTTCATGAGTTACCACAACAATTGATGACTGCATCACCTGTTAACAGCTCGTCAAAACAGAGGGTGCAATGCTACTCAGCTACAAAGACA
The DNA here is from genome assembly GCA_019973975.1 of Trichonephila clavata. Lineage (NCBI taxonomy): Eukaryota > Metazoa > Arthropoda > Arachnida > Araneae > Nephilidae > Trichonephila > Trichonephila clavata. The sequence continues at coordinate 31,515 of BMAO01030219.1, forward strand.
ATTGCTCTTTGTCAACAGGATGGAGGATGCGAAGCCATCCAATCAAAAATAGGCTTCCTCAGAGAGATCTCTATGCACATAGGCCAATGGTCAGTGGTGTAACAGAATAATTTGGGCCACCCTGCAAAGTCAGGTTTTGGGCCCCCAAGTTGGATTTTACAAAGGGTAGGCACTTGGTGGCAGTAAGGCTTTAGGGCCCCCCGCAAATGCGGGGGTGAACTATATACCACTGCCAGAGGTGTGTATTTTGTTGACCTCAACATAATGTGGGGCCTCAAGTAGGAGGGCTTGTAAGCATCGAGATTGGATAGAATATGATTAGAGGCAGGGGCTGTTTACTGACAACTTCAATTCAGTCTGAAGTATTACACCCATTTGTGTTTTGGTATGGATGGAAAGACACACTTAAAATAACTCCACTTTAATTCATGAAAGATTACAATACAGATGAGGTGGGCTGATCATATTGGTTGAAACAGCCTATACAGATGTACATATTTGGAATGACAATTTGAAGGCTCAAAGGTATGCAGATGAAATACTGAGACCTCATATCATACCTTATGTTGGTTATGTCTTTTAAAGCATGGTAATACTAGTCCTCAAAGAGCTCGACTTGTGAAGAACGTGATTGAAACTGAAACAATACACTACATGAAATTACCAGCACACTCTCTCAACCTAAATCCAATCAAGTATATTTGGGATACACTTGGACAATGCATTGCTGCAAAATTAACATTTATGTTTACTGTCCACGATTTGGAAGTTGCATTTCTTGAAAAGTTGAGCAGTAACTCATATTGATTTAACTAATTATCCATGGAAAACAAATGTGCAGAGGTCTTAATTAACTGTTTGAGGGGACCATGCACCATATTAAACATCCTGAATCCATTTGATTTTTTTGTCATTTATACTTGTAATGGTATTATTGTTTTGAAGCATATTTTTGTGCTCTTTCCATTGTTTTCAAAGAATTAAAACTTTCATTCAATTTTTTTTTGCATCTTGTTTTCTATACTGGATTTTAATACATGTATACTTTCTAATTTATGCTCATGCATAAATGCCATGCTGTCTTGCATGGTTTCTTCACTTTTTGCGAGCTCCTCTTATTTTTTTGAGCAGAGTATTTATTTCTTTTAATCGAAGGCAATGTAGGCAATACAAAGTGAAATAATTTTTATTGTACTAAAAATATATTATGGCACATTTGAATGTTGACTACCTAAAAAAGTACAAATTATATAATTTGTCTTCATAATTAATCTACATTTTGAAACTAGAGCTTAATAAATAAATAATTTTTAAAAAATTCATTGGAATTCTAAAATTTTTAAAGAATTTTATTAAACTTTAATTAATTGTTAAAAAAATTAAATTATTTCAGAAAAAGGTAGCTAAATACAGATTCAGACTAGGTTATTCAGATAAAGGTAGTTTCCTACTTAATAAATAAAGAGGAATAATTTACTTACTCAAAACATCTAAATTTTTCTAAGAAACTAATGATAAAAATAGAAGAGTGAACATGAGAAAAACAATGTGCATATAATAAAGCTACTAAAAGCAGATGTAATTGAAAATCACGGCAATGATTAGAAAGACTTGGAAAATGAAAAGAAATTCTTTAAATTTTTATATGTTAAGTTATATTAAATACTAATTAAAATGTCTACTATCATATTTTTAAGGATTTCTTGTTATTTATTTTTAAAATGATAATTTAAAAGAACACATTTCTATTTTAAAAATAAAAGAATCATAGAATAATACTGTTTCATTTATTTCTATAAATTCAAACAGTTAACTTATAATCTATACTCTATGGAGTAATAGTAAAATATTAGTTATTTTATACCATTTTCCCTTGACATTAACATATTCAAATTTGTAGGTAATAAGATGAAATTCTAATTTAAAAGTTAAGGGTCATACAAGGGATATACTTATTATAACAGATCTTCATTTTAACTGAAAAAGACTTCATGAAATCATTTTTAGTTAACACTGGAACAACAAATATTTTATATATATTGCCAAATTTCAGTCTCAATAAAAAAAAAAGTTCAAGGCATTCTCTTTAAATAAATATTAATTAAAAAATTGTATCAAAAATCATAAAACAATTTTTTTTTTACTGTTTATAGTGTGCAAAGAGAAATCGAAGAATATTATACAACCAGTTCTATTAACAAAAACCAAAATATTAACATAATTTCTGTTTTGTCTGACGGATTTAAATTAAAATTCTGACACTTAAATTGAGACACACAATTTGCAGGACTTTTTCACTACTTTTTAAAATGATGGTGTACAAATTATGGAATATAATTTTGCCAAAGTAAAAAATGTATTATATGTCTGTTATCAGCCTTTACACATACATCTTTAACTGTAGTTATGTTTAATCCAGCAAAAGTTACACACAAGCCATGTATAGCCATAGCACAGATGCACTAATTTTGAATTTTAAAAAAAGTATTCAATATTTACATGATATATCACAATTTGAAATTATTGTCACCTTTAAATGATTGTCTTTTATAACTGTGATCACACACAACTAAAAAATTTTTAATATTTCCCTTTAAATATTCAAATATAGTTAAAAATTAATTGTTATATAAGGATAAGCAAATAAGTAACATTAATGACTACTTTGGAATTCATTACTCTTTTGGGATAGTTTTAAATAACTGCAAAATGTTCAATAGATAAAGTATAAAGAATATTTTTCCATTTTCCAGTAATACTATAGCAAAATATTAAAGCAAACAATATTGTGTAACCACAATTTCAGATGAATAAGCTTCTAGCAATATAATACAAATTAATTGAAATCCCACCTCATTCAAGACAAGTTGCCAGTATGGACACATAGGCTTGCATGAGGAAAAAATAAGTATTTTAAATAAATGTTATATAATCATTTCATGAAAAATTTTGACTGCACACAAAAAATAGACAAGATTTATTGAAACAATTCAAAAATTACATATATAAAGGTAGATAACTTGTGTATATATTCTCAAAAATAAATTAAGTATAATTTAAGGAAATACAAAAATCCTCAAATTTGTAACTTGGCACTAAAACAATGTATATAAAAACAAAAAAACTGTTTAAAAGTTATAAGTACAATTTGATTAAAAACTTAAACTCTTAAAAACAATCTAAAAAAATTGATTATATGATAGCTCAATCAAAACCAAATGTTAAAAAATATTAATTGAACATAAAGAGTTTTTAATAAATACACAATTAAGTTTCATAACAATTTTTACAAGCGTCAAAAGATTTATGACAGCAAAAATGACTAGATCAAAAATAAGATCAATTATAATCAACACAGAAAAAATGAAAGCTCGAATTTAACAAAAAATAACAAATATATTTGATATGTACATAAAAATTGGCTTTAACAAAGATAAGATTGCATTATTATACAGAAAAATAATTAATGCAAATATTTTAAATAACAACAAATCAAAATATTATTTAAAAACCCTTTTAAATTTTTTCGTGCCTTATAATCAAATAAAAAAAAAAAAGATCATTTTAATATATTTTTTTTCCTTCTTAAAAAAATGAGGATTATAATTTTAAGAGACATGCCACAAATTCTTTTAAGACAAGTTTTAGTTATTAAGTAACAATGTAAACGACTGTTTTAAACCTATTTCCTTTCTAAGTAAAAGTTATAAAATTCAATTTCCTCTAACAATATGAAAAATATGTGTGTGTGTAAGAAATTCTCCAAACTCCAAATTTTACTCCTTTTCATCTTGGGAAAAATATTAAAACTAATTAAATTATATACATCATATAAAATATGTAACAAAAACTGAATCAACAATAATAGTTTCAAACTATAATAAATAATAACTTTCAGCAGAATCACAACATAAAATTATAAAAATCAGACACATGATTCAAGAACACAACATCATTTTGAAAATAAAAAGATAAAATATATTCTTTTAAATATAGTAGATTAAACATAAATATTTATGCCAAATCATATCAAAAACTGAAAAGGCAACATTAATAAATTTAGAATGTTGCAGTACTGTTCCTTGCAATAGATAGTGAACATCATAAAAGACTTTTCAAGTGAAAAATTACAAATCCCAAAAACAAGTTACATTTTATGAAAATGAGTTCTTGGAAGTAATTTAACAAGTACTGCAAAATCCAACGTATAATGCACACCGCCGTATAACATGTACCCCCTTTTTATTTACAAAGAAACCTGAACTGTACATGTACAATGCTCTTATGTTTTGAAGTCATTTATTCAAGGTATTATTCCAAACTTCAGAAAAAAATAGTACACTTCTAGAACTATAACCCTTTAAGTTCATAAATAATGTTATTTCCTTTAAATAAACAGTAATTTGATCTATGTAGAAGTCTAATTTTTCCTATGCTTATCTTTTTTTATTTTTAAAGCTCTCATTTTTATACCCAGCTTATAATCCATACATTTTGATCTTATTTTTCGTGTTAAAGGTGTGCGTTATACACCAGATTTTACGGTATTTCTCCTTAAACATGAAAATTACGGTTTACAGAAGTTTAGTATAAAGTTAAATATACTTGTATCATAATAATAAGTTTTATTAATTTCTATATTCTGTACATTCAAAGAATGACTTTGATAACTTTGAAAAGAGAAAACTTCTATTGCAAAATAAAATTGGCCCAAAGCAGCAAATTTATTACATTGCTGAGTGAAATGTTTTAATAAAAAATTATACTACAAGCACACACAAAAGGTGCAATTATATGTTGAAGACAAATAAAATATCAAACCTAGGTTTGTAGAATTCAGGGGATTGTTATTTTGGGATGAAGTAGATACTTATCCCTCTAATTAGAAAATGCAGTATTAATAATTGTATTAAAAAAATCTGGAGGAATAAAAGAATAACTATATAATCCCACATTCAATTTACTGAATATAAATTCATAAAGTACAAAAGAAAGGTTACTTAATGATAACCTTCTGCATTCAAAACCATGAAGAATATGAAAGAACTCTATTATACTCCCCCTCCCCAAATAATGAATACACACACACACTATGAAACTTACAAACCAAATTAGTATTAAATAATGAGAAAATTATAAAAATGATTTTTATTTTGACATTTTAGTAAAAGGTAATGATAAAATAAATCTTTATAGTTCCACAAAATACTCAATTAATGTATCCCATCAAATGTGTTAAGATAGAATGATGTATTTAAAATACACCTACATTTTTAAATTTAATGTGCCAATGGTATGCAAACTTCTCAGATCACGCTGATTATTTGAGAAATCAAATGTAAAATCAATAATTTTTTTAAAAACGGTTAATTCTAAATAATTTTTTTAAATATTAGGAACATCAGAGAAAGTGAAAAAAATGGGCTCTTCCAAGACAATGTGATGTATTTGAAGGGGACGATAATTAATGTATAATTATAGGCCTTAAATTTGTAGATAAAGATCTGTACTTCAGATTATCTTTTGTACTCTGTTAGCATTTTAAATAAAAATAGGTTATTTTGAAAATTTTAAGAATGTAAATAATATTTTCCTGGAATCCCAAAGTAACTTTTTAAGGAATTATCTTACTTTAATAGAAAAATGTTTCAGCATTAAGTAGCTTGAAAAATAAATGGTTTTATGCATTATTATTTTTCTTCATAGTAATGCTACATTACATCAAAAATTAAAGCAGATAATGTTGGGAATTTTAAAAGATACCTGTTTTTCCAAAATACTACTTCTGGGTTTTGCACCATCAGAATTATCTGAAGTTCCTCGGCAAGGCTTTGAAGATAAGGAATCAGCAGATTTTTTTTCTGGAGATTTATTTCCTGGAGCTTTCAGGCTACTCGTTTGCTTTGTTTTGAAGGATGTGTTTCTTGACAAAGCTTTATCTTCAGTTGCAAAATTTAAGTTTGAATTCATATTTTCCAATTCATGTTCTCGGAGAGTTAGAATCAATATTCGGAAAAGTTCCCAGTCACCAAAAGACATCTGCAACGTTTCTTTCAACTCTTTTAAATCACAAGTAAGCAAAACTTGACCATTTATATTATTTTCCTCAATAGCTTCTATGTAACTCTCAAGTTTCTTTTTATTCAGTTTCTCTTGAGATTTCAAAAGATCCGCAACACCATTGACAGCCAATGAACTTAATTTTTCCTGATCAGGTAACACCTAAGAATAATGAAAGAAAACCAGTGTCAGCATTCTATAATTCATACAGACACTAATCAGATGATTGAAGTACTCCAATATGTTCATTCAGTGTTATGTTATTTAAACCCAAATAAAATTGTAATAATTTTCATTCCACATCAATTTATTTGATAATATGCATTTACCCATATATTATCTTATTGAATACTTTAAAGATAAATACTTTATAGGAGTTGTTTTTGCTCTAAATTTGTAACTATACAGAATATTTTACAAGAAATATAATAAAAAAATCAGATATTTCAATAATTGGTTTATAAATAGATAAAAAACTAAAACAGAACATAGGTTTTCAATCAAATATAAAAATGCATAAAAGATTAAAACCTTTCTAGAAGAGCCCTAGAGATAGAAAATTAGAATTCCCAGTGGTCTTGTACCATAAAATGTTCTCAATTTTTTTAAAAAAAACTTTCAAGAACCTAAACACTTAACTTAATAAATAGCAACCATTATCTTGTTTCTAATTTGTTTTGGTATCAGAATCTTCTACAAAACTGTGTGCAAACTTTTTAAACAATAACCTGATGTAAAGCTAGGTCATGAATTCTAAAACAATGAAATAAGGATGATAAAGTGAAATTTAAAAAAAAACTATCCCATAAAGCAAAAATTTAAATTAAAAACTAAATCGTTCATACAAAATTCATACATAAACAAAATGCCATCCCCAACCCCCCCAAATTTCCAAATTTATTGACAAATTACAAGAATAAAGAATTTTTAAGCAATGTTTGGGATTACTTTATAATGCCTCAATCTTTCTTACATTTTATATTTCAACAAATTATATATTTTCTTCTTGCATTAAGCATTCATAAATTCTTTTCTCAATTCACTTATTTTGTTTTCTGTTTTAAATTAAATGAAATCTATAATTTTGGACTTAAATTTTACAGAATAGAAAATGCATTAAATGGTATTATTCAGAGAAATATTTTTATATATATATAGAAAACTATTTTCTTTAAACAAAGCATAGAAGGAAATAAAAATAAAAACACATTATGATCATTTAAAATAAAAATTTGACTGCTTCATTTCAAAAAAAAAAAAAAAAACTATAACAGAATTAAATTGTTAGTTGAGGAGAAAATGTTTAAGCTAATTAAAATTGGTAGATTATAAAATTATACCAACTTACTGTCATAGATGATGATTTTGAAGATGGATAATAATTATTGTGAGGAGTCAACTGTCCAGAAGGAAAATTCCACCATGCTGGGGGAGCTGTTGCAAAATTATTAGCAGGAGACATTTGATTCTGATGAAATATATCTTTCCCACTTAATTGAGGATAATAAGCAAGAGAAACTGCATGTTCAGGATTTTGAGAAGGGACTGTCATTTGTTGGATTTTCATACTCAATCCATCAAACTTTGATGGTGGACTAGAAGGCTTTAAATCACTTTTCAAGAACTCAGAAACTTGCTGATTTGACTCTGAAATTTTTTAATACATAAAAGAAAGATATAGAAATAGTTTAAAAGTTACATGTTTTAAACTTTGTAACTCATTACTTATTTTTGAATTTAGGATTTATGAAAAGAAATGTATAAACTTATTTTATATTTTTGTTAGATATGATATAAAATAAATAATTTATTTCTTTGATAATATATTAATATTTATCTTTCAACAACTTACTTTCATAAATTACATCAATTTCTCATGAAATATTTGAGCACATCAATAACAGAATTGATTAACGAAAACCACTGTCATTATTATAATACTCATACATTTCAAAATTCCTATATAACATATTTTTATACAAACTATATTTTAACTTCATTTTTTAAAAAAAATATTATAAATTTTTAAAGTTTTTGAAGATAGATTTTTAATAAGATTAAAATTAAATTACTTAAAACTTAATTCCCCATTAAATAATACCAAGAACAAATATACATTAAATTGTGCATATATACACACACATTGCATATACATATAGTGAAATGTCACATATAATGAGTTATTCACTTCGTAAGCAAATACAAATTTTAAAAAAAATGTCTCACTTAAAAAATGAGGAGAGAAGCTTTGGATTGTGTGGGCTTATTACATCAGCCTCTATTTAGCATTCGTTCCACAAGTCTTAGTAATACAAATCCATTAAACATCTAAGTGTTAACCCCTTGCCTCTCGCTCCCGTCAAATTCACGGGGTGAAATTTCCCTCTCTATTCCTCGTGCCCGTGATATTTCCGGGCTGGAATGTTGAAAAGTAACTTGCCATAAAAGTTTGAAACAATCTATTTCTTAAGCCCAGAATATTGTTTTTTTCTTCTTAACCTATACACCAGATGGCAGCACCAAATTATTTTTAACCTGTTTAGCGATAATTATTCATTTTTTTGAACTAAATGTCATTAGAACAAACATATATATTAGCGATACGGTTTTTTAATTTTAGGTCAAGTACTCAGTTGCGCTCTTCGTAAAAACACGTGGGTAAAAATTCTGGAGAAAAAAACTGATAAAAAAATAAATATATTTTTTAATATTGTATACATTGTATAGTTAGTCACGAAGTAAATCGAATTGTACTTTTAGTACTTTTTTGTCACTGACTACAATAAAAATATCAGAGCAGTAGACATTGTAGACCAATATATTGGAGATTACTGAATTGCTCGAAAAAGGTAAGAAGTACTATAAGAAAATATATTTTTTATTTGTGAGATCAAACTATTTTGAACTAGTACCTTATTTATAAAAAAAACAATGAGGCAAAAAATCACATTTGATGTTCGTTTATCTTTAGTAGATGAACTTATTGAAAAGTATTCTATATCAGAAACCACTGCAAAAAGAGGCCGGCCGAATTTGAAGAATAACCCCAACCGTTTGATTAAAAGACATTTTATTAAACAAATACCTCCAACTGATAAGAAGTGGCAATCATCAAGAGAATGCAAAGTTGTTTGTTTCAAAAGAGATGAAAACAATAAGAGATGCAGAAAGGAAACTCGGTACTACTGTCCAGTTTGTGGTTTTGGCCTTTGCATCTCATGTTTTGAAACTTATCTCACAAAAAAAATTACTAATGTTTATTTATATTATGCAGAGGTGTAATAAAATTCATTTAATGTTTAAAACTCATGTTTCTTAAAATTTTTCCTCTTTGTTGGAAAGCCAACATTCAGTGATTTTAACCCTAAATGTTTGCTTTACTTAAAAAATTAAATTTCGTATTTCAAGCTATAAATTAATCCAAAAATTAAAAATGAATACATAGATTGAACATATACTTAGTTTCCTTTAATTTTCTTGAATAAAAAAAAATAGGCACTTTTAGGACAGTTTTCTTCAAAATTATCCGATCGTTAAGGGGTTAATTGTGATTACACATTTTTCCATACATGTGCTCAAACATACTATTGTGTAAGACTTTATAATGTTTGTAAAAATTTCCCAAAAGAAAATGTCTTTAAGAAAATAGTAATGGAAATTAAACATAAAATTATTGAAAAGTGAGAATGAAGTGTGAGCACATACAATTGATCAATATCAATAGTTTGCCCCATCATCAAAAACAAGGGCATAATTAAAGAGAGATATGCTTCAAAGCGAATGACAGGAGTATGTAGACAACTGTTATAAATTCCTGATGATGTTGAATGGTTACTTCTCATACAGGTAAATGAAAAACAATTGCAAATCATAATTATAAATGAGAAAATCCTTTTTGTGAAACTTTTGAGCCAATATTGCTAAGACACCAGGATAATCAACAACAGAAGAAATATTTAGGAAAAGTTGTGAATGGTTTGACATCCACAACATTGTAAAGCACAATGAAGCAGCGAATTCTGCCAGAAAGCAGTATAAAACTGCATAGGTAATTTCAAGAAGTTTGCAGATTTTAAGAGTTATATGGCAGAATATATTTTTAATTATGGCTAAACAGGCTCTTCTGGAAAACATGATGAAGAGAATCTATATAACAGAAGAGAAGAATGCCACATGCAGATAAAAGATTATTTAACACTGCAAGCGGTGAAAACTGTGAACTGGTACTTGTTTACCAATGACACACAACAATAAGGCTCCTGTATCTCTTTAGTGATTAGATAAAAGGAATGTTTGTTTCTTCAATGAAAGAATATTTGCTTCTCATGTCTTGACTGTAAGGAACAATACCTCTAATAAACAATGCCCATCCTCTAGACCTAGAAAATAGCATTTCATAATTTAATTTAACTATATCAAGTTTCTTTCTCCTAAAACAATCTTGTTATACCCAGACTAGGGATTATTAAGTGATTTCTAACTTTAAGAAGCTCTACTACAATACTATTCCTCAAGCATTGTTGTTTTTACGTGACCAAAAGGATCAATCTCATTTAGATAGTTTTGTAACTATCTCCATGTGACTGAAGGTTTGGAGACAATACCTCTAAAGCCTGTAGTCAATGAGATTGTATTTTGACTAAGATCATGTGAATGGAAGAGGATAACAATCCTTTTTGCAAGTTTGCAAAACAGCACAGCTAAGAGAAGACCACCTAAGAGCTTATGGAGTTACATTCTGCATTATAGTAAGAAATTGTAGAGAGGAATTTGTCAGATGAAGAGCAGCACAATAAAAGAAATTCTGAAAGAATGGGAAACTGTTTGATTGTATATTCAGAAGCACTATACTGATAAAACAGTGCCTATACAGGCTACAAACTTTTTGAATCATAACGACCATTTTCATCAATTTTCGAAGTGCCAGAAAAATGAATTCCTCCAGAGAAAAATCCCTTTTCTAGTAAAGAGTTACTAGAGTTAGTTACATATCATATATAATAAAAGAATTATTTGAATTTTTTTCATTTTCTGCAAATTGAATGCCTGTTCTGGATTGATTCATTTCACAATAGTAGGAAAAGATTTTCTAAACTACTTAATAATATGCATATATCATTTTCTCCAAAATAAAATTATGCACAAAATTTTTTGAACATTTTTTTTTTACCATGAAACACAATTTTGTATTTTACATAAAGTTACATAGGAAAAACTTCTTTACTAAACAAGAGTGTTGTATTATGAGTAAGATTCTTTAATGAAATATGGTCATTAAGCAGGGTTCCACTGTATAAATGTAAAAAACAAATTTATAATTTGCATTCTTTTCTTAATATTTGTTCTATGTATATACACATTTTATTCTAATTTTGTTTTTTCCCCCAAGATTCTATTTGAACATATACAATCCTTAAATACCTATTTATTTACTACAAATAATTAGTTTCAATATAAGTGTAATATACTCCATAGAATGATTTTTTAAATATATTTACAAATAATATGAAAAAAACTAAGATAAGTAACAAAAAAAATCAAAAAAATCACAAATGACTTCAATGCTATCATTATATGCTTTACTTTGGTACTTAAATGATTTTCTTTGGAAGATAAAAAAGAATTTTTATCCATTAGAAATATAGCAGTGCATATTTTCAACACATAAACTTCTAGAATTATATATTACGAGAATACAAAAAACACAATTGATAAATTTATATTATTTAGTATTGGAAAATTAGTATTATTGTACATGGTTAGAAATTAACATACTTGATTACACATATATAGAGAGAGAAAGAGTTTGCTTCATAAACAAGATTTTGCTTAATACTTGACACGGTTAAAGCAAAAATATTTTGATATAAAAATATTCAACATGTAATAATTGGAAAATCTGTATTAATTATAGGCACCAATAACTGACCATCTTTAACAAAGTATGGAAATACTAATATTTCACTATTTATGATGAACATCAGGTATCCTCCCTCCCAAGTCAGACTTTTATTTCAATAATCAATTAAGAAAAATTTATTTTTAAATAAGTAGCAAAAATTTTCCAAAGGTCTTCCACATGCATTAGTATGTTCACTTTACAGTAACTCTACATAGAACATCCAAATAAAAAAAAAATTTAAGACTTACATAGTTAGCAATCACCACAATTAAATTTTCTTCTCAATATTAGCAATTATCTTTTTAAATTGTTTATCACATACAAACATAAAAAAGGGAAAACATTACTTATAAAAATCTCATATTTCATCTTAATTATTATTTTTGTTAATAAATGTTACATTAAGTTTAAAATATGAAATTATTTAATTTAAACTGCAAGCATGGATAATTTAAGGAAAACAATCAAAGCTTAAGAACAATAGGCATAGTAACGTAATATATATACTCAACATTTTAAATAATTTAACTTAATATTCAAAAAATATGCAACTTACCTTGAATAACTTTTCTTATGTATGGGTCTAAGTTAATAGTGAAGGGCAAGAATACTTTTAAATCATTAATAAGTAAAGTACTAGAGTGCATTGAGAGCAAAACTTCAAATTTTCGTTCATCATGATCTAAATCAAGAGTAGGCTCTTGTTCCCTGGATGATGGCATATATGATTTAATCCTAGATAATAATTCACAACATTAAAATCTACTTGAAAATCATTTTTAATTCTTTAAAAAAAAACATAAAAACTGAGTTATTTTACCTGTGAAATTATAAACTCTCTCTGAAATATAAAATCTTTACAGAAGAAATTTTAGTACATAAATAAAATTCTCAAACTTTATATATATATTCAGCTTGTTCAAAATTTATGTAAAACTATATTTCTAGAAATACAGCATTCTTTCTCATTAACAACATTCTTAATTTTGACATTCATTAGCAGCTGTGTTTTCAAGTTTACACATATGACAACAACCAGCTCATAAACATGCATGTGCATGACACTACCTTTGATTTAAAAATATATAGAGTTTTAGATTTAATTGCCTTCACACAAAAATATTTTTTCTTTCCCAAAAGCTTTTTTTTCTTCATTTTAATGAATTGTTGAGAAACAATTTTGAGGAGTTTACTAATGGACAAAGGAAAGCAATGTTGGACTTTTCAAAAATATAGAATTTTATAAAAAACAGGGGCTTGTAGATATGCAGTGTCAGACATCACAAGCAAAATATTAAACAGCAAACTGGAAACAAGTTTAAAAATAACTTATTATGTTTTAAAAATGCACTGGAATTCACAAAATTTCTGAAGGCATATTCTAACAGTACCCATCAGCTGGAAAAGAGTAAATAACTAAAAATGTTAACTTTTTCTCTCATGGAATTTCTTTAAAATATAAAATGCTTTTTATAGTTACCTTTTGAGTGAATCATTACTTTATGAGCCCAATTGATAGTAAAAGAAAAATTTTCGAACTATTCTCAAAGTCATATATTTCTTCAAAACATCTTTTGTAGATGTATAAATAATTAGAAAGTATTAAACATATTCATATTTCTAAACTTCAAAAATGATAATTATTTAAAAACAATTGCTAAAATGTAAATTAATCAGCTAAATATATCAATAAAAACTAATAATGAAATCTATCAATTAGCAACTGTTCAAAATGTGAATAAGACCATAAGTAGGATGAGTATAATGAGCAGTAAACTTCAGCTTGCTTGTGCTTCAATAATACTTGTAAAGTACCATAAGGTCTGTTTTTAGGTGAATCAGTTTTATGCAATTTTAAAATTGTGTCGCTTGTATTCCATTAAAAATTTTTAAGAGATATATGTATACATAGGCTTGCTAAAGAAGCTCAGATATAGATAGACTCCACATACCATGGAATGTATACAGTAAATAGTTTTCTTGTTAGTGACTTTGATTCTGAACAAGCTTTTAATTAACAAAATGAACTGAAGGTTTGCATGTATAAATATTGTGAACCACAGAGAAAAAAATAGTACAAAAGTCATTCATCAAATTTAATAAGTGATTATGCTGTCAAAAAAGAAAAAGATGTACTGAACAAGAATATAATGTCTGGGAAAAACTATTCCCTTAACAGCTTGAAGAGACAGTCTCTTCCAATGATAAAAATTATTTGGAATCATTTCATGAATTATACAGATCATATCAGATAGTCATAATGATCATAAAGTGTAAAACTACTTGTATTACTTTTGAACCAAAGTTTGAACACGTATATTTAATTCTTTTATGTGAATTTATTCAACAGCCAATTTTTGTTCATTTCTGTAGACTTTTACACAGTTTTAGGTACATTTCAACTTGCTTTGATTTTATAAGATTTATCATAATTATAAAATGTATCCCTAATTTTCAAAGTAAATATCTCTTTTTTATGGAATTTTTATATTAGTTATTCTCAAGAACGTATCCACACCACAAAAACAAAATCTTCTGTCTAAAATTTCTAAAAAACACACAAGAATAATTTACATCTTCCAATTAAACATTATTGATAGTAAAAAGTTAATATTTTAAAACAATCGCCAAAACAAATACATATAACTCAATAAATTCAAGAGGCAATTTTTACTGCAATATTTAAAAACTAAAAAATTTCAAATGATTAAATTAAAAATTTTTTTTTTTTTGATTACAAACAAATAACTTTCAATCATACTCTATTTTACCCCTACTTTAGTACTTTGAGATTTCAATTAGTACATAAAAACAAGCACTAAAATTTAATACATCCATGATCAAAAAAGCATATTAATTTGCTTATTTTAACAATCAAACAAATGGTTAAGTCATAAAAATTTTACTATTTTGTCAAAAGCTTACTTTTCATAAACTGTTTTTAAAGGTAACATTTCATCAAATTCATTTTCATGCATTTCATAATACATAATTATCCATGATGTACGATATGGCCATTGCTCTGTAATATTCACCCATGAAGCCAAGTGATACCAATTAAAATCAATGTTAAATGCCTTCAACAGTCTACCTAAAGAGTTAAAAAAAGACATTTTATTTGAACTATTTGTAAATAACTTATTCTGGAACATTAATAAAATTCAGTGATACATAATAATTAAAAATTTTTTATTTCTCTGAGTCTCAAAGAGATAGACAAAGATATTCCTGTTTCAAACTTTTTAAAAACAAAATTTATTTATAGTAATATAATAGAGATGATTTGAACTAACACTACACGGAGTGTATTTGATATTTATGTTAACAAAAAAAAAGAAGCTTTTTTTAGTATTATAATTAATTCAAATTATGAAAATATTCCACTCAAAAATCTATACTGGTAGTATAATTAATTACCCCTTTACCTCAATAAAAATTATTAAAACACAAACTACACAAATCTGCATCTAAAAATTTTCATAATTTTCATCTTAAATTTAAAAAAAAATTTTCTAATGGATTTTAACTTAGTTAAATTAGAAAAAAATGCTAAAAAGATTTTTATCGCATAATTTTTTTCTATGAAATTCAAGCTTTTAGTTTTATTTAACGTGAAAATTCTATTTAAATCCAAATCCAGTATTCTATTTTTGACTTTAAAAATCTTCACAAAAACATTTGTCACATTAATTTTAAAAATAATAGTTAGACTTAACAGCCAGCTGGGTGGCATAGTTGGTTTGGCACTGGCCTTGTATGTCTAAGGCTGTGGGTTTGACCCCAGCCCAAGATGGTGGATTTTTAAGATGCAGAAAATCAACAGCATCCCTGTTATATGATTATGCGGCATGTTAAAAATCTCAAGAGTGCCTGTTTGGATTGGATGCTCTTGGCAAAATTAAATTCCTGGCATATTTTCTCATCGTCAGAGCTCAGGTACCTGACTCTGGGCATCAAAATCACATTGCAGCAATTGGTATCTACCTGTACGGTGCCATACTTAAAAGGGATACCAGCTCCTAGAGAATGTACTACGTCCTTACAGGTAAAAATACCATCCCACAGCTCCATTGGAAATTTTAAAAAAGTTACATCCAACAATAAACAAAACAAAAAAAATTCAAATTATGAGAGAGAGAAGAGAAGTGTGGTGGTGGGGTAAAATAGGTTTGGTGTTAGGAAGAAAATTAGATAATCATGTTTGAATAAGTAAGTTGTAGCAAACTTTGAGGAATACTACTGGTTAGGCTAAATATGTTTTAATGTATATTATATCAGTATAAGTAAACCTGCTGTGTAAGATTAAATCATGTCTCAACAACTTAAATTCAAGACCTTGCATTCAATATAAGGTCCCATTCCCTTCACAATAAGTATTCAAAACATAACTGTGCTCATACTTTTTTGTTTCTAGATTATGACTTCAAGAGATTGTGTTATTTTGCTGGACAATTTTAGTCTTATTGTAGTGAATACAAAACATAAATATTTGAGGCATTAAAAAGTCAACAAAGAAACATAATTGATTTTGTGAAGAAAGTTTATTTTGCTTATTTCAAATTTAAGCTTATGGATCATAATAAAGCATGGACCCCAAAGCATACCTTCCAGTTTGGATGATACCTTGACTCAGATACAGGGTGGAGACAACACTTCTCCAGGACGAATATAGCTTATATTTGTCTTTTGACTAGGGACCAAAACTTTTTCTCGGAATGAGCTCAATAATCTAGAGATTTAGACCTTCCCATAGATGAAGTCCATTGTTAGGATCAAGGCCAAAAAAAAAAAAAAAACTCTTTTGTTACTTGGGATCTTATTTTTGGGGTACAAAAATAAAAATTTGAAAAAGAATTTACCCAGTTTCTTTCCAAAGAGGGAAATGTATTTTTTGAGCTTGGTGTTTAAGGGCTTATGAGTGCTTTGAAAAATAATATGATTCACTTTAGAAGTGCTTATTTATTTATTCATCCAAAAGTGGTCTCAAAGCAGTCTCATTATACAATGGAATAATATTTGCATTTCTTCCTATGGGCAATTTAGAACTAATGGAAGAAATTATTTGGAAAAGATAAAATATCTAAAAGCATCAATGGATGGTTAGTGGAGACTTCAAAATACTATACTTTTAATACTATCCCTATTTATAAAAATAATATTCCTACTTTCTATGTTTGTGGACATAAAAGCCAGAGAGCAGCATTAGACAAAAACTTATTTGCAGTACAAGACCCCTTAACCCACAGCCAAGAAAACATCAACAATACAAGCTTACCAGAAAAAGCTTTATTATCATCTTTATGTATAAAATTTTAATAAAATCTATTAAAATTTATACAATATCTTATATATTGTATAAAATACAATATATATAATGTAAGCAATTTGTTAAGTCACTTCTAAAAAATGTGGCAAATGTTTCAAATACCTGTGTGCCAAATTCCAGAAACTGAAAACAAGCTTTTAGAGGCAGAAAGAAACAAAATTTATCTGGATTTTTTGTTTGTTTTAGAAACAACAGGAGAAAAGGAAAAATCATGGGACTCCTTCAAGAATGTAGTATGCACTGGTAATTTTGAGGAAATATTAAAGATCTTGACTTCAAATCGACTGTACCCCCCCCCCAATGGATACTGGTTGTATATAAAGCTCAAGGATGCAAGATAAGTTAAAAAGTTCATTTCCTACATTCCTATAGTGACTATTTTTCTGAAAATTTGGGAGGTCACAGAGAACAGGGCAAAAGATTTCACTGGGAGCTAGCTCTGTGATATCGAAAGATGCTATCAAAGAAGATGAAACATTAATATGTTAGCTGACAACAGTTGGATGCTCAAACAAGAACTCAAAGTAGGACAATGAGAGTAAATATGGGAAGTATCAAAGAGAAAAAGAAAATATTTCACCAGAAAAAAAAAAAAGAGAACATGAAATTTTAAGTACACATCTCAAAAAAAAATTGTTTGATCACTTATAAGAAATATGCTTCTTCTTTTGCACACACACAAAAAAAAACACTCATGTGAAAAATGGAGGTCATTTTATGATTCAGCTCATTTAAAACATAATTTTACAAAAATATTGCATGTAGCAGAGCTTTTTGTTTTTTTGTTTTGGTAGATTACTTTTTTGAAAGTAAAACATCAACAACTGAAGAGAATCTTTAAACAAGACAAACATACAATAGTTCTTCAAATCACTGTGTATTTCAATGCTGAAGCATCAAAAGTGTCAGAGTGCAAACTGTTAAACAGACCATTATTGATATACGCTTTTGGAGCAGACAGCCTACTTGTGTATCAATATTAACTGCATGGAATGTAGGTTTACGTCTAATCTAAACCTGCCAACAAAATCAATGATCTATTAATGACTAGAAACGTGTTGCCTGGTTTAACAAATCACATTCCCAATTGTACTGGGAGGAAGGGCATGTACAGGTATGGAGAAAACTTCATGAATCCTACATGTTCACAGGGACAATTCAATCTTTTTGAGTCTCCATGAAGTTATGAACAGTTTGTGTGACACATCTATAATACATATTATACAATTCCGACAAGCAATTAAGCATCCCGTCTAATCACAGACCTCTTCATGGTCATTATGCATCTTAATGTTATAGAATTCCTACATGTTTTTCTTTCGATACATCCTACTTTCTATTAATTACATTACTTTAAAATAAATGGCCCTATAAGTTAACTTTTTAGGTGTTTTTTGAAATAAGAGTTTCATTTTTAGAGTAAATACACTTCTCTTTGTTCAAAAAAAAAAAAAAATTTTTTTAAATTTTAATATTGTTTTTATATTTTTTAAATACAACTCACAGAGGTTTTTTTTTTTTTTTAAATTTGTCATGAGCAATATCATTCATAGATACTTACTTGCAGTCACTATTGTTTATGACTTGTCAGTTGTTAATTGGAAAACTATGTTTTAGGTTACTAACCGTTATATGTTACAAATAAAGTTTAGTTTTTTCAAAATTTCATATATGCTTCTCAGCAGATTTCTGTTTTATACTACAGTATTATAAGGTTTTATATCATTTAGAATTATTTTAAGTTTTAAAAAAAGTTTAAAACTATATATATTTTTTATTTCTGCTCAGTAATATAAGCAAATAATGGGGAAGGTTCGTACTTAGAAATAATTTTTTATTTTGTAATCTTAACCCTAAGCTAAAGAGTTTGCTGTTGTATTACTGTGGCTATTCTGACATGCACTGTTTTGCTATATTCTAATATACTGTTTATTATTAAGTTTAATTTATGGAAATAGTATATGTATTAATGAATATATATATGTATAACATCATATATCTATAAAGTAAAAGCAACTGCAAAATAAAAATAGCTCATTTTCATAATTTTTACATTCATAATAATTATTTTCCTTTCATATATCTGTGTTTACCTCACTTCCCTAAAAAACACATATATATTAATAAAAATCATAACAAATACATACATACCAGTAATGTACAAAATATTCATTAGCCTCCTCATAGATCTAGGATTAATATCACTAAAGTAGTCATCCGTTAACAAAACTTTGTTTAGGTCTTGGGCCCCTGTCACTACTCGATGCAAATTGCTGATGCTACTTGCTAAACTTTCACTGGTTTTTAATTTTTGGTTACCTTTACCTCTTTTACGAAGTGCATCTGGAATAGATACACTTGAGTTTGATGCTTTACGATTTGTTGAAGACTGTAAGAGAATTAATTTCATTAATGGTTTTCAGTTACATTTTTATCATATATATATTTTTTGTTTCAAAGCAATGGTACTTAGTCATACATCTATATGCTACGATATGCCACCAAAACAACTAACAATAAACAGAACAATAAATGAATAAGAGTGACATAAAGGCATTTTAGAGAAAACAAAAAGTTAAATATTTAATGTGTAAAATATAATTCGTACAAAAGAAAATTTCTAAATTCTTCTTTTTTGTTTGACAATATAATAATCACCAGGGACATCTTAAGGCATGGGCCAACTGGACTCGGGCCCAGGGCCTCGTCTCGATCTCCTCTCACCCATAAGATCACAATTAGAATAATTACAATGGCCAAATGTCAACTGGCTACATGTGATGACCATTGTCCATGTATAGGCCTAAGCCTATCACCATGCACCATCATTACTCAGTCATTCTAAAGGCGGTAGTCGGTCCAGCCAGTTTGTGCGATTATGTTGTGCACGTTTATTTGACTTGGGTTAAAGTTTATGCAAGTTTATAATGTTTATATGAGTTATATTATGTCTATACTTTTAAGGGTCATGTGTAGGGCCCAGAGCCTACTTTTGCATTGGTGCCCAGGGCCTCAAGAAGTCTTAAGAGGTCCCTGATAATCACAGATTTAAAATTACATTTTCGCTAGTTTTCCCAATCATCAAAAATTCCCACATAGATATTTAATAAGATAAATGCATCTTATTTTTTGAATAGTTAATTGGAAATAAATAGACTATAGCTACACTTTACCTAAATAAAACCATTGGAGTAAATATATTTTAAGTTATAAAAATACACAATTTAGTGTTATATACGCATCAATACAATTTTCTTTATTTAGCCCTTTTTTTTTTGTTTACTCTATAATATTCATTATTATAAAACAGCTGTGCCTTTCTTAAATAACATTAACTAATTTTTAAAATTTATTTGAAGTGTATTTTTAGAGTGATGTTTCCGTAATTTACTAGCATTTAATATTTTTACTGTTTCTTTTTAATTACCCTTAAACTGCAAATGAAATGTAATCAGTTTAATCAAATTTTATATTATTTTATATTTTTATAACAATAATTCAAATTCTACTAATATCAGTGCAAAAAACAATGAACTATTGCAAGATAAGTTGAAAAACTTACAATAGCAGCAGATCGGTCACATTCCCGATCTTCATTCCAATAACTTCCAGACTTTTTATTCCACAACAAAGCTGCTTGTTGTGCTGCCTTGACTCTACGTAAGCCACTGCTTTGTAAATAAAAGGGAAGGTGCACAACATTTCGTAAATATTCATAACCACTGATATTGGATTTTTGAAAAGCTTTATGTATATTAGACTCAATAGCCTAAAAGAACATATCAAAAATAAAGATCAAATCAATAAAAACTATACATATATAAATACACAGAAGAATAACTAATAAAAAAGGAATCTGATTGCTTAAAGGTAACATAACAAAGTAAAGCATTTCTAAAATTGCAAAATTTTTATTGAAAAATAAAACGAGTAACCACAGCAATATGCTCCCTTCACATCCACATATTACTTATAATATATATATATATATATATATTTATCTCAACCACTGATATTATTTATTATAAAATACTAAATCAAGAATGTTTAATACTAATTAAAAATATATTCATTCAAGAGATTTCACCATTTTGACATATTAATAAATAAACAATAATTAAGTTAAAAATTTAATAATAAAACAAATAATTACCTTTATTACAATATGGGGATCAATAGCTAAAACTGTAACAAATGGAGCACTTGCGTCAGAAAAAAGAGTATGGACAGCATCTAATAAATACAAAACCTTGTCTTGCTCACAACTGTCGAGTCCATCTACAATGACTATCATTCTTGTTTGTTGACCAATAAATGCATCTAAACACTGAACCTATGAATTACGAGAATACACTTGAAATATTAAAATAATTGTTACCAAGAAACAGTAGTAATGTAAAAATATTCAATTCCTGAATAAAAATCATTTTATCAAATTTTTCCAAATAATTTTTTAAAATGTAGTAATTAATATCCAGTAGTTCAATGAGTTAAATATATGTAACACTATTAAAAAAACTACCAGATTTTTAATTAGATAATTAGAAATATTATTTAAATAAACTATTAGATATTTGAAATTAAATTTACATAATTAGTATAATGACATATCTTCATAAAGTAGCACCAAAATTAATTTTATATTTTAAAAAAATGGTGAAACAAACTCAAAATTTTCCAAAAAAATATTTTTTAAAAAAAACTAAAACATTTTTAATCTTAATCATTTCATTTTTCCTTATGTATTTACATAGTCACCCATACATACATGTGTTGTTTATGCCACCTGATCGACAGTAACATCAGATCAAGGTCCACGAAATTCATCGCGGCTAAGGGCTAGAATATTTTACGCCTGTCGTTAGCCTAAGCTTTTGAGCCCCCATGAAGGTGACAGTGCGATTTTGCTCGGTACAACACGATAGATGGCGACACTAATTGGACCCACTGATTTAACGAGCACGTTCTCCGTGTGCACTCGGCGGATATTTGGTGGCATCGGGCATTGAACCCAGGCCTTCCGGTCTGGAGACCGATGCTCTAACCACTAGGCTATCCTTGGCCCCATATACATACATGTAAACATACAGAAAAAATGAACTAAATTTAAATTTCAAATAGGAAAATAATCCAGATATTATATGAAACTTCTAAAAATTAGCAAGAATTTTATTGAAGCATGCATTATTTTAATAAGTTTTTATAATTAAAAATTAAGAGCAAATTATTATTATTATTGTTACATTGGTAACTTATCCAGAAATGTACTTTTACCCATTTACTGCAGAACATTAAGTTGGAAGATACAAAAACTCTTTCTCCATATATATAGCTAAAGTACTTATAAAAATTTAGAATAATATAAATAATTACAAACATTTATTATTCTATAAATGAAAAATCCAATGTTGAAAAAGAAAACTGAAACCCAATATAGAGTCCAGCATTTATTTATCTTGTCCAAGTTAGATTAACATTAAACATAACTACAAGGTTAAACATGCTTTAAATTTTTCTTCAGCTTTTTGCTCAATATTACAGGAAGAAGGGGCGAAGAAAAAAATGAATCAAATGCAATAAATTTTAAAAATAAACCAGAATATCTTAGGCATTTTGAAAATTAATGGTCACAAAGAAGAATGAAAAAAAATTGTTATTAGAATCTACATACTATATCAAATTTAATCGAAATTAATCTGTCAAACATAGATTATTCTTATAATTTTTTAAAATGCTGTATGCTTTCTTTCTTAATATCAGAAAAAGCATTGTTTTAATTATTAACATGAAACAATTTGAAAAGGAATAAACATTAGATGAGTTCCACATAAACAGTATTGGCACCTATATTGTGATTAAAAAAGCATTCAAAAAATTTGTATTGCAAGTTTACTTCTTATTATCATTACTTTTACAGAACACACATACATGAGTCTGTTTTAAAAAAATTAAAAAGGCACACAAAAATACAAAGAATTTTGTTCACTACTTTTTTATATATATTATTTAATTTGTAATAACTAACTTATTCTTACTACATAATTTAAAATTATAGTTCTGTTAATCGAAATATGAACAGTACTGTTCCTTAAAATAACTTTAATATGAAAATCAAATGCATCTCTTTTATCATAACCTTTGATGTAAAAACTACTGTTTTAAATTTTTAAACCATCTGTTATAATTAATTTCATATACAATACTTATACTAATAATCCCAAATAAAAAGATGTAAATAATGTATTTTCAAAATGAAAAAGAGCTGTAATTATAAATTTGCCGAAAAGAATCATTAAAAGACATATCTTGTAGTAAATCTTTAATCTGATTATATTGATATGCATTATATGATTCTTCAATATATTTACGATGCTATTTTACTGAATTTATTGTAAATTTATAACAGTACATTATTTATAACTTCTAAACTTTGAAATCTTATTTGAAAATATTTTCAAAATGAATATAAATTTTTGTATCAGTATATTTGAATATATATAAATGAACTGAGCTGGGAGGAATATTCTGAAACATAATTCTAATCCATTACATCATAAGAGAAATCACATTTGATTTAAAATGTGCAATAGTTAATTAGATAAACTAATTTAACTTCTTTACTTCTACATCTCGTAAATCAATAACTATATAATTTTTAATTGAAGCTTTTCAGTAGCAAAATTATTAAAAACCAATCCAATATAGAAAATCAAAAGAATTACACATCACTTAAAGATTTTAACTAATATCAGTAAAGAAACATTCTTAACAGCAAACACAATAAAAAAGATAAAAAGCTTCTAAACTCCCCAACATATTTTGTGCTTTCTCGCTATATGAGTCCCATCAATACTGCAACATAAGTATTTAAAATAATGCTACAATAGGATCTATAGGATTCAATTCTATACTTTTTACTTCTTATGATATAACATGTTTATCATTAAAAGCTCTGCCAAGCTTATCAGTTTGTCATAAACAAATGCATTAAAATTTTTTTAAAAGATGATAGTTACTTTACTAGAAAGACTACAAAATAAAAAATTATCTTTTTTTAATGTGAAAAAATTTGCCATAGAATGTGAGAAAGTAAAACCAATATACAATTATATGACAATGGACTTTGGAGATTCAATGTAAATGTTTATCAAAAAAAAACTGGTTAAAATTGTTTAAAAAGGTATTAATTTTTTTTTGTTAAATAAATATATATATCATGCTGCTCATTATAAATATATGTATCAGATAATTTTTAAGAGTCATATCTTTTGATAATATATTCAACACACATGTAATTATTCAATTTGATTTTACCAATGTTATTTTAAAATATTGAACAATTTTGTTCAACTGTAACAAAATAATTCTGTTAATAGTTCAAAGGAAACAAAAATATACTGTTAATGAATTAATACAGACATAGCTAAAAATGAAAAAAAAACCTTTTAATATATAGTAATTATCTTATCAGAGTTATCTTTTTTGTATAACTTATTTCTCATTATGAAACAGCCCAAATGTCAATTTTCCAAATTTTTGAATTGTGAGGGTTTTAAAGAAATGACACCCCTAAAATTTTTTAAAAAATAATGTCCCTAACATCTGTTTCTTTTTTTCACATCTTTTTTAAATTAATAATTTGTGTGAAGTAATGGCTCTAAAATTGTTTCAAAAATATTTTTGGAACTAAATTAATTTGAATAAAATCAGGAGCACATATTTTACTATTTTCTACCTTATTCTGGAAAAAACCAGATCCTTCAAAAAAACTTATTTAGAAATTAACTATGCTATTTATTTAATCCATAAGTATCTAAATTTCCTTTGTAACATTAACAATAGTATCAGTTCCATCTACCTGTAATTAGAATTGTAAGAATTATTTAAGTATTGCTTTTTACATATCTATACATAATCATTTTTATTTTACCTGTAATAAGGAAGTCTTAACATTCTTTCAACTTAATAAAATATAAGGATTATCTTTTTTTTTCTGTCATCAAACTCATAGTTACCACATATCTTTTACAATTATTTCAAGGATCTGAGCATATATATCCTACTAGTTCATTAAAATTAACAAAAACAAAATTATAAGTACATTGGTAAAAATATTGCATATAGTAAAATATATAAATAGAAATATAATTATAATAAGATACATGTGTGTGCAAAAATATATTTAAGAATGAGAATAATGTTTAATATAAAATACAGATATCTGTAAGAGATATTTTTATAACTGTAGAGGTCAAAACTTCCCAAACTAAATAAATGATATTAATGCAATTTTAGAAAAACAAAAATCAACAGAAATTATCAAATAATCATGTTATGATATTTATAATTTCAAATAAATATCAAACAGCATATCTTCAGAATTTAAAATGTCTAGGAAGAAACACTTCTGTTCACAGCATTTAGAACAAAGGAATTTGTTAACTTACTATGAAAATCAAAAGCAACCTGATGATCTGTTAAAATTCAATGCCTTGTAGAAGCCCATGGTATTTCAGTAAAAATGTTAATTCAATAACTAAAAAAAATTATAAAAATACTCACCGCAAAAAAAAAAGGAGAAAATTTATACAAAAACCAAATTTAACAATAAAAAGGCTATACCACTTAAAAATTAATAGTGATTGATAATATAAATTATCCGTAAATTAACATTTTATGTAAAAATGTTCATAAACTTACAAAAGGAATAAATTTTTAAAAAATATGAAATAATTGATTAATGAAATATTTTTCTAACATTGGAAAATTCATCAAGTTGATAAACTTTGTAAAGTTTCAAATATGCCATAAGAAAAATCGAGTTGCACTTCATTCAAATTAAAAGCACATCAAAAAAGAAAAAATTGACAATATAATAAATAAGATTTTGTAAAATTCAATCATTAATCTTAAATTTGGAGCTAAAAAACATACATTTGCACTATGTTTTTATATTACTTCTTTTTTGAATTTTTATTTTTTTTTTTAGCTATTTTAGAAAATGGATCCTTAGTTTTTCAAATTATTCGTCTTTATTGTGAAGATCCAAAGTCTTTATTGATGCCGCAAAACAGTATATAAATTTAATGAAATTACAAGACCAGATATACATAACATAGTAATAAAAATGGATGAAAAATGTTGTATATTCATTGGTTCAGAGTAGAAGTTGCGGCATCAGTTTCTAACAATAAAGTTTACAATACCTCCAAATGAGATGATTAAAATAATTGCTATGATGAATTAGGAATACAGCAAATTGTCCTGAACTTCCACCATTGAGAAGCACTAAAACAGAAATAAACAACATTCTAAATAATAAAGTAATAACAGTTTTATACCTAAAAAAACCCCAAAAATTAATTTTAGAATGATTTTAAGAAATGGAAAACCATTAAAAAATTATTTTCACCAATATAATGCATATGGAATTGTAACACATACCAGGTTTTGGTTTCAATTTTACGCATTTGTAAAGCCAATATTCATTTTTTTCAATAGCAATGTTTAAAAAGTAACAATATGTAGAACAGATGTCTGTGTACCAGAACTAGTGACTTTGGTCTTTTCAGTAAAAATAAACCTGGAACATTTAAAAGTAAAAATAAAAAGTTACTAATATATATAAATAACACACTTTTCCAACTAATTAAAAATAAAATAAAATCCAATTAATTAAGTTAAGTAAAAAACCATTTAAACATTAATTACATTTAGTTTTTACAGATATTTTGATAGAGAAATTAAATCTCTAAATAGACACAAAGGATCCTTACATAAATTTTAGACATAATAATAATTGCTTATAAAGTATTATTTGTAACATAAATCTAAGTTGAATATTTATTTCTTATAAAATATTAGAATTTATTTCAACATTTTACAAAATATAAGAACCAGATATAATTAATATCTCATAAACCAATAAAAAATAATTTTTTAAAAAATATCTATTGTTTCACTTAGAGTGATATCAGAAAAATATTTTATACCCCAATCTCTTTATATTAAAAAAAACTACGGAAGAAGATTAAAAATTCTAAATACAAATAAAATTACTTGCCTTACAGGATCAGTTTCAGTGTCTGATTTTATGGCAGGAGGACTACAAAATATAACAAACAACAGAGTTCTTAGGGAATTCAGCTGATTTGCAAGGTATAAACTCAACTGATACATCCATGAAATGTCATAATGTTTGTTGCAATAAATAACACTACCTATTTATTTTAAAAAAAACACTTTTATTAAAAGGCTTATGCAGATACATATATGATACTAAAACATAAATGATCTTATGAAATATAAGTGTTACAGATTATGTTTCAAAATTGATTTCAAAATGAGACAGACCAATTTTCCAAAGTTATACTAAGACATAAATTGAATACCTGAGAGAAATCAAATTAAAAGTAAAAATGTTAGAAATTAAAAATGCTGAAATCCTTTGTTAACAATATCACAATGAATTCATTTCTAAAACTAAAATAAAGAGAAAATGTTTTACCTAGAAAAATTATGGATAAAATAAATACACCAGCAGTTACATAAGCTCCCAAAATCCATTTCTTAGTACACAAGATGAATATTAATCCAATGGTAAAGGAAAGCAGTAATATTATCAAGTATACAAGTCTGCTAAATTCGAACATTGGTTCAATCCACTGAATAGCAAAACTTTTCATCTCATCTAAATAAATAAATAAAAAATATTTTTTCTATTAAACATATATTCACTACCAAACCAAAAAATAAGAATGTACAACCATATTTTATTTATGATTAATGGCATACTTATTTTATGTCAATCATATAAAATTATGTAATGCTTCGACACTTATGTAAAGTTTTATTTAATTATAACAGTATCAATATTCTTGAACTAGATCTTTAACTGAATAAGAAAACATTTTAGTACTTCTTGGCAACTACACTTGATTCTAGTTTTGTTTCAGTAAGTGATCACACAATTTTTATCAGCAATTCTTTTTTGTGATTTGATATTGCCTATTTGACTTAATCTGAACTTCTTAAATTAAGAAATTTAAAACCAACCCATAAAAGCAATAGTCTAATTTATTTTGACTGCTAATTTGCTGTAATAAGAGGAAATTTTTTGAAAAAGCTGGTTTAAGCATGGTGCTGTCACAATCCCATGTATAACTTCCAATCTCTGGTGATAAGGGTCCACACAAAACATTTTAGAAAATTTAAAGAGGAGGGCAACAAAAGAGCACAAAGATACACCTCAGCATCACTTTGAATTATAGCAAGCTGCATTCATATGGCATCATGATCACAATACTACAAATAATTAGCTCAAATCTATCCTTAAATTTATTGTTATGAAAGTTTTACTTAAGAAAAATACATAAACTTATTACAAAGGTTTAATTTTTTTTTATAAAAAAAGCAATTAAAACAAACATGATTGCACAATTGTTCATTAATGTTATGAATGTACCTTTTTACTGTGTATAGATAATCATTCTTTTCCTCCCATGAGGAAAGACCCCCACTTACAAAAGTGATAATACACAAGTATTAATTTTATTAATGAACATCAGTTCATTAGAACTTTCTGATTATAGAAATTTTTTAAAGTTTACTAGCTACATTAGGTAGTTAACTCCTTAAAATAATTAAAATAATTAAACTCTTTTGGAGCTATTAACAATACCAGTTTGATCAAGATGTGATGAGAGTATTTGTAGTTATAACAGATGCATCACTTTTTTTTAATACTGTGCATAATAAATGCAATGCTTCAAACACTTCTTTTTTTATTCTCATGCAAAAATATTTCTCACAAAAAAAATCTGAACTTATTAAACCCCAAGACACTCTATATTCAAAGATTCAATTTCTGTTAGTTTCAATAGTTGAGAATTCTAATAGAAAACTGATTATTTTCCTTCAAGTCCTGTCTTTGACTGATTGAAAATAATAAAGCCTGCACTTTAATTCAAGTTTAACTGTATATTTTTTAAAACTAAACTAACTAACCTTTTTAAATAATTTAGAAAAAAATAACTGCAAAATAGTTATTAATAACAGATTCTGACATTTTCAATCACTAAATGATATGAATGACTGATAAAACAAAATAAATTATTTATATAAAACTGACACAATGATTGACTTTTTTAAATTATTTTTTAAAAAAATAAATAAATACTGGGCATAATCTTGTACAAAGTTTCTTTTCTCTATTTCCCCTACAGCAGTAGTCTTCAAACTTTTTCAACTCAGGGAACCCTTAGAACTATATAATGCTTTGGAGAACCCTATTCCACACACTCTTAGAATATATCTTAAACAAATATTTAGAGTAGATTGATATGTTACAAATACTTTATGTGAAGACAATTTTCTAAAAATGTATTGTTTTTTATTAAATTTTTTTAATATAATTTATTTATGAATAATGTTTACTTATGACCTAAGTATCATGGATCCATGCATTATATTTAATAACTGAGATACGTGATTTTTTTTCTTAGAAGTTTATCGAAATTATCTGCAATCACATTTCATATGTATATTCTGCGTTTAGTTTTCTTTTATATTTTGTTTTTACAGTCACTCACACTGAGAAATATTCTTCATTTAAATACATTGTTCTGAATGGCATTAAAATTTTATAGCTATGTGAGAAATCTTGTGCATTTTTCATGAATTTGCAACCTAAAATTTGGGAACTGTTCTTACTAAAATTTAGATTTTAGCATCAAATATGTTTATATGTCAATAAGTTGTTCCCTCTTCTTTATTATAGGTTTTTCCCATCAAATGAAAAAAAGGTGCATTTTCCCTTAGAAAACAATTTAGTTTTGCAAAACATTGTACTAACGAGAATAAAATTATTTCGTGAAACCTGGGATAGTAAACAATAGAATATTCACTACCTAGTAGGTAGAACATACAAAGAAAAATGTTTTAATATTATTTTATTACATTATAATCATAGTTTAAATGCATTAAAATAAAATTGTATTACTTATATTTTTATTTATAACTTTTTTTAATAATTGGGATCAGTTTTAAATACTTGTGGTTAGACAAAATGCATAGAGAACGTAAATCCATTTTGCATACAAGTTTTAAAAAAATTTTTTACTGACTTGTGGAATTCCAGAGTTCCATGGAACACTGTTTCAAGACCACTGCCCTACAGTAACTATGTTATATGATTAAAAAAAAATTAAAAATTGCACTACTACATATTTAAAACAATTCTAAAAATCTTAAATAATATTTGCCTTCAGAAAAAATAAAATTTTGAAATAAAACTTAAAATTAAAAAGAAAAACTTTTAAATCAAATTTTAAGGAATTTTATCTTTTTTTGAGTTATTTAAAAAATAAATCTATTAGAATTTTTACACTTTATACAGTTAATCTTTTGTGAACATGAATATTCAGTAAAAAATTTGTTTATAAGTTATAAAATAATTTATTTTTGTTTTCCATGTGCACCCTAACTTCTGGCTTTCAATTATTACACAAATGATACTTTTTTAAAACAATATGAAATTTTGGTAGTTTCAGCATAACTTTAAAATTTAGCTTGACTGAAAAATAAATTTGTAAGCATTAATGTAAACAAGCACATAATATTCCCAAAATTTTGAAATATTACTTTAAAAAGGGAGTGAAATAATTATAAGTTAAACAAAACTTTTATAAATTACACACACACATATATGTGTAATATATTGTTGTGAAGATCGGGTTTTAAGGATTTTAAGAAATCAGTCACAAAGAGCAAGACAGTTCTTCTGGAGTGATGGAAATTTATTGATGAAAAACAATCCTTGAAATACAGCAGCTATATCTGCAGAATAAATTTCAGAAGGCTTTCACTCCTTTTACAGCATTCAGACACAACTATCAGTGTCTAAAATACAAGTATGTAAAAGATTATTCACAAGCACTCGCTCGTCCTACACAACAGTTGAAGTAATAACTAATTGCTGGTTGACTCTTCACAGCCAAATCAAAACTATTATTTAATAGTCAAAACAAGACCAACTCAATTTGGGTGAGTAACTCCCTATTTGTTGGCCTCACAGATCTTTCAAGAAGAATCTGCTTGCATCATAGATTGTGATAATAGCAGATTTCTCCACTAATTTCCAGAAGAATCCACAGGGTCATGGACTCACTTAAGTCACCCACAAGATTGCCAAAAATGATGTCAACTTAGCTCTATTGCCAAGTTTCCATTGAATTGCCATTATAATGTAAGGAACAGCGTTGATTGCAAATATTACAATTTTAACTTAAAATAAATACAACATAAAGTAATATAAATATATTACACACATACACATATAAATTATGTTCACTATTTTAAGTATTCTTTGCACAAAAGTTGTAACACTATATGAAGAGAAAGACAGAGATAATTAATTTTTTAAAAACTAATTGGCATTCAAAAATAAAGCATGTAATTTTCAGTCACATGTCCATATAAATTAATGCTTAAAATTTTTTTATTTCAAAGAATGTATAACTTACTTTCCAATTTCTTGAGTAAAAATGATTTCCCACTCCCCCATTTGGCATAAAGACCAACTGAAATAGGCATATTCAGACTAGGCTCACTTAATATATCAGCCAGAGCACTACTATATAGATCATACCCCAGGCGATTTTCACTATCTTCATTTGTATTAAGTCTTCCTAAATAAAAAGTATTCAGAAGCTATAAAATTATTTGATATTTATATGCAGTTTTCTAAAAACAGAATTAACAAATAAATTTATGCAGTAAAACTGTGAACGGAAAATAAATCAAGCAGAAATGATGCTCTTCTCAGCATTTTAATAAAATAAATTCTGAATAAATTTAAAAATACAAGTACAAGAAACATTGTAGGCAAAAGAATCACAAAATAAGTAAATTTAATAAAATAAAGAATATGCATTTAATAATTTTATATAATTCTAATTACAATATTGCAATTGCGGTGATTCCAACATGGATTACATCCAAATTCAAATCATTGATAGAAACAGCAACAAGAAATGCATTTCTAGTATTCAATATTAAAATTAATAAAAAAGCAATATTTTGAAGAATGTAAAATGTTTTTCAAACTTACTAGCCCCAAATATTTGAGATAATATACTCTTTGGATGATTAGAATCAATATTATAAGGAGTTTCTCCAGCACGATTTGGTCGGTAAAGCAGCTGACTGTTCTTAGGATTACGAAGTAAAATTTCAACTATTGCTTTACTTCTAGCTCTCATAGCAATATGCAAAGCAGTATCTCCTTTCTAAAAGGAATATCAATTAATTACCAAAGGAATACCAATCTTTGCCAATTTTTAATATTTCATGAGACATAAAAAATCTATAATAAGCATAAAATACTTAAAACAAAATTATAAAAAAAAAAATTAACATGAACAGTTATAACTAAAAGCTATAACATAGATATAATTAAAAAAAAGGATGAAAAAATTTACTCTTAATACAATGGGAAAAGGAGCCAATAGAATCCCCCTAGTAATTTGGATACAAAAATGAATTGCATTTTAAATAGGTTTAATTTTTACAGATATTGAGCATTTAAAGAAAATCTGACTCATAATTTTCAAAGAGACACGCAATGAGGAAAAGAAATAAAATAGGAGGATGAAAGGCGATTTAATATTACAAAACACAGCATCTTCTTAAGATAACTAAACTAAACCCTCAGCTTAAAAACTTAAATGCAATGTTTAAAGAATAAATATTAAAATACTAAAGAATATTCCAAACATTTAAATTCAAATACAAAATATAAACACTCTACCTTGTACACATTTATCAATTTAAATTCAAGATTTAAATATTTCAATAAGTATGAAGAAACTGAAAGAGAATTTTATAAATATGTACCTTTACTTTGAGATACAAAATAACATACACTGGTGTCCAAAAGTTAAGCATAAATCGTAAAATGCGAAAAACATGGAGTAAATATTCGTAAAATTATTCCAAACTTCTTGCAGATATTAATTGGGTAAAGAAGAAACATTGGGCTTATGCAAAACTTATCAGTCGACTACGTCCTGCGCGAAACACCGGCGCATGTTGGAACGTAGAGAAACCGATTCACGCAGCATAGGCAGTTCAGACAAGTTTCGTGCAACTGCTGTGCGAAGGAACATTGTTAACTGTCAAACAAGGTGAATGATGGCACAAAGATGCCAATTGGACAGGTTTACGAAAGGAAGAATCATTGGAATGCTGGAATCCTCACAATCACAAACCGAAGTGTCTCGAATTCTGAATGTGGACCAGTCTGTGATCTCAAGACTGTGGCAGAGGTTTCAAAGAACGAGAGATGTTACCCGACAACCAGTATCAGGTCGACTAAGAGTCACAACCCCTCGCCAAGACCGATATCTGGTTAAGTGCGCGACCTCAGAGGGGCAGTACTGCCAGAGCACTGGGTTCGGCGCTCACAGTCACCACAGGAATATGAATTT
Organism: Trichonephila clavata; assembly: GCA_019973975.1. Classification (NCBI taxonomy): domain Eukaryota; kingdom Metazoa; phylum Arthropoda; class Arachnida; order Araneae; family Nephilidae; genus Trichonephila; species Trichonephila clavata. The sequence goes on from BMAO01030219.1 coordinate 65,290, forward strand.
TGAGACAAACTGTTTATAGGAGACTCAATCATGCTGGCCTGTGTGCCAGAAGACCAGTAGTTTGCATTCCCCTCATGTCTGCGCATAAAAGCGCTCGTTTGAACTGGAGTTTGAAACATCAACATTGGAGTGTGGGCCAATGTGATGTTCAGTAATGAGTCCCGGTTTAGTCTGAGTAGTGATTCTCGGCGGGTAACGATATGGAGAGAACGTGGAACACGTTTTGAACCAAGAAACATAATGGAAAGACAACATTTTTCCCTCAAGGGGAGTAATGGTATGGGCAGGCATCATGATTGACGGCTGCACAGACCTCCATTTCTTTGACACGGGGTCTGTGACTGCTCAAAGATACAGAGACGAAGTTCTTGAGCCTTATGTTCGCTTGTTTCGAGGTGCTGTTGGTCCTGACTTCCTATTCATGGATGATAATGCACCATATCACCGAGCGGTGCTGATTGATGACTTCCTTGAAACGGAAAACATCCAGTGCATGTCGTGGCCTGCGAACTCCCCTGATTTAAATCCTATCGAGCACGTATGGGATATGCTTGGGAGACAAATTGCAGACCTTTCGCACCCACCAAGCTCCATTACAGAACTGAAGAGAGCTCTCCAAGAAGCTTGGAACCGTTTGAGCCCACAACTCATTCATCATCTCATAGCAAGTATGGTAAATCGCTGTGCAGCGTGCCTGGCTGTCAGAGGTGACCACACGCCTTATTAAACTGCAGCATCAGTATTTTATTTAATGTTTTCTTTCATTTTTTCTTTAAAGTGTGAATCCTTGCTATGCTCAGTTTTTTTTCAAACTGCTACTTAGGATAATAAAATTTATTATCATTCTTTTGATTTGCTTCCTTATTTTATAACCATTTTACACTCGCATATTACGTTTCCCGCCATTCTGATTTACAGTTCCTACTTTATTCACATAATTATCAATTATGCTTAACTTTTGGACACCAGTGTACAGTGAAAATCATTTAACATAAAACTGAAGGGGACTGAAATATTTTTTCATGTTAAAGGATATTGAAAAAAACAACAACATATATTTAACAAAATTAAGTTTATGAGAGTACATTTCATTTACTTAGATATGTACACTTACATGTATTTAAATAAACATTAATGAAATATAACATTCACTATAACTTAATAAATTCAATGCAAAATTTTCAATGGGAGCATTCTGAGATCTCGCTTGTATGAACCAAACTAGTAAAACCTTCTCTAAATCATCGTGCTTGGCAAATCTTATCTGTTTTCACTCTGACTCAAACTTATTTCAGTCAAATATTTATGTAATTTGCCCTATTTTTTAAAAATTATTGTTCATAATATAGAGTTTGCAACACCAAAATATTTACAGATTTCTGTTTTTGATCAACAGCCTTAAGAAGCTCCAACTTCATTTTAAGTGAAACAGCAGCTCTCATCTGGGCTTTTTGCCATTGTTCTTGTAAAAAAATTCTTCTAAAGTAGGAAGGAAAAAAAATGAACGAAACTCATTGATTTTTACTCACACTGCGATATACTCATCACCAAATTCCAAAGCCACCCAATGAGAGATTAACTGTTTTTGTGGAGCGTTTTTAGGGATGAAGGGTGAAAGTAGTTTAGGTAAACAAAATTGGCTTGTGTCACAGGATAGTCTGAGAATACTTCAAAGCCAAGTTAGCCTCCTCTCTACAAAACATGTGCAACCACTTGTCTTTCATTTCACACCTCAAGGGCGTTTTACGCAGTTTGTTCATTCACAGAAGGGAAATCTATTTGTGTAAAGAAATTTTCATTTCATGTTAAGAGAACAGAATGTATAGATATACACGATAGTTTGTCAAGACCATTGTATTATTTCGTGTTAACCAATATTTCATCTTAGGCATTTTTTGCATTAAACATATTTCACTGTACTTAAAAATTCAGATTAAATATCATAATACCTACTTTATCAGCAGCAGTCACCCTACACTTTTTCTCTACAAGTAATTGAACGATTTCAGCATTTCTGTTTCTTGTAGCTTTCAATAATGCAGTATCTCCATCCTATAAAGAAAATTCATTCCCAAAATTGTCATTATTTTAAACCAAGAGATTAATTAATTCTAATATTACAAAATTAAGACCTATATTAGAAAGCAATAAGAATTAATGTGCTTACTTTAGTTGCAACTTCACAATTTGGATTAGCACTAAGCAGCAGTCGTACTATATCAACATATCCTTTTTCAATAGCCCAATATAATGCTGTTTTTCCATCCTGTGAGAAGAAGTAATAATTTAACTCTTTAAATAAAATTTACATTTTTAAAATGCAGATATAAAAACAGATTGGAACTTTTTTTTAATATAAAAATTTCAACTCACCCCTCCTGCAAGATCTATATCAGCATATTTTCTTATCAGAGCATCTACAATTGAATAATGGCCAGATTTAGATGCATGGATTAAATTGGTGTCACCATTTCGGTCTTGTAAATTTATATAAGCTCCAGAACTCATTAAGGCTTTTGCAATTTCTGTATAACCTTCTTTACATGCAATGGATAAAGCAGTGCAACCATCCTATATATATATATATATATATTACTATGAAATTTAAAATATTTAAGGAAACCAAATATCTGGAAATATCAAATTAAATCCAAGGAAAATAGCAAATAACATTACTTAATTATTAATCTTAAATTAAATTTGAACTTGTCTATTAGTATTTCAGTAAAGAAAATTACATTTAAGCATACATTTACATAGAATTCAAAGCATAAATAATTTCAAATCCAATACCCCCCCCCCCCCAAGAGGTTTAATTAAAAAAGTATTAAATTATTTTTATATCAAAAAGGTAAAACTTTCAAATGTTAATGAGGATAGGTAAATGCTTTCTTTAATTCTACATGTATTGTACTTTCTAAGGTGTGGTGTATAAAAAAATTATCATTATTAAAATAAATACTAATATTAAGTATAGTTTCAATTAAAAAAAAATTTCAAATAAAATCACATTTTAAATTTTTACCTTTTAGAAAATTTAAGTGAATGGAAATTAAATATTAAGCCTAATAAAGTTGCAAACAGCACAAAAATTGCACAAAATCTCCATGAACCAATTCAATGTGTTCCCTGACAATCTCTCTTTTAAGAATGGGATAGAATGAAGGTTCAAAAAATAGCAGTTTTCTCCCCTTTCCCATATCTTTTGATAATGCAAGAAAAATAAAAAAGTAAATGCATTTGAAAAACAAACTGGTTATGCTTAACATTACTACAGTTATTATCCTCAATTATTTTTTATGACTGAGGTTACAATAAGAAATTTTCATTGTTGAAATAATTTAAATTTCTAAAATTATAAGAGTTCCTACAGCATAACATGTGGGCTCAATAAAGCTTAAAATAAAACTATTTTAGAGAAGAGTGATTTTTTATTGTTTTTTATATAGTTATGAGTCAGCCAAATCATGGTGAAGAATATATCCCTTTAGTCATCAAATTAATAAGCAATCAATGATTTTATAATTCTAATATATTTTTATTTAACAGAAAATAAAATGATAAAAACAAAGAACTGTATATATTTTTAATTCATGCATATACTTTCTCCTTATTTATATTTGAAATAATATAATGAGAATAGAAACTTTTACCAACAAATTAGCTTGCATTTAGAAAAGAATGGTCAGAATATAATATTTTTATGAAAGCAGTTTTATAATTGTGCACATTATGTCATATTATCTCCAGTTATCTTAATTTTTAACTAATAATTCAACTGTTTTAAAAGTATTTTCTATTTTATAAAGTATTTGAGACAAATACGTTATTTTTTAGAACACTGGAATTTTTAAAAAACATTATTAGTCTGAAAACTGTTTAATTGCTTTAACTAAAATATTAGAGATTTCTCTATTTAATTTAATAACATCGGGTTGCATAAGTTAATGATTGTATATAAAAAATAAACATGTCACTAAAGTATTTGTTGAATCTTATTGATTTAAAGAAATAAAAATAATATACCATATCAACTGCATTAACATTTGGCTTGTGTTCCAAAAGCATATTTACAATGCTAGCATAGTTTCCCTTTGTTGCAACGAGAAGGGGAGTCCATGAAAACTGAAAGAGTATAAGAAATTTATAATAAATCAAATGAAACATGCACAAAACATTCCTTGTAATTTTTAATAAATTTAAAAAAATTATAAATATAATAATTACCATTCCTGCAGTATCAACATTAGCTCCTGCCTCCAGTAATAGATGAACAATTTCTGTATAACCTTTACGGCATGCCCAAACTAGAGGCGTGGTACCATACTTGAAACAAATATAATATTCACATTCAGGTGAAATAAATCGACAGAGACAAATTATTTAAGTTCTCTCCCTATATATATATGTGCATGTTTTTTTAAAAAAATAAAACTTTTAATTAAAATAACAATTAATACAACTTACTTTATCACTTGAATATACTTTTGCACCTCTTTCAAGTAAAGCCTCAACTATTTCTAAAAACCCTCGACCTGCTGCCCAAATAAGAGGGGTGCAATGATTCTTATCTACCACATTTACTACAGCACCATGCTCTAACAGAATTTTCACAACATAATAATGACCTTTATAACTGGCCCACATAAGCGGTGTCCATTGGCCCTAAAATTTAAGTTTCATTCATATGAGTTAATTTTTATTTTGTTTATAATTATAAAGAAAAAAAATTCAGAAATGTGCAGAATACATTATAGGAGCAAATTTTAAGAAACAATTTGTTACACATCCTATAGTAAATAACATTAAAACAATTTAACACAAATAATACATACTACAGGATATCATTAACTTTTAATAATTGCAAAGAAATAATGGATATATCTAAATAAAATTTATTTTATATGTTAATATGTCCTAGTTTGATAATTTGGAGGGTGAGGCTTCAGCTAAGATATCATAATTTTCCCTTAACTACCTAGCCAAAAAGTGTGACTGTAATAAATTATTAATCAAGAAAGAAAAAAATTAACATCCACCTCCATCCTTATTAGAACAATTTTCTCCATTTTAATGGCATGATATTTCAGATGAAAATAGTGTAATCATTCAAATATTGAACAAATATAAAACAATACATGTCTCTTCTGAGAGAAAAAAAACTTGTTATACAGATTTTAAAGCAAATCACATATTTTATGCAAAGATTACAAAGCGTATTCTCTAATATCATGGTGCATAGTTGTATCCCGATCTACTTAACACTACAAGAAATTTTAGATAGCAAATTTGGAAATACATAATACATAGCAAGACATTGTAATGAGATAGTAAGGATTATATATATATACACATGTAAGGATATCAAAAGTTTTAGCGACTATTAAATAACTGTGATATCTGAAAACAATTTATTATGAATATTGATTCTTGAATATTTAATGATGTAAATAACAGCTATTAAAAATTTATTTGGTTTAAGGAAGCTTTAGATTGAAGTAACTTGTAGTAAGGAGAAGTAAAGGCTCACCAAGTCATTAAATTTTTTCATTTGAAAGATTACAGAGCCCAGTAAATCCACAATGAAATGATTGCTCTTTATGGTAAATAACAGCCTATCATATAATGGTCTTGCTAAGTGGAAACAAAATTTTCAAACTGGCCCCAGTGACCTCACAGACAATCTAAGAAGTTGAAGATCATCACTCACTGATGATGCTGCCCTACTGAAGAAGTTAGAAAACTTTATTCCATTAGACAGAAGATCAGTCCTCCAAATCATTATGAAGGAGATTGATTCAAGTATGATTATTTATAAAAAACCATACATGTACAAAGAAATAAGCATGCTGGATACCACAACTACTTAATCCTTTTCAAAAACAAACACAACATGACCTGCCAAAGGAGATGTTAAATCTGTAGGAGTTAGATAAAAATAACCTTTTGGTCACCTAATAACAATGGGTGAAGCCTAGATCTATCATTGGAATCCACATACTAAACAGATGTGCAAGAAGTAGAAACAAGGCAATTCACTTCCCCCTCAAAAGGCAAAGATGCAGTAATCTTCACAGAAGTTTGTGCTATCTGTTTTGGGGAATTATTGTGGAGTCATGCAAGACTAACTGGATAGGGGTTAGTCTATTACTAGTGCCTATTATAATGCATTGCTGAAGAAGCTATGTGAAGCTCTGATCAAAGAGACAGTATGATCACCAAAGGCATCTTATCTTCCCAATAACACACCAGCTCACTCAGTTCAAGGTGCAGTTCAGAAATCAAAATCATGTGGCTTTTAAGTTTTGCTACATCAACCTTGTTTAATCTTAATCTCCTTCCAAGCATCGTTTTCTTATTCTCAGAACTAAAAAAAACAATAGAGAATCAGAAATTTGACAACACAAATGACATCATTCAAGAGTTGGAGCAACAGTTTTTGACACAATCTGTTAAAGACATTGTCTTTTGAAATCAATGATGTACTAGAAGAAGTCAACTGCAGGCTGAAATATATAATTCTGGATTGTAATTTAAATGTATATAAAGTTGTCTTAAGAATAACAAAAACTGTTTTAAATTTAATTATTTTTCAATAATAATTTAAACTTGATACTTCCTTACACATTTATGGATTTCAATTTTGATCAATATATTTTCACACACACACACAATCAGGAATGGTTCAAATATAGATGATAATTTGATGCTTACCATATCTCTATGTTCAATATCAGCTCCATGATCTAATAGCTTGATTAAAACTTCCTTAAAACCACATTTGGCAGCATTTGTAAGGGCAGACCAATTGTCCTTTAAAAGAGAATATACAGCAATATGTAACTAATTTTGTGATGCATTAATAAAACAGCCAAGCACACACACAATCTCTCCAAAGGGCATGAAACCAGATCATAAGAGTCAACAATTCTTACCACATCTTCTGCATTTACATCAGCACCATGAGCCAATAATTCATTCACAATGGCTACTTGACCATGTTGGGCTGCTACCATTAAAAGTGTTTGACCATTCTATAAAAGTAAAATTCCATATAATTATGACCACAAAAATACAACTGTAATATATAATACTTAATTTCATTAGAAATAATTAGCATAAAAGCAATTTATATCATCAAATTTGATAATCTCATTCTATTTCTGAATAATTAAAATACATTGTATGTGAAAAAATAATTTTTTTAAACACAAATACATAATTTTAAATTTATATATTTTTTTGTCCTTATTGTTTTGTTCTTATTTTATTATTTATATCTTTACAGAGAATAAAACATAAACTACATCAATTATTTTTTTTTAATTTGAAAGCATAATAAGTATATGTTCTCTTGTACAATATCTCATGGAATTCAATGAATTTTTCATATAAGACTTCTTCAAGGAACTAATATATATAAATACAGTAGAACGTCGTTTATCTGAATCAATTGGGAACGGACACCGCTCGGATACGCGATTGTTCGGATAACTGAAAACCGAATGTGATCCATGCAGTAAATGAAAACGGACACTATACGAATATTGAAAATCATCACATGTGGGAAACGTACTTGAAAAAAAAAGCAAAATGTCACAATTTTACCTTTATTGTGGAAAATAATCACTTATTTTTCACTGTACCATTGTACACCTTCTTTTTTTCGCTGAAAGGTCTCTGATTATGAGTAGCAGTAGTTGAGTAGGACAACACTCTGATTGTTGTTCGTACCACTCCATAGCTGTCTCTAATCCAGAAACGTGTCAGATTTTGATGGACCCTTGCTACTTTCAATGTTGTTGCCCTTGCCTTCATCCATTTCATCATTGACAGGGTAGGATTCTTCTTGCACAGAAATCACAATCTTGTCATTAGTTAGCATTTGAAATCCACAGTCTTTTGCATTGTATGCTATCCAGGTTTCTATATCTGCTTCATCGCAATCTTGAAATCCTGAGATCGACTGGACAAAGTCAGTAATCTCCTCCCTGTGATCGTCATTGAAGTCTTTTTTGCCTTCTAAATCTGGCCACAACTTATTCCATGCATTTTTCACCAAATCACACAACTGAAATTCCCCAAATATCCCTCAACTTGGGTTTTCCCATCACTTTTGGCCTCACGCGAAACATCTGTTCAGCATTGCATTGTTGGAAAACATATTCATATACAGTACATGTAGTTGACAAAAAAAAACCCACTGGTTCGGATATTTGACGCTCCGGATAATAAACGTTCAGATAAACGACACTCTACTGTAATAGGAAATAAGAATATTTAAATTCTGTATTAATGCAATATAAGGATCATTTGGCTAGAGTGTAGATCAGTGTACTCCTCTTATTTGGTAATATTTTTTTAAAATTTCATGGAGAAATAATGATTTTATTCTAGCAGACTGTATATTTTGATAACCTATACATAATGAAATGCAGACTTAATCTAGTAAGATCCCATGTTCTTAAATATACTCAAGAGCCAAAACATTATGACCACCTCTACATTTTGCAATGAACTCGCCTGGATGACGTGGAAGGCACGTGATCAGGTGGAAGTGGTATTTAACTGCTTCTGGAGAGTCTGAAGAATCATTCTTTCACTTACTTCTGTGTGTGATGGGAAAGGCTGTGGATCTAAGTGATTGATAGAGGGCAGATTGTAATGGCTCGAAGGCTCGGCACAAGTATTTCCAAAACTGCACGACTCGTGGGTTGTTCGCAATCTACAGTTGTTAGTACTTATGCAAAGTGGATGAATGGCAGTGAAACCAGCAGTAGATCACATGGTGTTGGACGTCCACACGTTATCAAAGAAAAAGGATGTCGGAGACTGTCTCGCATGGTGAAGCAAAACCAGAGGCAAACAGTGGCTCAGCTGGCAGCCCAATACAATGCAGGGCCAAGTAGAATAGTATCCGAGCACACTGTTCAGCGAACACTGTTGGATATGGGGCTATGCAGCAAACATCCCACTCGTGAGCCTTTGCTGACCAAGCGTCATCGCCAACTGCGCCTGCGCTGGGAACATCGCGACTGGTAAATGAATCAGTGGGAGAGAGTTGCCTGGTCAATTGAATCATGGTTCGTCATTCATCACACCGATGGCCGTGTCAGAATACGCCGTCTTCCAGGCGAATAGTTGCTCCCTCAATGTACAGTAGGTCATACACAGGCTGGTGGCGGCAGTATTATGCTTTGGGGACGTTCTTTTGGGCGTCTCTGGGACCCGTGGTTGTGGTAGAGCAGACCATGAATGCTACAGGGTATCTGAACATCATTGCACCCTTACATGGCCTGTTTTTCCAGCTGGAAATGGAATGTTCCAACAGGACAACACCCTATGTCACAAGGCTAAAATTGTGTTGGAGTGGTTCCAGGAACATGATGCTGAATTCCATTTAATGTCCTGGCCGCCTAACTCACCAGATCTCAATCCAATAGAACACATTTGGGATGTCATGGGATGGCAGCTCAGAGTTCAAAGACCACCAATTCACAATATCTCGGATTTGCGTGACCGTTGCTTAAACATCTGATACAATCTGTCTCTGGCCATCTACCAAGAACTTGCAGCATCCATGCCAAGGCGGGTTGAAGCCGTGTTGCACTCCAAAGGTGGGCCAACTCGTTACTGACAGGTGGTCATAATGTTTTGGCTCTTGAGTGTATATACTTAAAGCTATTCAATATCTTTAATCTTTAAGAAAATATACTTGTAGCCATTTCAAATAAAGTTAACAAAAACTTGCTCAAAATCACAAAAAATATAAGCATCCTCGAAATTATTACAGACAAAATTAAGAAAGGAATATCCTGCAATTCATAAACAAAATTTTTTTAAAATAAGCAAAACAAAATGCAGACAAAATTTTAATGAATTTCAAGAAAACAACAGAATGCAATTTGTGTTGTAAGATTCATTTTCTACATATATAGATTTTTCCTAACAAATTAAGCAATTGTATATGATTATTAAAGAAAATAAACAGAATGAAATTGCTGATTATGATAACCATGAAAAATATATTGATAACTATAATGCTATAAGAATATATAAATTGATTATAACCTGACCAAAGGAAATAATTAATCCACATTCTTAACCAGGGATTCTCAACCAACTCACAGAAAGGTTTAACCAGCTCACAGAGATTTTTACCTGTCTACATTAAATATTTTTTCTTATTCAAATAATAATAAAAATTAAATTTTTATATGATATTTTTGCTTTAATGCCATTCATAATAATTATTTCAATGTGAATATTTTTGAAACTTTGTGATTTTCCTCAAAGAGGTTAGTTGACTTATTTATAACTACAATTACAACTTATTTTAACATTTAAATATTACAAGTATGTAATAATACAAATATAACAATTATTTCTAAGGTAGTAGTATCTCAACATCTAATGAAGGTTTTTTTTTTTTGCTAAAAAAATACATTAATCTATGAAACTTTTTCACATATTTTACTGATCTGCCGGCCATAAAAGATTGAGAAACACTCTTATGAACTAATTGTCATTAATGGAATTAGTTTACTGATGTCAAAAATATTGCATGTTCTAAAATGTATTGAGATATGAAATATGCATAAATTAAGTCTAATAGAAAATTTTCAGAGACTAAGCTTGATATCAGCTTCAAAGAAATTATTAGCTGACTTTTTTTAGAGAAAAATAGGTTAATTCTCACTGTTCATGAATAGTTTATAAAAACTATAACACATAACACTATTTTATTTTTACCTGTAATTTCATTTGTGAAATTGTTGGTCCTATTGTATTTAATGAATTTCTCATAAATATTCTATTATTTTAGTGGAATGAACAAGAAAATTGTGATTTATTATACAAAAGAAATTATGATATTCCTATATATATGTAATTTAGGATTCTAATTTAAAACTTATTTTGTTAAGTGATTCAGGCATATTAGTATTAAAAATAAAGCTTATAATGATTTATTCAAAATCGAAACAATCAGTTCATTTCATCAAATTAAATATAACTTACTTCATCTGATTCATTTGCTGAACATAGCTTATTTAACAGACAGCTTCTCAAGGTTGTTACATCACCGTCTGATATTCTTGATGTCAGCACAGAAAATGCAACATTTGGTTTATTCATCATTTGAAAATTCATGAATTCTGCATTCCTATCAAAGATAAACTTTAAATTACTACATTTTTATCTATATATAAACAATACAAAAATATGAATGCAATACATAAAATAATGAATTAAATTTTTCCAATAACCCAAAGATTAATAAGTGAGTGAGTGAGAGAATGAGAGAATATTAACGTCGCACTGATTAGCAACACGAGGGCTTTTGGCGACGGTCCGCGTAAGCCAAAGATTAATAAGAACAGAGCATAACATCCTATTTTAGTTCAAAAATTTAGTGACAAAAAAAATAGTACCTAATTGTTTCAACAGATCATTCGTTGTTATTGTTTTGGTACTTCTATTCAATATGATGGCAAAAATTCACTAAATAGGTGATTATGTACTAAAATAGGATCCAACCAAAAATGTGCACAATATAAATTTATGAAACATTTATTTTAGTTAACAAAACAATTTAAAAAATTAACCTTAAGGAAGAGTGAAAGAGTACACAACGAGAGAAATCCTGACTGAACATTGCTCAGACTTCCCAAGAACAAAACCAAATCAAAATTAAATTATAAAATACACATTTCCAAAAAAAATTTGTGAATACAAGAAAAACAGGGGAGGGGGAGAGAAACTGCACGAATTTTTTTAGCTGTCATTATTTTCAATAATTAATTAATGTAATACCAGTTGACAAATTTTCACAGATTTCTTTTCCTAGGACAAAAGTATTGATATCCTTAAATTTTTCCCTCATTCGTATTAGTGAAGAAATCTTTCGGAAAATTTTAAGAGATAAATGCAAAAACGAACTTCTCATTTAATTGCTAAAAATTATGAAGATTAATATTCAGATGCACAGAAATAATATTTGCAGCTAAATTCAAAAGTTTATGAGAGGCGATTCGAGATAAAAAGTAGCTGAAGAGAGAAAGCGAACAATAAAACTTTTTTTTTATCATTAATGAACAAAGGATTTTAACATAGTTATCAAGATTTTCACATATTTTACATTAATTACAATTTTAAACAGTCCATACCTTTACAAAACGAAAATTTTTATTTAATGATAACATTTAAACAGTACTTTTTTCGCCTTCGTAATGTTACGGAACTTAAAAACCGTATCAAAACAAAACAACCTTTACACCAGAAGCCTGTTGCCAAATGAATTGAAAGAAAATAGGTTAATAAAATAATAAAGATAATCTTTAAAGTAAATATCATACTAAAATTCTTAAACCGTCTATATTAAAAAACTTTTTATTTCAATTTTTTGAAACAAAATACTTTTATAATAGGTTAAAAGTTCTGTATACTTGTTTCCTTTATTGACTGAATAATTTATGAAGAGAAAAAAACTTCAACTTCTACGTAAAACGTCATGAGTTGGATATCAAAAACTTTGTTTACATATGTTACATGAAGCCGATTGTCGTAACTCGTATTCCGCATTTGTTATGTGGGTGATATGTTAAGGTCACTGTGTTTAATTAGTCACCATGTCCTATGAATGGACGTTTTTATCTCTATTTTATTGACTTAATGATTAATTCTCTCGTTCTAAATGGCAGATTCTGAAATTGTGAATGACCGAACTCCGTTGTTGGAAAGGAAAGGCAGTATTAGTAGTATCGATTCTTGCAACAAACTTGCATTTCGAACATTAGAAAATGATGATATGAAAATAAAAGCTGTCATTGATACCGAAAACTCTAAATACGGCATTAGTAATGTCATTGATGTGACTGAAGATTCTGATTGCATGTTGCCTTACGAAGAAAACGGATCTAATAATCCAGAATCTGCTGATATCGTTTGCATATTTACTGTTGCTTTCGATACTCGAGCTGGTAAATAATATTTAAAGTGGTACTTCTTTATTTAAGTAATTCCATTTTTCAAATCGAACCACTTATTGGGAATAAAATTTAAATAATTCTGTATGAAATAATTAGTCGGTCCACACGTACATCGATATAATTTTCTGTATGTTTCATTAGATAAACCCATTGTAGGGGTTATTATAATAGATGTTAATAAAGTTATGTAGAATCTGCATGAAAAGTTATATGGTATCATTACATTTCATAATTATTATTTTAACGCATCACTTTTAGATTCTGTGAATATATTATGCTAACGACTTACTTAAAAATATAATTAAAATTGAAAAAGCTTTTTTACAAATGTCCTACTTCTAGAGTTTTTACAATCCACTTGCTTTTTAATTTGAAATCAGCCACTTGAAGTATTAATTAATCCTTCAAATGCTTGCTGAGTTAGTTGGTAGCTTCATTTTTCTAAATAAGTTCCTATGTTGAAGATTGATATCTTGGATCTGTCTCTTCTTTTGAAAATAAGAGAAAATTTTTAATGGACTAGTTCTCATCCAGTTTTTTTTCATTCAGTTTGTCAGGTTTTAAAGATTTGTATGGTTTTTTAATTATAAATATTACAAGAATTCATTTTCATTATACATTTAGGCATACACAGTTTCTCTCAAATAATGTATTCTTGCAAACCAGACTTTTTAATATTGTGAAAATAATAAATCTTTTACTATTTCTATGTAAATTAATTACATAATTATCTCTTTTTCTTAAGATAATTTTTTTAAATATTGTAATATATGTGTTAGTGTTATTTGTCTATGAATTTCGTCTTGTGGAATAATTTTTCTCACTTGCAGTAGTTGCTTGCAATGTAGGAGTGAATATCCTGCTTTTAAAACTGTGCCTAAACTTATTCATGTTATGTTTGTATGTTACAAATGCTTTAATATGAGGGGGAATTTTCTGTAAATCAGTTTGTACAAAATATTTTCTAATCTTAGTAACAATCTATATGTTAGCAGTAGCTTTAAGAAATCAAATTAATTAAATTTAAGTATTTTAGAACTCATTTTTTGTGTAGTATTACAGAACAATATTGTTATTTAGAAAATTTTATTATATTATGATTTTGCACTTGAAACAATAAATTATATTTCTTGCTGCTTCCAGGTAATATTGTTGAATGGTATCTTCCAAGTGATTGCAATGTAGATGGCATTGAATTTCGAGCAATGGCAAGTGGTTCGCATAGAGTGCAGACTGATTTTATGTGAGTTTCTTGTTTTAAATCACTTACTTTAAATAGATATGTTGTGTAAATCTTATACATATTGAAACTAATTCTAAAAACAAAATTGCATCAGTTGAATCGAATTCTTAAGAATTATTTCTTTTATAAATATCACAGACTATAAGAAGCACATATGTCATTTGTGCATGTGCTCTCCAATATTTTTCAACTACACAATTAAAACCTTGTTCAAATGTTCAGCAGTCATACACTGAGTAGAGTCACAGAGAATACAGTCAGGTGAGTTGGCAATACCAATTTGGTAGAGATGGGACCTCTTATAATCAGGCCCTGTCAAAATTCTAAAACAAGCTACAGCAGTTCAAAATTGCCCAGTTCTGGTCCTTCAACATCTCTGCAGATTCCAGTTTAAAATTATATTTAAAAGTCATGTTAGTAAAAATCTTTAATTTCCGTCATTAAAGAATGAAAGATCAAAATTCTTGTGGGTCTTTACTTAGCAAGAAAGTCAACATGCTCATTTCCAGCAATGTCACAATGTGCCAGAACCCTCTGGAAAGAAATTTTATGGGAAAAATATTTTAAAAATGATCTGCATTTCAAACTTCTTCTTTAGAATCATATTTGTAAAATATGAAAAGTATAAATAGTAAAGTAAGGGTATGTTAATGCTTTTACTTAATTAATCTGAAAAATGATTTTTCATTTAAATATTGAATCTTTGTTGTGTAAATTAAATTTATTCCACTAAAAATATCAGCTTGAGGTTATTGTAAGCATGTCTTATGCCCTTTGATTTGTCCTTTTTGAAACTTGAAATTAACTCTGGGTATAATAATGTTTAATAATGCTGTGCATTCAAAATGCCTTTATTTTAAAGTATTCTTTTTATAATGCTATTAAAAATGCCCTGATTCTTTTAAATGCCAAATGATTGTTATTAATAAATAATTCTCTGTTATTTTTATTTGTAATGTAGATTTCATTTGATAACACTATTTTTAAAATTGTTACTTATATAGATGTATAATTACAGCTTGAAGTTTGAATTACCTTAATAATGTATGTTAGATTTTTGCTGAAATATACAGATTCTAAATTCTACACAAAGTAATAGTATATTAGCACACAAATATGTAAAATGTCTAATTTCAGCCTCACATTCTAGTATCATGTTCTTAAATTTCTGGTTGTCTTAAAATATCTTTTTATTTCTTTAGTATTATATATATTGGAAACATTTAAAAATTTTGCATTGAATATATATCATTTGAACTTAAATGTATGTGTGCTTTGTATATTTTCTAATGATTTATTTTCTCTACATAGTTACTTCAAGCGAGGACAGTTATATGGCTTAGCATGTTTTGAAAATATGCCTGTTGATAATGTTAGTGAGAGAGGAGCTAGAATGAAATCAGTGGGTGTATTAGCTGTTACTTATACCTCTCTACATTATCATATGAATTTTTTGAGAAAACAAGTTAGGTGAGAAACGAAAATTGTAGTTTTTGTTATTCCAAGATAAATATGTTATATAAATGAAGTTTAAGTGAAGTAATTAATGTGTAAAGTGAAGTAATTAATATATAATATTTAATTATATATATTTTTTTCAAATTAGACAAAATGTTATGTAATTTCAATTTTAATGAATAAAAGGTTTGCTAAAATAAACTAAAATATTGAACAATATTTTAATCCTATATCAATTCTGTATACTTGTATATTTTTTATTGATATATTGGTAACATCTTATGTCTATTTTATAATTCGTATTTGTTTTCTATATAATTAAAAATTATATAATGTGTAATGTTGTTTTTTATTCTGTAGACAACTGCTTGAAAATCCTGGATCATATACAGAAATGGAAGCATACTATGAAAGACATAAGGGATCTTTTCCAACTTTTAATGCTTTTTCTGATCATTCTAATATTGATTCCACTAAACTTTGGAATAATATAATGCCTTTGATGAAGGTAATAGTATTTTGTATTATAACAAGATATCTTTTCTAATTTTAAGAATAATTATTCATGATACAGTTAATTACATTTTGTTATGAATTATTATTTTGGTATCTTTAGACTTAAAGAAACTTATTCTATTGATTAACATTATCCTCCTTCATAGATTTTAATCATTTCCTTTCTAATTAATAATAATTTCTTGTTCTTTATAGATAACACATCCTGCTGGCTGCTTTTCACAGTTTTTAAATTTTTTTGGTGAAAGAATTTTTGTTCTTTGGAAATTAGCACTTTTAAAGAAGCGCATTATTTTTTTTTCACCTCCTCCAATTGGCGTGGTTTGCTATAGAGGTTAGTTTTATTTTTTACATAAAATTAATTCTATTTACATTATCTGCTATATATATATATTGTTGTTGTTAAAATTATATTCAAATCATTAAGATATTATATACCATTGAATTCATACACATGTAGGCGCAAAGCAGCCCAACACATCAATGAAGAATATTTAAATATATATAAAATAAATCACACAATTATAATTAAGCAAATATTCGATATATATATATATTACCTATTGAAATACAATAATATTATGTAAAAAGTATTAAAATTTTGATTTTTATATGATGAAATCATTTTTTATTCAATCTATATAATCAGTAGTGTAACAGAGAGTATTAGGGCCCCTCTGAAAAGTCAAGTTTGGTGCCCCAAGCTGAACCTTATGGAGGATTGCCAAACCGTACGTACTTGGTGTCAATCAGGCTTTGAGCCCCCTAAGATGTGGGGCTTGGCAGGGGTGTAGGTTATGCCACTGCTACAGAAAGAGTAACAATTATTAAAATAAACATAAAAATGTCCTCTTACTTTCTAAATTGTCATTACATCTATTTTCAACACAGCATTTACAATCCCACAAATATTTTGCATTGTAATATATCAGTTCTCTAAGGTAAGATAGTCCTCTCTTCTGAGTTCTCTTACAAATTTCAAACATTCTTGAGTTAGTGCAAGTTGTATGCCATACAAAAGAGAAAAAAAGGCTGGGGGATTATCAAGACTATAATTCTCAAGAAATCTAAATTATTTTTTTATAATACCAAGTATGCCCATTCAGAGAGTGGCATAATGGAGAATATTAGGGCCTCCCTGCAGTATATCAGGTTTTATCTTTAATATTTTATAAGTTTGTTCTTGGTATCAATCAGGCTTTGCCTCCACCACTCTGCAATGCGGGGGTATGTTATGCCACTGTATATAAATAATACAGTTAAAGAACAAAAAAAAATTTTAAATGTTATTTTAAAATAATTCTTTTTTCCCTTTTCAATGTATATAATGTCTTTCAAAAAAAAGTTAAGAGTTATTGAAAAAAATATTTTTTAAAGAAATGAATTAAAATGTTATATTTAAGTATTTATTATGAAAATTTTACAGGTAAAGAGTTAACATAACTGTTTGCAGAAAAAACTTTGTTAAATAAAAAAATTTTGAAGTTTATTTTAGGTTTGATTAGACTGTATATTTATTAGATGTAAAAATATATAGAAAGGAATTTATTAATATTTTGTGTGAGTAATCGCATTGTTTTTATTTTTATATGATTTTTTTTTTCAGTTTATTGTACAATATCTCTTACTGCTCATCATTTGTCAGAAATTGGTTATTGGTGTGCTGAACCTTTCTTTTATGTCAATATAGCTGATATGGACAATTTAGGATCTGAGAAAGTATATGTAGCTTGTAAGTAAATTAATAAATAATCTTTCAGGTGTATAATGTTAAAATATCTTTGAAATTATAATATATATATATATGCATGTATACATACAATGGTAATTCAAAAAGAAACCTCTGTTGTTGTACAGCACTAGTTGAAGTGGTTGGATTACTAATTGTTCATGACAAGCAATCTGTGATCCATTAAGCTTCCAGCTATCCTAGGGAGGGCATTGTATTGCCACACATTAGCTGATTATTACAAAATGTGCATTGCTATTGAAAATCCAGTCAAATGTAAGGTATGTGAAATGATGAGATTTCCTTGGTTAAAAATTTTGTCTGATGGACATTCATTGTAAATTGTGTGTCATATAATCTAAACATATATGAGTGAAGGTGTTTTTTCAAAGAAGAAAAAACAAACATTTATGATAAACCAAAAAGTGGAAGGCTCTCTGTATTGTGATGATCTCATTTGACAAATTGACAGCAAAGTTTGTGAGAATTGTCATTTCATAAGCTTGAAACTTCTTCAACTTTCAAACATTTCTTGGCTTGTTTGGGGGAAGTAGTTGTCAACAATTTAGTTTAGACTACCAAACTTTCTGTTCTTGATAGGTACTGAAAATTCTCACAAAGATCCACACAACCATTTGAATAGGTATTACCTTAGACTTCTTCTCCAATGTAATACAGAAGGATGGGAATTTTTAAAACAAAATAGTCAATGGCATGGGGTCATACTGTATCTCCAAATCAGTCATTGATAGCCCTCCAAACTTTCTTAGTTTAGAAGGTTATTGTCACTGTGTTTTGATATGCTAAGAGAATCTTCCTTATTAAATTTGTGAAATGCATTACAGTAATTTTTTCTGAAGTTTACTGTAATACTTTGAGGAAACTTAAATGAGCTATCCAAAACAAATGTTGCTGTCTGCTAATGTTTCAAGTTGTGTTCTTTCATGACAATACGCTCTTTCATAGTCTTCAGTTAACACAAGACCTTTTGTGCCACTACAAATGGAACATTTTTTTAATCACCCCTTGCCTACAACTCAGCTCCTTATCATTTGTTCACTCACATAAAAAAGTGGCTTAAAGGACAGCATTTTGTTGACAGTGTCGAATATCAAAATGTTCTGACAGGTCATTTGAAATCTCAAATAGATGAGTTTTATACAGAAAGGTTTGTAAGTTGGTAAAATGCTATGACGATTGTTTGAATGTACATGGTGACTTTGTTGGAAAATAGAGGACAGCTGTATCTTTAAGATGTGAATAAAAATATATTGTTTCTGTGTATGTTTTTTTTTTTAAATTTACAATAAAACAAAAGTTACTTCCTAAATTACCCTTGTGTATTTATGTATGTATATCTATATAAATTTGTAATTTATAAAATATCAGTTTTACCTATTAAATGCTTCAATATTTAATTATCTTTATCAAAAAGTATTTCTTTAGAAAACATATTCAAAATATTTTATGCTATGCAATATTATTTTTGTGTTTATCTTATAAATTTAAATGAAAAAAGTTTAATTTTATATTGAATTATTTTATAATTGAAATGGTTACTGCTAAACATGGCTTCAGATTTTAAAAAAAGTAAAAATCTTAGGGGAGGTTTTTTTTACTATTGAATTTATTTTATATAAATATATCAGAGTAACTTTTTTTTCCTCTATTTTTCTTCCAGCTTTAATATATTGTTGTATAAAAGTTCATCAATTTAAATCTTTGTGGAAATAATGTTTAGCTGTTAAACCAATTTTTTCCCTTATATTTTGTAATAGTAAACTACTTTTTAAAAATTTTATGAATCAAAATCATGTTTTATTTAACTGTAACAATATTTTTATTTACTGTGGATTAATTTATTTTTGCTGTATGTTCTGCATTTATATTAAAAAAGAGATAAGCACTATGTTTTCAAGGTTCTTTGGGGAAAAAAAACCCTGAAATTATTATAATCTTATTCATACTTGATTAAGTAGGCTAATAGTAAAATATAAAATCCCAATTGCAGGAATAAAATATTTTCTCTTTAATATCTTTCCTCTCTCTCAAGTATATGTACAATTAATTATTTGAGGATGTTTATAATTATCATCATACTCTGTTTTTATGTGTCATTGCTTACTTATTTTTCACTTATTTGTATTTAGAATCATGAGATCTTCATGTAAATTTTATATACATTTTATACAGTATATATAAAAATATATCAATGTGAAGGTAGTTGGATTTGTGACATGAGCTTTTGAAAGAAAAGTATGATACAAGAAAATGTATATAATGTTGTTAACTTTGTTGTCAAATTGAAAATCAAAGCTATATTGTGTGTTAGATATATTTTCCATTATAATTTTTAATGAATATTTTCCCCCTATAATATTAATTTGAAATAAAACATTAGGTTTGGTGAATTTTTTTTTATTTTTAAAAAATGTATTTTATTTTTAAACTTTTAATTAATTTTTAGGTACAACAGAGAAAATATTTCAGTCAAAAACACATCTGTATGATTTATATGTAGACAATCAAAATTTTACAAGTGAAATTCCTATGATTCAAAAATTAATGAGTACAAGTTATGCTGATAAGAAAAAATATGATGAATTATGTTCATTGCAGTGAGTATTACTTGAATCACACTATGTGTATTAATGTGGATTTAAAATTCAATTTTAGTGTTACTTTATTTAAACGGTTTTTTTCTCCCTATCTATGTCTTTGCTTGTCTTCTGTACTTTGTTACTCTCTTTTCACTTTGCTTAAAAACAGCTTCTAATATCATACAATCAACTGCAATATTTTAAAGAAATTTTTCAAACCATTAGATATAAAATTCATAAATACAAATGAACTCATTAATTTTTTGAAAATTAATATTAAAAAAAAAGAAAAACGAGCCTTACAGTAGTCGCATATGATGTGTAACATCTGACATGTTATCATGGTAAATACTCAATAGTGATTTTAATCCTGAAAAAATGCATCGGGTATGATTGGAAATAATTTTCTATTGAATAAATATATCTTTAATGAAAATTTTATTTAATTAACACAAGGAGTAATGCAATTTTTTATCAAAAATATTTATCCTTGTTCAATTTGGGGAAGAGCGGAGACAATAGATTTATGAAAACTAAAATATGACACATATACTTGTGATTTCAAAGTATTTTAAAAATCGTTGAAAAACAGCGTCAATAACAGTACCACTGTTAGTTGTCAAAACATTTGGATTTGTGTTCATGTCGAGCTTGAGTTCATCTTTCAGAAAAGCTATGAGTGGCTCAGCTTCTGGCAAACTGAAGTTAACGTTAAAATCACCATTCAAAATCATGGGAAGCGAGTGAGTTTTTTTAAAAAAAGAGCAGAACCACCTTCTGTATATGGTAAAAGTACGAAATGCAGGAAATCTTTAAATTATTTTTTAACTGTTTGTTTCAGAGAAATGTATGCGAGCACCGAAATGACTGTTTGTCCATTTTCAAATAAGCATTCTGCCACCCATATGTCCCCAATATTTTGACTAACAATACCCAGCCCACTTGTTTGATGATCAATAATGTCCATATATTACTTACTCGTATTTTTTTTAAGAATGATGATCTTTGTCATACGCTCAGTAAATATAGTTATAAATATAGTTTACACATATAAATATAACTTCAGATTTCATACACAACGAGCCCTGAAACTTTGACAATTGAGCGTAACAATCGCAAGTTTATTCTGGATGAAGTCTAATATAATAAGACTTGCTGGTATGTAAGAAGTGAATTTAGATTCAAGTAAACGAAACCGAGTTTTTGAATTCCAATCTTTTCAAATGCTAAATTTAACAATATAAAACAAAAAGCTGGTGGCTTGATTGCTACTAAAGTTGGATCCCGATACGACGGTAGCGAAGAGACACTATCAAGCGCATGTTTAAAAATTAGAAATATTAAAGAAAATCAAAAATACCTGTTTACTTAATTAGTTAGTTTTTTTAATCGAGAAATCTTTTTTAATCACAATTAAAAATTTTATATTGACAGCGACAGGAATTAACCTCAAAGTATGAAAATGATTCGCACTAAAATATTTATTCAAATAATTCCATATTACTTACTCATATTTTTTTAAGAATGATGAACTTCGTCAGACGTTTAACAGGAAATATAATTATTAATATATAGCTTACAGATATATAAATATATCCTCAGATATCACACACAACGAGCCCTGAGAGTTTGACAATTGAGTGTAAGAATTGCAAGTTTATTCTGAATAAAGTCTAACAAGACTTGCTGGTATGAGTGAAGGGGATTTAAAGTCATGAAAACGAAATCGAGTTTTTGAATTCAAATCGTTTGAAATGCTACATTTAACGATATAAAAAAGCTGCCGGCTTGATGGTTACTAGAGTTGAACCTCGAAACGAGGCTAGCGAAAAGACACCACCAAGCGCGCTGATTGGTCAAATCAAATAGCGCTCTCTTCGCCCGCTTGATGGCTAGTAGAGTTGGACCCCGAACAAGGGTAGCGAAGAGACATCACCAATTGCGCTTATTGGTCAAATCAAACAGCGCGTGCTTCTCCGACTTCCTGTTACGCATTTCCGTCCATTTTCACGAAATCACTCCAACAAATATCCAGCAACCGAGAGTAAAGATGTTACACATAAAAAAATGAGATTATAAGACTGTTTTTGCCAGTTCTAAACTGAGTTTTCAAATACAGTAGATGCTTATAGCAGTTTAATGGGGATTTTAGTCATCTGATTTCAGTAAAGCTCAAGTTAAATGATAAAATAACCTGCAAAAGGACTCCATAGTACATAGCTGAACAATCTGTAGACATTAAAAAGAGCATATATTTTGAAATAAGACAAAAATGATAATTGTACAAGAGAAAATTCAAATCAATATTTTAATTACATGATAAGGATTAGGTTGGTAGAACACACTGCTTACAACATGAACTCATCTTTTTATTTGTATTTATTAATTATTACTTTTTAAATAGCTGTTCAGATTAATAAGTGTTTATTATAATAATAATAATGTGTGATAATGAAAAATTACCAAAGTTTTTTACAATGTGACCCTCTTGTCTTTTTCTCTGTATAGTATCCACTGAGAAAATATTGTGTGATTATTTTACATTTAAGTTTTTATAATGAAAACCATTAAAATGTCTTATTTAACAATTTGTATTGCACTAAATGTTGATTTCTCTATCATTAGTAGGAAATATATCATTATGTATTTTTTTTAAAAAAAATCTTATTGTACTGATGTGCATTTGTTATTTAAAAAAGTAAAAATTTTCTTATAAACTTTGAAATATTGATAGTTTTTTAATACTCAAAAAATGATCTCATTCTTTACAAATTGATAAGGGATTTTTTAAAAATAAATTACATCAGAAAACAAATGCAAAATGTAATAAAAAAGCTCTGCAAATAATTTTTGAAAAAAATTTGTTTTTTCAGATCTCAGATAAACTCTTGCCAAAATGGTGATATAAAAAATGAAGGGGATGAAACTTGGTTTATGAGGTAAAAAAAAAATCACCTTTATTTTAAAATTTCTCAAATTTGTGGGATTATTTATTGTTATAATGCATGAGTTTCAAGTATCAAAATATTGTTAAAATGTAAGAATAGTCAAAACGTTAAGGCCTTGACTACAGTTGATACTTGGAAAAAACATTTTTCTTTTTGAATAAAAAGATAATCAGTTTCAATTTTTGTTTATAAAATTTGTCTTTTTGTTAATTTAAAGAGAAGTTACATTAAACTCTAAAGCTATGCACCTCACTAACTGGATTTCATTTTATTGTATTGATTTGTACTACACTCATGTCCATAAATTAAGGATAATTAAGAATCACACAGAAATTGAACTCTAAAATAAAAATTTCACCTGTAGAATTATCACACACATCTTAAAGAAGAATATGCAAATTACAGGAAACCACCAGATGACACAGATAGTACGTCACAATGGCGAGAGTGTAAGAGAGGGGTATATAAGGAATGGTGGCTAAGAAGTAAAATTGTTCACCAGTGCTTTAAAAGCCTTTCAGTGCAATAACCGCATAGTTATGGCACAAAGAAAGCAATTGGATGATTTTTTACTTGGTAGAATTATCAGACGACTGATGTGGACATACCAGCTGGAAGTATCCGAGGAACTTGGAATCTCCCAGAGTGTCATCTCCAGGCTTTGGCAACGATTCCAAGATGATGGTAATGTAAGTAGATGTTACAGCGCAGGTCGCCCCCGAGTTACAACGCCGAATGAGGACCGGTATTTGGCAGTTACTGCCAAAAGAAACAGAGGGAGCACAGCATCAGAACTGTCTCGTCAGCTCTCTTCAGCTACCGGTATGATAGTTTCAAGGCAGACCGTGTACAGACGCTTAGGGCACATTGGTCTATATGCTCGTAGGCCTGTCAGATGTTTTCCCCTTACCGCAACTCACTGTCGCCTGCGATTATCCTGGAGTAGAGAGCATGCATTGTGGACACTGCAACAGTGGTCTTGTGTGATGTTTTCCGATGAATCCAGGTTTAGTTTGCAGTCTGATTCTCGCCGGACTTTCATATGGAGAGCACCAGGTACCCGTTACCACCAAGAGAACACCATTGAACGACACCGTTACGGTGGTGCAGGATGGCTCATTTCGGGAGGAATTATTCTTGGTTCCAAGAACTGACCTGCATGTTCAGAGTGTAACGATGACAGGCCACATCTATTGGGATGTCTTTCTGAAACAACATGTACGTTTGTTTCGGGGTGCCTTGGGTGCTGAATTTCTGTTTATGGATGACAACGCCCATCCTCACTGTGCAAACATTGTAGACGAATGCCTTCAATTGGAGGATATCACCCGTATGGATTGGCCAGTATACTCACCGGACTTGTATCTAATAGAGCATGTGTGGGATATGCTTGGCCGATGAATTGCAGCCCGTCCTCACCGTGCAAACATTGTAGACGAATGCCTTCAATCGGAGGATATCACCCGTATGGATTGGCCAGCATACTCACCGGACTGGAATCCAATAAAGCTTGTGTGGGATATGCTTGGCCGATGAATTGCAGCTCGTCAACCCCCTCCCACCTGTCTACCGGAACTTCGGAGGGCATTGCTTGATGGGGGAGTGGTGTAATATCCCCAAGATCAGATTGATAATTTGATACTCAGCATGCGTAGGCATTGTAAGGCCTGTATTGCATCATCCGGGAGACATACTCCGTATTAACCATCATACTAACCATGTTATACTGTTTTTTATAAATAGGTTCTTTTTTGAAATTTGCTCCAGGGAGTAAAAATCGCATTTTTTATTAATTATGTCAAACATATAGCATCTTTTTTGCTCTTTACCTTTTGTTTAATAAATAGACTTTACAAATAAGTCAAATTTGTTTTGCTTCTGTCTCTTTCTTTGCCTGAACTTCATTATCCTTTATTTATGGACATGAGTGTACATTAAATGAAATGAAAAATAGTTATCTATATACTTGGAACTGCTTTTGTAAATTATGTGCTGGTCATTTGAATTATGATACATTGTGTTAATTTTTTGTAGTTTAATTCTCTATGGAAATAATTAATTATTTCTATAGTTAATTAACCATATGAATTTAGTCTGTATCAAAAAAATAACAAAATACTATACTTCATACTTGGTTGTTGCTTATCTTGGTATTGCCATATACTAGATTAAATCATATCTAATCTTTGTAATGACTTTTTGAAGTGAAACTTCTTTGTGAACGGGAGTGAATGGGAAATTTACCCAGTTTTGCGTAACAGTGAAAAAGTGAACGGAAGTAGTGATTCCCCCATCCCCCTGAAACGTTGTCATGGTGAGGAGATAGTGAGAGGGGGGTACACCACGTGACCTGCGTCATATCCGGGAAAAAGTTGGACAATTGCTAAGGGGGAATTGTGCATCAAAAGTATATCTTGCTGCTATGGACAAATGGCGCTTAGGTGTTGATAACATTAAGTGGGTACCCTTACTACTCTTGTAACGAACTCGCGTGGCGTATTTTCGTAGTTTTTATGTAATAAAGACGTGCCGTTTTCAATGAATAAACGCACCCAAAATATTACCATTATATGGCTCTTCCCGTAGCGGGAGTGTCTGGGTCATTGTGTATATGTCACTAACGTTCTCGCCAGAATCGCTATGGATAGCGTCTTGTAAACAAACAGTGACTTCTGTTAGTGATGCATTAAATTTATATTATTAATTTTTATTTACATTGAATCAAAATTAATTCTGTTTAGATAGGCTAGAACAAATGCAAAAAGAGGAAAAGAGTTTCGTAAAAGAAGAAAAAAAAGAAAAACTAGCAGCAATTCCAGGCGAAAGTCTAGAAATCACCAGATAGTTCTGTCTCAGCTTTTATCATCTTTATCCATAAAGTTTTAGTGCTGTACATATCAGAGGCTGCTGCAATAATTGGATCTGATGATGATTAATAGCCGATTATCTTAACTGGAGACTTTAATGTTAATTTTGCTTCTGAAGAAGCAGAGCCACTCATTGAATTCTTGAAACGGACACTGAATTTGACAATAAATACTGATTCTAGAGAAGGAAAAACAATATATGGAACCATGATTGATGCAGTTTTCTCGCATTTTCTTGTTTGACTACAATCGAGGATTTTTGTATCCCACTTTAGTTACCACACACCTATTGTGTCTTTCTTGGAAAATGATGATGCAGTAAATTGAATAAAAATATTTTCATGCAATTAAGTTCGAATTTTGTTTGATTAAAGTTATCTCACCAGTTTAATATAATTAGATCTATTCCTGCATTTACGGCCAACGTCGCCAAAGAAGTTTCACTTCTATCGCATGACTTTCCACATTCTTTTTTTTTTCATTGTAATGGATTTACTGTAATTTTTAGCTTGTCAAAAATTCAAGTAAGATGCATTTATTAATATAGTTTTTATTTACTGAGAGGGAGTTTCCAAAGATGTTGAATTGTGTTGATTTAGCTCTCAGGACTTCATTTGATTACTCTCATCTGGTATTGTGGTTAACGATGCTGACTGTTGTGCCGTAGTGTATGGGTTCAAATACCGGAGAAGGCATGGATGTTTGTAAATGTATTGCGCCTTTGCGGCATGGGGGTACTCTAAATAGCAGTCTAGCCACAAGTCTTAAAGTTGGTGGAAGGGGAAGAGAGGTGGGAGGCCCCTGATCAACCCTAGGGTGTTCTCCCTCAAAATTAGGGAGGAACCGGGCCAAAACATAGTGTCACCTGTATGGTGAAGGGATGGCTAAAGCTATGGCTAACGACAGGCATACATCTAGCTCTTTGCCTCAATGAATTTTGTGAGCCTTGATTTGACATCATCTGTCAGGTGGCATTATTAACAACAAGCATAAAATATAAACTGACTGATTACCCCTCTCCCCTTCCTTTTCTAATTAACCTACATACAAAATTTTGAAATATGTTGATTTTGAATATTATGTAAATGATTTTAGTTTCTTTGAATCCCATATAATTTCATCTTTTGGGGTTTTATATTCTTTCGGCAAATATGGAATTAGACATCAAAATATCTTAGGTGTTTTTCTTTTCCAAGGGGTTTGTTTACTTGTCTTTGATATATTTGCATAATGCTTCTCCTGGATGCCATTAAATTCTTCCCTGTTTTTGAGCCTTCTACTTTTCAACTAATGTGTACCAGTTTCTTCTTCCCTTCACTGTATGCCTATATCACATTTGTAACAATGATTTGCATGATAGTTGTCTTTAATTATAGCATTGAATCCTCATGGGATCTATTGTACCTCATTCAACATAAAATTCTTTTTATTTTACTAAGTAAAATTATAGAAAATACTTACTGTATGTATAATTTATGTGATGAAAATTCAATTTTAATACTAATTAAATGTAAGGAAGAAAGTTGGTGCTGTACGAAAAAGGTAAATTTGTGTTTGGGAAAAATCCTTTACAAAATTTAAAAGTAAAGTATATGGTTTGAATTTTTTAAATTAGTAGTACATTCAGTCAAGATGCATGTCACAGTCAGAGGGCACACTCAATGATTACATATGAGAAGATTGCTCAGAACGATTCTCATTTGTCTTATTTAGTGTGTTAAAATAATGTCTTGTTGTTTAGATGGTAATGACTCCCAATTAGAAATGATGAGTTTCATATGATATATTTTATTATTAATCTCATGATTCAATTGATCTTGCCATTGCTCATTTATAAATGCTTTAATATATATTGTAATATGGGTGTAAGTAATGGTTAAAGGGATAACACTCAATCCTATTTCAGTACCATTGTCGACTGCTTTATTGCCCTTTATTCCATTATAGAATTTCCTACAAAACAGTTGGATATTTTAAAGTATATGGCCTTATCAAAGTTTTTGAGAAGCAGTAGATGAGATAAATAATTTGGATTATACAAACATTCCAAGACACTCTAAGAATCTGTGAAAATGAAAAGATTTTTATTATTTTGACTTCAGACAGATTTTAATACTTTTTTAATGGCAAGTAACTGAGCGGTACATACTGAGCCTGTAAAAGGAAGCTGAAGAGTATCAAAAGATTGTTTCAGAAGATAAGAGGCCTCAGTATTATATTTGCTGTCTTTGTAAATATAAATAAAATTGATTAATAATTTGTATGATACTCTTGGTTACTAGTAAATTAGTGAATGTTTGAAGCATTTACATTTGAATTTAAGTCTAGTTCTTTCCATGCATGTTCTCTGTGTAACTGTAATATGGTATTAGTTGTTTTAAATGCTATTTTTTAACAGATCTAAAACATTATATAAAAGTTATCGTATTACTTTTACCTCAGAATTTTAAAACTTATCTATTGGAAGGCAAGAAATTTTTTTCTGTTCTCAAATCAAATTTTTCACATTTAGTTTCAAAATGCTAGTGATTCAAGTTAGAAGCAAATTTAAAATAGTTAATCATCTCAGACATTTTTTAAAAATGAAATTCATCATATTGTTTCAAAATAAAATTGTAGTATGCTATTTTCATATGTATTTGTCTGTTTAATAAGCAACTAATTTAATTTTTTAGATATTTTATGAATTTGAATGACAAGTTGTTCCGTAAACTTTTGGATGTTTCAAGATCAGAAGGCAAGCAATGGACAATTGAACATATGCATTCCATAGGCCTTGATCCTGTTAATGATCGGACATTTATCATGGAATTAGTTGATACCTATGGCATTGATATTGTTGCTACTGCTGATACCTTATGCTGTTCACCCTAAAATGTGTTGATTTTGCTATAAGGAAAGATATGATTCTTTCTGTATTCAAATTTACTGAAATATTTATTGTGTGTTGATCGCCGAATACAAAAGAATTATTTCTTATGTAAAATGACAAGCTATGTTGTACATTTTTGTATGTGTGTGTGAGGTTAAAAAGCTGGTGTTACATTCCCATTTCCACAAAGATTTATAAAACAGTTATTTTATGTTGTAAAAATCTCAAATTGTTGACTATATAAGTGTTTATACTGTTTCTATTTTATTATTGTTATTTTTGAGAAAGTAATAGATTTTGCCTGAGAACCAAAATTACATATTAGTCCATGGGAATTCCACTAAATAAAAAAATGTATATTTTTTATTCTTAAAAAATATTTACTTTACAAGTAAATTGGATCTAAACAATATTGTTAATTTGATGTTGTAAACAATACAACTTTTTGTGTGCAATTGTTTTATCACCATATTTTCCACCATGTATTTATTATAATTGAAAAAATTGAATCTTAATTACTTTAAATATAATATTCACCAAAAAAGTACATTTTTGTTTTTGATATTGGCTTTGCCAAATGAAATAATTTGAGTTTTTAACTACATTAGGTCTCAGTAATTAGTAAGATGTTTTTTAAATCTTGCTCTGTTGCTGTTTGTAGAAAAGTTTTTACATATCTTTTTATTATTATTATTATATAGTAATTGATATTCATTTTATTTGAAACATTTTATGTATATTTAGATATGATTTTGGAGTTGTTTACTGTAATATGTATTGTGGATTTATGTATTTTATTCAGTATTATATAATGTATTTTTTTGGCCAAAAGATCTAGTTTATACATTGCGTGACATAATCAGTATAATACTTTTTAAATTAAAATATGATCTTAATATATTGCATTTAATTAGAATTTGTTATAGATTTTTATTGAAAAGTTCATCATTTAAGTTTGATGCATGATCCACAAAAAATGAATACCATTGAAAAAATTCATTCAAGGAATTTTATTAACTTTTGCTTCTAATAAATTGTTTTTTTATTTTGCTTAACTCAGTGTGAACAGTTTCTGTTAAATACTTATTATGCTTCTTCCTGCAATGTATTGAAGAATATTTTCAATTCAAAAACTTTATTTTGAATCTATTTTTTACGTATGCCATGAAAAAAATTTTCCCTACAGAATAATTTTTTTTATCTTCCATCAGAATTATTTTCAAAAATTATTCATTTGAAAGTAAAACATTTTTTATAATTTAGTAGCATGATCATGAAGTATTATTTAAGTTAAAAATATTCTTTGACAGTTTATAATATCAATTGTTTTTGCTCATTATTCCACAAACGCATTATGGATGATATTAATAAGGAATTTAAATTCACAATCTCAAAGAAATTTGAATTATCGTAGAGTGTTTAATACACTAGAGAAAAAGTTGAATTTTCAATTGAAGAACTGCTTCAATATTCTGTGATGCTTTAGGTATGAATATCTGATTAATGATTATTATTAAAAAGAATGAGATGGTAGCAAAGCTGAAAAATTCATGTGAATTTAAATAGTAAGTCTACTGTTAGTATTTTGTAGAATCCATTCTTGCTAGGATATATGTGGCAATATCATTAAACATGGAGTAATTGTATGTAAATTATGTTATTTCTTTATATATATACTCACAAATGGTGTATTTATCTTTTAAAGAGCGAATATCTTGCTTTTACTCTAGATGTACAATTACTAATTCCTAACTAAACAGATTAGATATTTTAGAAGATTATGGCATTGTAGAAAAGTTTGTGTTCCTTGCATTTCATACAAAGCAAAATTTTTTTTTTTAAGCTATATTACTGGTTATTGAAGCCTAGTGACTGAGTGGTAATGTATTGCGCTTCCATGCTAGAGGTCCAAGGTTCAAATCCTGGGCTGGGCAAGGTCGACTCAGCCTTTCATCCCTTCAGTGGGTAGATAGATGAGTACCAAGCTTGCTTGGGGACTGAACACTGGGAGTTTTGCATCAGACTAACCACTTGACTGAAACTTCTACACATTCACCCCAGTGTCTAAGGTCACATAAATTGAGATAGGCACAGTAGGTCTTGGCCCTCATGAGCTGTTGCGCCACTGAGTTCAATTCCTGGTTAACATTTGTTCTTGTATAACTTAGTTCATATTTTACTTGAATGACATATAAATTGTTTTTCTCATAAAATGTAAGAATAATATTTCTAATTTTGAAATTAAGACAATTATACATAAATGGTTTAGCAATTTTTATATATAATCTTATAAAAAATTATTGTAAATGTTATTACATTTGTTTTAAATTTTTCTTGCTTTATTATTATTAGATATTCTAAGGTGTTTTTTCCCCCAATTTCATTTTTACAAGATTTTATTTATTATGAAAATGTTACTTTATGAATGGTTTCTTTTTTATTCATTCTAGATAAATATATTGTACTTAAATGATAAAACTATATAAGACTCTTTGATAAAATTAATTTTTGAAGGAGGAAAAAATGTAATTTAAAGAGAAAATATTTTTACAATTAAATTAAGAAAAAATATATTTCAATTGATATTTTAATTTAGAGCTACTTTTTAAACCTATTTTTTACTCCCTGAATTTTAAGAATTAGTACTTTAAAATAAATAGTGAATAAGTTATTAAATGGTTTTTTAAGGTTTATATTTTTTGTAGCATTCCATCTTACTTTATGAAATTTTAATATGTAATAATATTTAATTCTAAGGAAACTTTGGCTTCTTATTTTTTAAATTAATATTCTTTTTCTTATGGTAATAATGAATAATTTAAAAAAAATAATTTTTTAAATATATGTATATGCATCATGTAGCAGAACTAGAGTAACTCACAGATATTAAATTTTTCAATTTCTTATGGGAAGGTCACAAGAGTAATATCAAATTATTTATTGACGAATTACTGTTCTTTCAATGTATAGTGCTAAAAAAATATCTGAGTTCTGAGATAAGTGTGTTTAAGATAGTGAGAGTCACATCTATTTTTTATTTTAAAGATATTTTTCTGTATGGTTATGCTTGTGCACTAGATTAATATTAGCTGACACTGTGCATTATATTTTTCTAGCATATTTGTAGATTTTCCTATAAGGAAATTAATAGTTAAGAGTAACATGTGCCATATATATTCATTTTAGAAACGTCTGCTTTAATTTTTTTCCTTCGGTAAATGTACTATTTTCATTGCATTTTTTTATTCTAGTCATATAAGAAGTAAAATTATGGAGTGTGTCTTATAGTTTTAATTGTTAATACCTGAGAAAGAGAGAGTAACACATTTTAATTTCTGTTGTGCATCATAAATGTTTTTTTTTTCTCTGTGACCTTAAAAGCTCACTGATTTGTATTTTTACATGATTTTTGTTTGTGCAATTTTTTAGAATAATTTAAGTGCAAATGTTTTGTGTTAGAATTTTTTTGGGAAGGCAGGGGCAGTATTCCTTTTGTGTTTGCCTTTTGTGGTCTTATACAAATAAACAAGATATATATATATTTTTTAATGTTCAAATATGCATTCCTTTTTTATTTTTCTCACATCTGTCAGTTATAAATATTTATGTATTAATAAACATTTAATAATAGATTTTTTTTATTATTTCATGTAATAAAATGTATTTGACAATATAATTTTTTAAAGAAGTTTTCTGTTTTATATTCCTTCGGGAATATTTTTGTAATATTTGTTTAAATCAGGTTTTTGAAATATTTTGTTAAAAATATTTTTTTTAACTAACATTTCCTAAGTAAATTTATGTAATCAAGTAGAATAGTTTATCTAATGAGCTTACATTTGTGCGAATAAAAATTGATAAAGTTCCATTTTCTTTGTAGGTATTGAGTAAAATTAAATATTGAGAAAAATAAATTATATACACACAAAAATAATATATTTGTGCTCATTATTATTTGTTTCATTTTCAATACTGTAAAAAAAAATATGTTCCACTTCAGGAAAAATATAAACTAACTTGCCTCTTGTTTAATTTTGTCTTTTCTTTTCCCATTTTCTTTTTAAAAAAATTCATTTTATTTGAAAGTTGCAAAAAATTATTTTCTTTAGAAACTCAATGATGAAAATAATAAATTGATTCTGTTAGTGATTAGTGCTCTTGTTATAAGTAAATCATGTAAAAATGAAGAAGTTACAAATTCCATAAGTTGAAATGTACCTAACTGTAACTAATACTGAAGAAAAGTTTGTTGCTGAATTTGAATAATTACTGGAGTTATTTAATGCATTTAAAGAAATTATATTTATAATTTTTTGGAAACATTTTGTGTCGGGAAAATTTGCAGGTAAGTTATCAGAAGTTTATAAATTGATCAGTCAAATATGTTGCAGCAAACTGCAGTTAAGGAGTGGATTTCTTGTGGAGTGCCTTTCATATTTTAATAAAAAGGATGACTAATATGCTGCTAGTTTATAAGAGGAAGACCGGATAACATCCCCACGTATAAATTTTGTTTTGCAATTAAGGCCGTCTATGGGTTAAGAAATTTTTTAAAATCCAGGTTCCTTTTTAGAAGGACAAAAGTTTTTAATTCAGAAAACGCTACTCAGACCTGTCTTAACATATGCGTCCGAAACTTCGACAATGACGAAACTGGAGGAAAACACAATCATAATTTTTGAAAGGAAGTTTCCACTTGTGTGTGTGTGATAACCGTAAATGCAACATCCTGAAGGAAGCACGCAAATAACATGAAATTTACAGCATGCATTAGCGGAGATGAGATATGCAAATGATAAATTTCAGCGCAGACACACAACACGCACGCCTGTGGCGCCACCTCAAAGCGCTATTTAAGGCTTGCAGATTTCAAGTTCGGCAATTGTGTTTTACTTGTGGTTTTTTCAAAAAACGATCAGTTATGTCTTGTAGAAAACAGCGATCAGCTTTTGATCAAGTATCCGAGTTCGACAGAGGAAGGATAGTGGTCTACCGAGATTGTGGATTATCTTTCAGGGAAATCGGTAGTCGTGTTGGACGAAACCAAACAACTGTAATGCGGATATGTGACCGTTGGATGCAGGAGGGTATGACGGACCGACGTGGTCGATCGCATCCACCTCAGTGCACCACTTCACGTGAGGACAGGCAAATTGTGCGCATGGCAGTGACGGATCTCTGTCACATCACGAACCATAGCACAGCACATTGAGTCTGTAACGCATCATCCAGTGTCTGCGCATACCATTCGACGCCGTTTACAGCAGAGTGGTCTGTCCGCAAGACGTCCATTGCTTGGTCTACCCTTGACGCAGAACCACAGACATCTCCGCCGCCAATGGTACGATGAAAGAAGGATGTGGGCGGCAGAATGGAATGAAGTTGTCTTTATTGACGAGTCACGCAACTGTCTGCATCACCACGATGTTCGGATTCGAGTCTGGAGACATCGTGGAGAGAGGATGCTGAACAGCTGCGTTATGCACAGCCACACTGGTCCTGCACCGAGTATTATGGTATGGGGTGGTATTGGATATCACTCTCGCACTCCTTTAGTACGCACCACCGGTACTTTAAACAGCCAGCGCTACATCTCCGAGGTGTTGGAGCCAGTTGTCCTTCCTTACCTTCAGGGCTTGGCCACAGCCATATTTCAACAGGATAGTGCGCGACCACACGTGGCACGCATTGTCCAAAGGTTCTCCGTCAATCACCTGTTTGAATTGCTTCGCTCTCCGGATCTTTCGCCGATAGAAAACATGTGGTCCATGGTTGCTCAACGATGGACCCAGATTACACCCCCATCTGCCACACCAGATCAATTTTGGCAACGTATGGAAGCTGCTTGGTCTTCTGTACCCCAAGAACACATCCAAAGTCTCTTTGAATCTATGCCGAGGCGTGTGGCAGCGGTGATTTCCAACAATGGGGGCTACTCTGGCTACTGATTCTGGCAGGAACCACACTTCACAGAAGTCTATAAATTTAATCATTTGATACTTGGTCAACATGTTACCTACAAAATAAATTTTGTTGTGCTACCTCTTGTCTTTATTGGTGTTGCATTTACGGTGGCCAGCAGTGTATAAATGAAAATGGTAATTGGAGAAAGATATTCAATTTTGAACTACTCTGGATATACAAACAACCTGACATTATTAAATACATTAAGATAAATAAACTGGTGGTCCATGTGATCCGAATGCATGATGACAACACAATAAAAAAGGTATTGCTTTTCACAGTGCCTATTTAAGCTTATTTCTGACCCTGTGCACAAAAAATCTACAGACACTGGCAGATCAAAATTTACAACCAGAAAATCTGTAAAGTCCAGCTTATCCTCCTTACTCAGAAGGCGGTAGTTGCAAAAAATTGGGAAATCTGTTCAAAGGAAATATTAGAAATCCTGTCTTCAGTTCAAAGAAAACCAACTTTTTTTTTTACTTTTAAACATACTGTTTCACAAATTTTC
The DNA here is from genome assembly GCA_019973975.1 of Trichonephila clavata. Classification (NCBI taxonomy): domain Eukaryota; kingdom Metazoa; phylum Arthropoda; class Arachnida; order Araneae; family Nephilidae; genus Trichonephila; species Trichonephila clavata. The sequence goes on from BMAO01030219.1 coordinate 100,987, forward strand.
TTTCAAATATAACATTTTTTTTTTTTTTTTTTTTTTTTGTATATAAAAAAAAAGGAAAATGATAAAGAACAAACGTCGTTCGCTTAAGGGGTATCGGAACGCTCTATACTGATGATGTTAAAAAGGGCTTTTTCAATGTACCTTTTCTAAAAACCTGTTGGAAATACAATCTCCAAATTTTTTTGCCAGTTAAGCATACATCTAATATCATACTGAAATGAGTTTTGAAATTTACATTAGTTTTTCTTTAAAAATTTTTTATTTGATGTACAGTGAGAAAACAGTGTTTTTCGACAGAAAAAAAATTATTAAAAAAAATGTATACAAAATTTTGCTAAAAGCTCATTTCAGTATATACTAGAATATATAAAGAATGTGTCATGTAAGTTTTGTTGACATCATATATATACTTTCTGAGAAAAGGTACATCGAACCTTCAAAAGTGACATTTTGAGAAAAACACATTTTTATAAATAAAGTTACCTTATCAAAACATTCCAGCTCCATATTCCAAATTTTCAGCATTTTTTAAATTTTCATCTTCTTGTTTCATTCTTTTAAGTCTTTTTACTTTTCTAGTCTCCTTAGTTTTCTGTAAATTGGCATATCTTACCCTTGTACTGCTCTCTTTGTCGAGATGTTCCATGTCGCATAATATCCTCGCTCTATGTTAAGTTTTTAAAAAATATCCAGCTTTGTTGCATTCTCTTTATTAAAGGATGCAATAGCATCATATGTACGAAAGGAAAGTGTTTCTATGTGCACAAATGTCTTTTTGGGGACACGAGACCAAATAACATTATTAATGCTTTCATTCGGATTCTGCGTGTTTCCGTGCAAGCACTTTTCAATAATTCTGGATCCGAAAGGTCCCTAAAAATAGTCCTAATGGCTTCAACTACAGCAACTGTAAGTTTATTTTTGTGGAGATAAAGTTTATTTTCCAATTGAGCCTTCTTGCACTCACACCATGTGTCAAGACCTGATGGACAAAATCCATGCTGTGGATTTTTATCCGTAGATATTTTGTGAAGAAATATTGCCCATATAGCTTGTTTCATACACTTTACATTTGATAAATTTCTTCGAATGGCAAGACCATAATATGTTTGCAATTGATCAATAGTTGCTTCTGTTAATCTATTTTTGTCACATAATGCTTTGCCATCTGATAATTTTTGCCCCCTCATTTTTGCTTTGAAACGTCGGAGGCGAGATCCCATCCGTTTCATAATATGTCCTAAAGAAATTTTAAAAAATGACGTCAAACTTCAAGCTGACCCAAGAGGAAGTGCAATATTTACCTTTTTTTGTCCATTTAAATCGGTGACTCGCGTTTAGACGATTCTTTAAAAACAAAATTTTAGCACTTCTAATTAAGCTAGAGATAAAAATGAGGTATTTTTGGAAAGGTAATGAGCTGAAGAATTTAAAAATGCAATAACCTGAAATTCACCTTTTAAAAACATTTTACCTTTCCAACTCACCTTAAAAGAATTTTTTTTTCCGGAAAAAAATATGAAAGATTGCATTTTAACAGTTTTTAGCATGAAATAATATGAATTTTTTCTGCCTGCTTTTTGAAATATTATTAAAAGAATTTTTAAGCCAAAGTTAGCAACTCTTTTTTTTTTTAATTACATTTATTAATTAATTCATATTCATGTATACGATCTAATTTAAAAATTTTGTTAGCGAATAACTTTAATATACACAGAATAATGTGTCAAATTTAATTCAGTTATCTGAAATAGAGTTTTAAGAGTGCATACTTTTAAAGTTTGAAAAAAAAAATCTGCAAGAGGGATACATCACGGGGATATGTTTCAAATGTTGATTATGGAAGAGATCCAATTGGAACATCGGCGTAGGATGACGACTGTTGAAGCTGATTGGAGTGAACGTTCCATTACGATAAAGGACTCTGAGCAGATTTTATTTCGCTTAAAACCTATTTAAAATTTCTACAACTCCCTTGAGTCACACGATAAACTGTTAATTGTACTTACGTATTATACACTGCTGGCCACCGTAAATGCAACACCAAGAAAAACGAGATAACACAACAAAATTTATTTTGTAGGTAACATGTTGACCAAGTATCAAATGATTAAATTTATAGACTTCTGTGAAGTGTGGTTCCTGCCAGAATCAGTAGCCGCCATTGTTGGGGATTACTGCTGCCACACGCCTCGGCATTGATTCAAAGAGACCTTGGATGTGTTCTTGGGGTACAGCAGACCCAGCAGCTTCCACACGTTGCCAAAATTGATCTGGTGTGGCAGCTGATGCTGTAATATGGGTCAATCGTTGAGCAACCATGGACCACATGTTTTCTATCGGTGAAAGATCTGAAGAGCGAGCCGGCCAGGGATGCAATTCAATCTGGTGATTGACGAAGAACCTTTGGACAATGCGTACCACTTGTGGTCGCGCATTATCCTGTTGAAATATGGCTGTGGCCAAGCTCTGAAGGTAAGGAAGGACAACTGGCACCAACATCTCGCAGATGTAGCGCTGGCTGTTTAAAGTACCGGCAATGCATGCTAGAGGAGTGCAAGAGTGATATCCAATACCGCCCCATACCATAATCCCCAGTGCCGGACCAGTGTAGCGGTGCATAGCGCAGCTGTTCAGCATCCTTTCTCCATAGTGTCTCCAGACTCGAATCCGACCATCGTGGTGTTGCAGACAGATGCGTGACTCGTCAGTAAAGACAACTTCATTCCATTCTGCCGCCCACATCCTTCTTTCATCGCACCATTGGCGGCGGAGATGTCTGTGGTTCTGCGTCAAGGGTAGACCAAGCAATGGACGTCTTGCGGACTGACCACTCTGCTGTAAACGGCGTTGATTGGTATGCGCAGACACTGGATGATGCGTTACAGACTCAATGTGCTGTGCTATGGTTCGTGATGTGACTGAGAGATCCGTCACTGCCATGCGCACAATTTGCCTGTCCTCACGTGAAGTGGTGCACTGAGGTGGATGCGATCGACCACGTCGGTCCGTCGTAACCTTCCGCATCCAACGGTCACATATCCGCATTACAGTTGTTTGGTTTCGTCCAACACGACTACCGATTTCCCTGAAAGATAATTCACAATCTCGGTAGGCCACTATCTTTCCTCTGTCGAACTCGAATACTTGATCAAAAGCTGATCGCTGTTTTCTACGAGACATATCTGATTGTTTTTTTTGAAAAAAACCACAAGAAAAACAGAATTGCCGAACTTGAAATCGTCGAAATCTCCAAGCCTTAAATAGCGTTTTGAGGTGGTGCCACAGGCGTGCATGATGTGTGTCTACGCTGAAATTCTAATCATTTGCATATGTATCCTCCGCTAATGCATGTTATAAATTTTATGTTATTTGCGTGCTTCCTTTAGGGTGTTGCATTTACGGTGGCCAGCAGTGTACTTGCTACAAATAAAGAAAAAAACATCGCCAATGACGAGACATGCATCCAATAGAGGAAAAAAAACTACCACATATTTTAAAATATTGCATCTTGTTCGCGCACGTTCAAAAATCTCTTATTTATTTATTGTTTATACCAGTAAGCGCATGCTCCATAAGTAATAACACTGTCTATAATTAGCAATATTCTCTTATATAAATTACTAGCTAGTATACCCGTTCTACCGGGGAGTTGAAAAATATGAATGGATGAAAAAAAAATTTGAAGGTCAAAGTTTTAAATGACATTTTTGTGATAATTTGATGCAAAATGTTTAAGCTAAGAAATCTGCAGCATATTGATATCAAATTAATGTTCCTGAAACTTATAAATCAAAACAATTTTTAGCTTAAAAACATTCTAAGCATAAAAATCTTAAACTATTTATTCTGGGATAACCTTGCTTCCTCAAAATATCTCAGCGTAAGCTAGAATTCTAAGCAAAACCCTGTTGCCAAGTCAACAAAAGTAAGATTAATTTATCGAAAGAACAGAGTCTTAAAAATTATTTATTCGTATAACAAACATAATTCTGTGTTAAAGGATAAAATGATGGATAAATGCAGTAAGAAAAAAATTTTGCTGCAATTTAAATAAAAATATTTAATATTCCTAAAATAAAAACTGCATGAAATATAAGGTATCACATTCTGAGATAAGCGGGACGTCGTATGACGCCATATCGCTAGAGCTATGGAAAATCGCCTTTCAAATAATAATAAAAAAAACTAAAGCGAATTTCGCAAAATTCTCTTCGAAGTGCACACCACCATGAGCCATAGTTTCAACTTGCCAAATTTCACGCGTCTGGGTCTTTCCATTTTTCTTTTAATATTATAGATAATACTTAATATACGAAATTTTCTGTTACCAAAAAGATGTAATAATGTAATCAAAAGATCTCGATAATTGCAGTAATCGTTTCCTAAACTTGAATGGGATCGATTATCCACTATTCACTGAAAATCACGGCATTTCACGATATTTCGTACATACGCGCACAAACTTTTCCTCAAGCAAGGAAGTTTTTTAAAAAATTCACCAAAAGTAAATAATTCCCCCCCCGGACGTATGTTGATGTGTCATTTGAAATACCAGTGAAACTCCCTGCACGATACAATGATCCCGCAAATTTCCCTTCTGTTCGACTTCTGCTAAATCTGTTCCATCTCTATTCAATAAAAGAAACATGTTTGCCATATTTCAAGTCTTTATTCCTAAAACAGGAGTTTACGTAACCGCACCACCCCCAGGGGCGGATTTTGCAAAAAAACCCGCTTTTAGCATATCTCTACTTAACAAAAATATATTTTTTCCAAATTTCAAGTCTGTAGATTAGATAGTTCAAAAACGGTAATATTTGTCTCTCACGCCCCGTCATTCCGTTGGTAGTCAATTTTTGCAAAGTCAGTGGACATATAATTCTTTAAAAAAAAAAAGGAATTTTTGTACATAACGCCCTTGCAGCACCCCTTAGGGCTTGATATTTTACGAAACCCGCTCTTAGAGTATATCTACTCCATAAAAGAAACAAGCCATCCAAATTTTAAGTTTATTGGTCTAATAGTCTAAAAACAGGAAATTTTATCCCTAACGCACCCGCTATCCCCTCGTGGTCAATTATCACAAAACCCACTTTTAGCGTATTTTTACTCAACAAAAGAAACATGCTTACTAAATTTGATATTATTATTTCTAATGATTGAAAAACGTGTATTTTTCTGTGCATAAAGCCCCCACTAATCCCCCTCCTTGCAGAGGCGGATTAAGGTAGTTGGAGGCACCTGGCGGTAAAAGGTTAGAGGCCCATGGGCTTAAGAGTCGAAAAACTAAAATAGTGAAAAGAGTCGCTTACTTTAAATTCTCAAAATAAAATGCATTGCTATAATACACTCATATCCATAAATTAAGGATAATTCAGAATCACACAGAAATTGAACTCTAAAATAAAAATTTCACCTGTAGAATTATCACACACATCTTGAAGAAGAATATGCAAATTACAGGAAACCACCAGATGGCGCGGATAGTACGTCACAATGACGAGAGTGTAAGAGAGGGGTATATAAGGAATGGTGGCTAAGAAGTAAAATTGTTCACCAGTGCTTTAAAAGCCTTTCAGTGCAATAACCGCATAGTTATGGCACAAAGAAAGCAATTGGATGATTTTTTACTTGGTAGAATTATCAGACGACTGATGTGGACATACCAGCTGGAAGTATCCGAGGAACTTGGAATCTCCCAGAGTGTCATCTCCAGGCTTTGGCAACGATTCCAAGATGATGGTAATGTGAGTAGATGTTACAGCACAGGTCGCCCCCGAGTTACAACGCCGAATGAGGACCGGTATTTGGCAGTTACTGCCAAAAGAAACAGACGGAGCACAGCATCAGACCTATCTCGTCAGCTCTCTTCAGCTACCGGTACGACAGTTTCAAGGCAGACCGTGTACAGACACTTAGGGCACATTGGTCTACATGCTCGTAGGCTTGTCAGATGTGTTCCCCTTACCGCAACTCACTGTCGCCTGCGATTAACCTGGTGTAGAGAGCATGCATTGTGGACACCGTAACAGTGGTCTTGTGTGATGTTTTCCGACGAGTCCAGGTTTAGTTTGCAGTCTGATTCTCGCCGGACTTTCATATGGAGAGCGCCAGGTACCCGTTACCACCAAGAGAATACCATTGAACGTCACCGTTACGGTGGTGCAGGATGGCTCGTTTGGGGAGGAATTATTCTTGGTTCCAGAACTGACCTGCATGTTCAGAGTGTAACGATGACAGGCCACATCTATCGGGATGTCATTCTGGAACAACATGTACGTTTGTTTCGGGGCGCCATGGGTGCTGAATTTCTGTTTATGGGTGACAACGCCCGTCCTCACCGTGCAAACATTGTAGACGAATGCCTTCAATCGGAGGATATCAACCCTATGGATTGGCCAGCATACTCACCGGACTTGAATCCAATAGAGCATGTGTGGGATATGCTTGGCAGAAGAATTGCAGCCCGTCAACCCCCTCCCACCTGTCTACCGGAACTTTGGAGGGCATTGCTTGATGAGTGGTGTAATATTCCCCAAGATCAGATTGATAATTTGATACTCATCATGCGTAGGCGTTGTAAGGCCTGTATTGCATCGTCCGGTAGACATACTCCGTATTAACCATCATGCTAACCATGTTATACTGTTTTTTGTAAATAGATTCTTTTTTGAAATTTGCTCCCAGGGAGTAAAAATTGCAATTTTTATGATGTCAAACATATAGCATCTTTTTTTGCTCTTTACCTTTTGTTTAATAAATAGACTTTACAAATAAGTCAAATTTGTTTTGCTTCTGTCTCTTTCTTTGCCTGAACTTCATTATCCTTAATTTTTGGAATTGAGGAAATTAAAAAAAAATTAAAAACCTTACTTAAGAGTTTACAGATTTGCTATACAATTTAATTTCTCTTTGGCAAATTCATCAATTATTTTCACCGTATCTATTTTATCCAAAACATTTTATTCTGTATATAATATGGCCATGTTATTCAATTTCTCTTTTCTCCCATAGTACTTCTTAAATTATTTTTAACACGTTTTAAAACTAAAAAAGATCATTCATCTGATGCATTAGATATCGGTATTAAAAATATTTTCAAAAGTTTTTCTACATTAGGATTTTTTTTACATCTCGATAAATTTCTAGCGGGGTTTTCATTGTATCTTTGTTTTTTTTTCATTTCTTGTTCCAAGGTGGCGTGGTTGGTTTGTTGTTGGCCTTTGCACTCAAGCTTGGGGCCTCTACCAGTGCTGGGGGCTCCTGGCGGCCGCCAGGTCCAACACCCACTTAATCCACCACTCCCCCCTTGGGGGTCGATTTTCTCAAGGCCCGTTTTACTTGGACCTCTGTTCTACAAAAAAAAAGAATGTTTACCAAATATCAAGACAATGCGTCTAATAGTTCCAAAAGGGAATTTTTTTATTATAACGCCCCCCCTCCCCACAACCCCTTTTGAGGTAGTGTTTTCTTAAAATTCGTTTTAGCGTATCTCTAATCAACAACAGAAACTTATCTGCAAAATTTCCAATCTATAGGTCTAATAGTTTTTGAGATTTTGTGATGAGTGAGTTAGTCGATTTTCTCCTGTATATATATGTACACTACTGGCCATTAAAATTGCTACACCTAGAAGGCGACATGCTACAGACGTGAAATTTAAACGACAAGAAGGTGCTGTGATATACAAATGATTAGCTTTTTAGAGCATTCAGACAAATCAGGTGCCGATAGCGACACCTACAATGTGTTTAAATGAGGAAATTGTTCAGCCGTTTTCTCAAGCATAAATTGCATTTGAAGGTTGTTGCTTAGTGAAAAGTTGTTGTGATGTCTCGTGTAAGAATTAGAAATGCGTACCAGCATGTTTCTGACTTTGATAAAGGTCGAATTGTAGCGTACTGTGATTGCGGTTTATCGTATCACAGTATTGCTGCTCGTATCGGTTGAGATCCAATGAATGTTAGCAGAACGTGGAATCGATGGGTTCAGAACGGCAATACGGAAGGCCGAGCGGGATCTCTATCACTAGCAGCTGAGAAGACAGGCAGGTTACCCGCATAGCCTTACGGGATCGTGCAGCCACATCACGAGTCCTGAGTCAAGAATTGGGATCGTTTACAGGACAACAAGTCAGCACGAACTGTTTACGACGTTTGCAGCAGCATTGAATCAGCATGGAGACCATGGCTGCGGCTACCCTTGACGCTGCATCACTGACAAGAACGTCTTCAATGGTGTGATCAACGACGAACTTGGATGCACGAGGGGCGAGACGTCATTTTTCGATGAATCCAGGTTATGTTTACAGTATCAAGATGGTCGCATCCGTGTTTGGTGGCATTGTGATAAACGCACATTGAGCGCGTGCATTCATCATCGTCATACTGGCCCAACACCTGGAGTGATGGTATGGGGTTTGTGGCGTAGCTACCAATGGGCTAGGAGGTGCCGCGCACTGGGGCCCTCAAGCTGAGAGGGCACTTGGACCCTTACCACCAAGCAAACCAAATTTGCGATAATTTCTCCCACGTTTAAGATATAAATATAAAAGTGTGCAAAAATAAATGAATAAATAAACTCAACTTATTCATAATGACTCAGTTGAAAGTAACTTTGAACTTGCAAGGTATTCCCCTTAATACTTTCCGTTGCTTTTATAGTGTTACGAACTTAACAAATGAAAAAGTTTAAATTATTTTTCATTTTTCTATTAATTGTTACTTAAAAATAAACTTCAAGTTCGATGAAAAATCTTACCATACTTAGTATTACATCTTAAAAAACGTATGATTCCTTCTCTCCTGTTAGTTTCTTGTTTCAATATTTCACAATCTACACTTATCTGCAATAGACTGATGTAATTTTGTCCCCCCCCCCCCCTTTCTGCACTTTTGCAGAGGGTTTTTTTTTAAATAAAAAAAATATATATTGTATTGCATTTTCTCTTCCATGCATATTTTTTGTATCATTTTAATTTAATATTTTTATCTACCATGGCACTCTATCGGTAATGTCAATAACCAACTTATGAAGATAGGGGATTAAGACCTCTTAATCATGTGCCCCATCGAACATTCTGTGTTCTACGTTTTGTATTACTACTGTCTATGTCGGTGAACCATTCTGTAAATCGAAACCCTCTGGTGGGGGAGTTTGATCCATCCGAAAAAATAAATAAATAACCAGAGATTCTCTAACGACGTTTTGTAGCATAGCATTACGTTTCTCCTCCCTTTTAACTTCGGTAAGTACTCGAGCACTTACGAATTGTATTGCATAAATTAGAAAACTAAAATTAGGGATAAAAAAAGAAACCCAGTGGTGCGTTTAAGTGCAAACAACGCCAAGAAAGAAAAGATAATAAACAAAAATTGCCCAAAATTTCTTAGTCAGTCTTCGACAAGTACTGTTGACCCAAGTATTTCTGATAATAGTGATTTAGATAATGTATATGATCACAATTGTGTTGCTTGAGAAGCCTACAGAATGAAATTCGACAGTTATTGCAGTTAAAGACACCACCGTTTCCGCCGATCATGTCAAAGACGACCATGTCTGCATGGAACATGTAAGAGAGAAGGAATCATAGATCTATCTATATTGATAGAAAATGAGAAAGATAAATCTTTTCATGACTGGGGTAACTTCACGAATAAGGTATTAAATGATAACGAAAAACGTCAAATTCTTGATATGGGGCCTTTACAGCTTTCAGGGCCTTTTCCAAAAAAAATACACCAGAACAACAGGTGTTTTTCAAAATCCTACTACTTTTCAACATCTACCTGTCAATCGTTTTTAATTGTGTTATTCAGCATGGAGGTGGACGTGTTCTTGTTCCAACTAAATTATTGGGAAAAACCTTCTCCTTTTATTTTTCTTCTACAAACTATTATACACTCGTCAGAACCAAAAAGAAATTTTCTCTCATCCAAACCAATTTGCCTGCAATGTTGATTTTTCTGAAACTTAATCCCAAGAATTTAGTTGGAATAGGGAAGTATGGAGGTGTAGGCATTCCGGCTGGGGGGGGGGGTATAAATTATATAAATCCTCTTCAGGGATAGGTAATTTGGTATTTTTTGAGGGTATTGTGAATCATGAGCTCTATTCAAATATTTTAAAGAATATTTTGAAATTATCCGACCAAAAGTTTGGATATTGTAGACGACTTGATTTTTTAACCAGATATTGACACCAAGCGCACTGCTCTCAATGTATGGCACTGGTGTCCCTATAACTGTCTGAAATTCTGAAAAAACATCCTAAATCACCTGATTTAAGCCTAGTTGAACATATTTCGTGAAAATTGATTTTTTTAAAAAGAGAAAACATATTATATAAAAATCAATATGTGAAGTAAAAGGAATAATTACAGAAGAATGGAGTAAAATCGATGCAAAAATTACAAAAACCCGATGAAATCCATACCAAGACGTTTAAAAGTTATTGTGGACGCTAAAATATTTTTTTATCCTACGCCCGTCTTCGGCATCTCTGCCATTAGTCAACGAGCAGCCGAATAAAATGATAACGAAGCATAAAAAGAATTAAAATTTGTCTTCGTAGAGCTGTCTACAAAAAACTTTAAGACAATAGGGCAGTGTCTGAGGTGGTCACCATCCATTTCACCTTGGTTGCACAGAAGGCAACAAGCAGAATCCTTTACTCCATTGCGATGTAAATGCCTTTGCAAGTAGTCATGTCCAGTAAGTAAACGAAAGCACGCAACTCCAACACATCGAGACAGGGAACTGGGAACTCTGCCACTTTTGTTAAGCAAGATATTCCACCTTTTACCTGCAGCTGCTTCACCATACAGGAAGACTCTATTAATTTGCAGTTTACTGTAAATGATTCTTTTGATGTTACGCAGAGGCAAGGGAGAGTCAGGTTGGGACATGAGAGATCCTGTCTTTAGCAAGCCTATCTGCTTTCTCATTTCCAGAAATGTTACAGTGGCTGGAAATCCACTGGAGGGCAATGCTTTCTCTAGACTTCTCGAGTTCAGCTAATTTCCTTCTACGGAATTCACTAGAGCATTTTCATTATATCTTGAGTTTATTAGAGACAAAATGGCAGCTTGAGAATCGATTCGTAAATTATATTGCCACTAAATCTCACCATCAAAATTGTCACAATACTTTCCAACAGGATAACTAATACTGAAAGCACTTGAATAGGCTCCAGCACCAGCATTTTTAAGAGCATCTTCTGCTGAACCATCAGTGTATACATGGAACCATTTATCAAGAGGATATCTGTAATGTATAGTAGCAAGGGCAGCACTTTTTAAGTCCCTTTGTATAGAAAATTGTTTACCAACACTCCAAACAAGATCCAGATGGCTCTCCAAAGTCATCAGGCACATAATAGGGTTAAGTTCCTGTGGGAAAACTTGGCGGTTGGGTGTAGGAATATTGAAAGTATCATAAAGATCATGAACAGTTGAAAGGAAAGACTTGTGAGTTTTTAATCTTTTATTTGTGGGTCTATAATAATTTAGGAAATTGTTTTCTCCTTCTCGAGATCTTTTCAACCAGGTTCAGGGCACTTCTTTGACTCAAAGGCTCCAAATCTGTTTGGAGCTCCATTGCAGCTATAGGGGTTGATTTGGCCCCACCAGTGATTAAACGCAACATGCTGTTTTGGAAAAGATTAAGCCTATTTTTAACATAATCAGAGGCAGTTATTAAAACCTCATTTCCATACTCAACAACAGGTCACACATATAACACTTATAGGCTGTACACAAAACATCTTGAGTTGAGCCCCAAGTTACACCAGTTAAACGTTTCAGCAGCTTAGATCTTGAGTAACCTCTATAAACAGTTGAATTTATATGCTTCTTCCATGTTAATTTAGGATCTAAACGAATGCCCAAATAAACAGTGTCAAATGTCCGAGATAGGAACTTTTTTATCGTACTGAAGTTGGATGTCATGGTGTTTAGTACCGAGAGAAAACAATTGAAAGGTGGTCTTATCAGTAATAACGGACATATTGTTCTCATAGGACCAAATGTAAAGAACGTGTAAGACCTGCTGAAGCACACTCTCCAAGCCAGAAATATCAGGAAGCTAAAATATATCCGATTATTACATTTTTAAAAAAAAATATAACATTTAAAGCTGTGTTGAGATTTTTTTGTAGTGGTAAAGACTTTTGTGGCTTAATTTTTTAATAGTTTTTATATTATTAATTTTTTAAAATAATAGTTTTTTTGTTTTAAAAATTGGTTACGTTATTCCATTAAGACTGCGGTGGCCGCGGTAGCCAAGTGGTCAAGGCATCGGATCATGGCTAGCATGTCATGAGTTCGAGCCCAGTACCACTGAAGCCCCGCCGTGTAGGGGAGCGATGCACATTAAATCTGTCCAGAGCTCAAACGTCCTCCCATTGGTGTGGTGTGGTAGTTAGGAGAGGGGGTGCCAGCTCAGGTGTCATCCTCGTCACTTGACCAAGGTTCAAAATTACGCGGTCCATCGCCAAAAGCCCTCGTGCATTTGAAAAATGCGACGTTAATATTCACTCACTCCATTAAGACTGTTTTCGGCCAATGTTAAAGAACAGGATCCTAATTTGGAATATTTTTTCAGATATAAAGTACTCAAACATTATTATTATATTCTGACTTCACTATCCTGTAGAGAATCACTTATTATATCATACTACTCATTTTTATCCCAGTTCACACATTTTTTATTTTATAAAATGTGTTTTGTAATTTTTCTTCTATAATGTAATGCTAAATGAGCTATCCTTTAACATGTTAAAAGAAAAAAAAATTATTTGTGAAATATTTTGAAATTTTAAAAACACTACATTGTAAACATCTGCATGAGTTACAATGTCACAAATTTTTGTAAGAATTGAGGTAATTTTTCCGTCCGAAAATGTGCTCCGCGTTAAGTTCACTCTCTTGTGCATATGGCGAAAACAGCCTTAAGAACAAGTTGAAGATATCATGAAAAAATTACGATTCTGATGTATTAATTTTTATTAGTCGCAAACATTAAATTTTATAGAAAATTGCTAATGTACGATCACTTTTGTAATCCACTGTATTTTTACTTTACTTGATGAAACCCAACCAAGACAGTGCCCTCATTTTCTTTTGCACACACATCAGGGCCTTTAGATACCTAGCTACGCCACTGTATGGCGTGCTATTGGATACACGTCTCGGTCACCTCTTGTTCGTATTGACGGCCCTTTGAACAATGCATGTTACATTCCTGGTGGGTTACGACCCATGGCTATACCCCTTATTCGAGCCCAGCGAAACCCTACGTTTCAGCAGGATAATGCACGACTGCATGTTGCCGATATTGCATGAACCTTCCTTGAAACGGAAAATGTTCGGCTGTTGCCCTGGCCTGCTCGTTCACTACATATCTCGCAAATGGAACACGTCTGATCCACAAATGGTTGCCGACCGTCTGGCTCGTCATCATACGCCAGTCACTAGGTTGATGAACTGTGGTATCATGTTAAAGCTGCATGGGCATCTGTACCTGCACATGCCATTCAATCTCTGTGTGACTCTATGCCCAGGCGTATAAATGCTGATTACTGCCAAAAGTGGTTGTTCTGGGTACCGATTTCTCAGCTTCTATGAACCCAAATTTCGAAAAAATTTAATCACTCTTGTTATTTATAGTATAATATATTTGTTCAATAAATATAATTTTGTATTTGCATTTCTTCCTGGTTTAGCAATTTTAATGGTCAGTAGTGTGGATAAGATCTTTGCTTTTTACTATCTATCTTTCGCCAAAATCAAATTCCACTCAAAAATAAAATAAAATCAGCAAAGATTAAAACAAACATGATATAACTGAGAAAAACGAGATTAAAATACAAATTGGTTAAATTTTAAAGTAAAGAGATAATTATTTTTAGAAAAATGAGTAAACTCCTTTTTTTAAATCCTTTTTTGAGGAATTCTCACTTAAAATCTGCTAGCGAAAATCAAGGCATCTCAAAACCAAATTAAGAAAATACAATGAAATTTGATGTATGCAGAAACCATTGTTTTAAAACGTAAATGGACTATACTTTTTTATAAAAGTTTATTCATTTGAGTTTAGTTAACATTTTAGTAATGAAAGACGGAAAAAAATTACGAAGTATTTGACCATGACGCAATAAAATCTTTATAGAACATATCATTTAAATTCCTTCCAGTTTTTAAAAAAATATACAAAAGAAAACAAAAAATTTGCTATTCTTTTTTTACATAATATGTTTGGGAGATAAACACAAACATGCAGTTTTCTTTATTTATATAGTTGCTTATTTTCAAACAGAAACTCGTCCTGAAATCTGAAAATAATTTTTATTTCTCTCTTAAAAATTTGGTTCAGACAATATTCGGATTCACTTTACTAAAATCCTTTACTATTATCTTTAAAATAACTCATAAATACAATCGTCTGCCATTCTATGCAGAGTCTTTATGGCAAATATATGTTGATAGAACAAAATAGAAGTTAATATGAAAAAGTAATTGATAGGAATGATTTATGGTTATAATATCTTATAACTTTGAAAGATATTTACGTGTGCTGCGATTTCTACATTAAAAACAAATTTCAATAAAACATTCCATTTTCGTCTTTTATTTTATGCTTTTTTTCACTGTGATGAGATACTTTTATTCGTTTTCGTATTATTTATTAACTCAAAGGATATTCGGAAGAAAAAATAAAAAACGAAGCTCGTCTTCCTGGTTTTGCTCTCCCCCCCCCCTCCTCTCTTTCAGTAGGCATAAAAAAGGAATACGCATGCTGCAAACGATCAATTGCCAAATCATTCTAGTTATACCGAAAAACGTGCTCGTACTATAAGGAATTTGTGTGATTTACTTTAGAACGGTTTGTGTAGCTTATTTAACTATGTGTTGCACAAACTTTTATCATGCGTTAATTTCAAAAAAATTAGTACTCATTAATTAGTGTAATTTTAATTCATTGAATTCTGCGTTTAACAAAAACAAAAAGAGCTTAAGAAATGGTGGCAGAAATCAACAGTTTAGTAAGTAAATTTTATCTGTTATCAATAATGTATACATTTAAATTCTTGAATTTGTTTTTTCTTTCTTTTATCTTTTCATTTTAATATGCCTAAGTTTTAATTTTTATTTGTTAAAATATAAAGCTAATTTTTCTTGTTACCAAGAAATGCGCTTTTGAATATGTATCTGTTTTTTCAGTTAGTTGGAGTTTTATTTCGAGAATTTTATTATGTATTTCTGAACAATTTTTTGTTTAGTTATAGAAGTTAAATATGATATGTACTATTGGTATCTTCAACTGATGAAAGAACTTTTTTGTTACATGAATAAATGACATTTGTTCTTTTTATTTATGCATTTGTAAATTATACTTTTCACATATTTTTCAAGCTATCAATAAATTTAATTCAATAGGTTTGAGGACTACCTGAACATAAATGATATACAATTTATTGTGTTCATTTCGTAATTAACACGTTACTACTTTTTTTAATGTAAGTTTGAAAAGAGATTTGAGAGTATTTTGTTCCTAAAATGTGCCACATTTAATTCAAAATAAATAATATCTGCTAGAACAAAATTAAAAAAGTGATATTTCAATGTGTATTGGGGTTTCACTAAGAAATGCTTAAAAAATCATTTCAATATACTATATAAGGTACATTGACATGGGAAATTAATGTGTTTTATGTTAAATATTTCAACTTCTTCATTGTATTTATTCTGTAGTATAGTTCTCATAACACATAGAAAATTGCTTTTTAGATAGTTGATATATCCAGTGCATTTGTTGTTAAGACTATTCATGTAATGTTGAAGGATATGAATCATGAATCAGAGCATTTAACCAGGAAAAAGTACTCTAAAATAAATATATTATTCCAAGTTCATAATCCTTTAGAGAGCAAAATTTTTTTTTATTGTTCTATCATTTTTATATAAGTTGGTCTATTTTTTTTTTTGGTATAAAATATGTTCGACACTTTGTCTACCACACACACACATACCATAATCAATTTGTT
Organism: Trichonephila clavata; assembly: GCA_019973975.1. Taxonomy (NCBI): domain Eukaryota; kingdom Metazoa; phylum Arthropoda; class Arachnida; order Araneae; family Nephilidae; genus Trichonephila; species Trichonephila clavata. Next base: position 117,034 of record BMAO01030219.1, read on the forward strand.
TTGGCTAACGGGTCGCAATGTGGCAGCAGCTGCAGAGGATCACACCTTTTTAAAACGATTGCGTTCATTATAAAAAAATAATAAATATAAGTTGAAACAGTTGCAGTTTTTTTCAATTTATTTACTATTTCACATTGTCTATCGGAGCAAGCACATTAATTTTAGAATCAGTTTTGAGACAAATGTACCCTGTCATACTTTTCTGTATTTTTTTTAAAATCAAAAGTAAGATTGCTTTTTAACACGCTTTTATAAGTTTTACTTGCACGTAACGGAATCTTGGAACTCGATTTTCACCCACTTAAAAAGGCCAGATTAATTCGAAATTTTGCACACGTGTCAAGGATCAATGACAATACAATAATTTCATTTATTTTTTTACTTTTTAGTTCGATTCAAAATAAAAGCGTGTTTTTTAGTTTTTTTTAAACTATAATTTATTTAAATTCTCCCCACAGCCTGCAAGTTTATGTCTGTCAACTTGTATCGATATTAGCTCTTGTAGAACTTCATGCAAAAAAAAAAAAAAATGCTTACAAATATATGTCGACTAAAATATAAAGAACAATTTTCCCTTAAATTTCTTCATACATGAAACTTTTTCAGCGGAAAGATTTGTAAAATTCAGTGTCATAGCATTAAACATTTTCTTAACATTGTGGACTTCAAATCAAGAAGTTCAAGCTATAGTTCCTCAGGTGCAGTGGCGTAAAGGAAAATAACTGCCCCCCCGCCCCCCGCAAAGTCAGGTCTTGGGCCCCAAGCAGGATCTTATGTATATATAAAAATATACACTCGCCGGAGAAAGTCTGCGTTCACCTACTACTGTTTACATAAACAAAACAAAAAAACATTTTAAAACGGGAATTTGAAAATTTTTAAAAATTATATTTTACTAGCTTTTACACGCGACACCATTCGCGTAGATATCTTTAAATAAATGTAAAAGTCATAATTATCTGCATTAGAAAGTAAATAAAATATTATGATAATTTTTATTGCTTCACTGGGACCATTAAAATTTAAAAATTCTAAAATTGAGCAAAGGAAAAAAAATTGAGAATATACGAGGGGGGTAAAAGGGTAATGACAAAAGAGTTTTTATAATATTCATTAAAATGGGAAATCTAACGACAGATAACCTGGTAACTCCAAAAAGTCAAACACTAAGACACTGTGAACGACGAACACTGTAAAATAATTTTCGATGTGAAATTCTTAGGAAAGAAAAAAAGTATCACTTAACCGTATTCTTCGTTTCTGCATCCTGAGATGATCTTGATCAAAAGTTTGATTATATTCTAGCATAAATACTGCAACTTTTTATAAGGAGAGTTCTTAGTGTGATGCAAAAATGATTCCATGAAAAAAGAAATAAAAAACTGATACATTCCATTACGCTTTCTTCTCTCATTACGCTTCATTTGATTGATTATCACTAGGCAACAAAAAAAAATTTTTTTTTTGTCTCAGAAAGAAAAATATGTGATTCTGATAGCATTTCTTCTCCTGAATTCAAATATGATATCGATTTTTCTTCATCACGCAAGGTTTTCGAGAGACAGGCATTTATAATTTGAAACACTTGAATATTTTCTACATTCTTAAGTACACAATATTCGAACATTCGGACTCGTCTAGAAATTAAGAAATCACAATTTTCTTTTATATTTCGCCTGTGCAGTATCCCTCTTGATGGTCCAATAATAATCGGCCAGCATATTAGTATTCCATTTGCCTTGATATCTCTTTTCTATCGCTGAAATCTCCTGATGAAAGCGTTCTCCGTGCTCATCGCTCACTGCACCAAAATTTTCCGGGAAGAAATCTAAGTGCGAGTGCAGGAAGTGTATTTTTAAGGACATATTACAGCCCAAATTTTTGTAAGATTTTATACGATCATGAACAAAATCACGGTAATTTTGCGCCTTTAGATTTCCCCAAAAACTGTGAGTTACATTTTTGAATGCTTGCCAAGCTGCTCTCTTCAGTGGATTTTTTGTTCCTCAAACTTCTCATCATGCATTAGTGATCGTATTTGTGGACCCACAAATATCCCTTCTTTAATTTATTCTTCACTAAATTTTAGGATACTTCTGTTTTAAGTACATGAAACCAGAATTATTGCCCATGGCTTTCACGAAATTCTTCATTAATCCTAGTTTGATATGTAACGGAGGTAGATACACATTTTTAGGATTACACAATGCGTCATGTTTCACATTTTTTTGCCCAGGAATGAATGATTCGCGTTTAGGCTATTCTTTTCTGATGTAATGGTTTTTTCTGTCCCTACTATCCCAAAGACACAAAAAACAGCAGTACTTTGTGTAACCAAGCTGCAGACCAAGAATAAGTGCAATTACCTTCAAATCACCACAAATATTTCATTCATGCACTGTATATTGAAGTTTTGCCAATATAAATTGAAAGTTTTCATATGTTTCTTTCATACTACATAGGTATTGATGGGAATTTATTTCCATTATGCAGAAGCACTGCTTTTAAACTTGCTCTGGAGAAATCAATGAATAAGCGCCGTTCTATAGGGTTATGTTCAATACCAAAAATGTCTCCCCCCATAAGAGAAGAAATGTCATTACAAAACACTAAGCCATTTTCTTCAGAAAAGTAGTCTTTACATTGAGAATGACGACTACGATAAGTACATATCTTTGTATTCTTTTGAAGAAGATTCCATCCTTTTAGCCGGGAACCAAGCATTTCAGACTGTTTTTTGGATAACTTTAAATCTCTTATGAGATCGTTAAGATCTTCTTGAGTCAATAAATGAGTCTCAGATGAACAGCTTGGTTCTAAAGTTGTATCACCACAAACTGTTTCTTCTTCTTCCTTACTTCTATAGGAATCTGAGCTCTCTTCATCTAATGTCACATGTTCTGGAGGCTTTGGTATGGACAATTCTTTGCTGTGTGGAACTGGTCTCATTGCAGATTGCAAGTCTGGGTACACCACTGCATGTTTTGATTTTGACGTAATTCCTTTAATGTTTGTTAAGCAGAAAAAACAGTCAGAGGAGTGATTTTTGGGTTTCCTCCAAATCATAGTGATAGCAAATGGCCTGTGGCGCGTGCCATTCTTCCATGCAGTGAGAAGCCTACTATACGATAAACAACAGATATATGGGGCCCAGGTCCTTGTTTGGTCCCCCACTTTACACCCAAAATAAAGTCCATTACACTTTTTTACTAATGGAGTAAGGTTTCGCCTTTGGGACTTGAGCGTGACTTCACCACATATATAACATAAGTTGTTATGATGATTTAAACAAGCTCTATGTATTTTGTAACTAACAACAAATTAAAAGAAATAAATTTGTAAATACGTAACATACAACAATACAGACACAAAGCACTCACAATTACATGTTAACTGGTTCACTACTATCTCACAACTGACATCGTTCTAATGAATGCATGCTAGTCTAGACCATATTTGTGCCTGTCTGTTGTGTCTGGTGCCAAAGTGTCTGTACATGTCTGAACTTGCACAACAGTAGCAATGATATCATTTGAATTAGCTCATGTGAATCCATCACATTTGCAATGCTCTAGGAGTTTTTATTTTACAATGGACAAATGGTCATTTATTAAAAAAATATTTAAATACATTAATTGAAATTAAAATTAAAAGAAACTGTGGGTGATGGAGAAATTCCGAATACATATTTGAAAACACGATAAAAAACTGCATTAAGTACAACTATTGGTACTCATGAGACAAAAATCATGCTGAGCAGTGTTACACATAAATCTAGACCAAATTTTCTTTCAAAATCCTTCCTGTGTTTTTCCTAGTATAGTAATATTATTTTACTTGAAAGCATAGCAGATGTACGTTATTTACGACTTCGCTAAATGAAAATGAAATACATAAGGGGGGGGGGAATAAAGACGGAGATTTGTTGCTTCATGAAAAGTAAATCATATCTTTTTTTCCCTCCCTACAGTTAATGTAAAGAAGATTGTATTAAAAACAGTGAGAATTTTTATACCTTCCTAGCGTTTTATCTGATTCTCAGTCTGATTTTTGTTTTATCTGTCAGTAATTTAGGTTTAAAAAGAAAACCCCCTGAAGAAAAGTATATCTCTCTCGTCACGGGGATTACAGCAAATAAAAAATTTTTTTTTTTAAATTGATTATTGGGTCAAAGACATCAGAAAGCGTATTAAAGTTTTGAATGACTTTGGATCGCCAGTTGGAAAATCGCTTAAAAATTCGATTTTAAAAAATGCAAAGCGAATTTTGAGAAAATCTACGTTTGGCGTCAGTCAGGCTTTGGGCCCCCTAGAAGCCTTGAGCTCCCCCGGAGTGCGGGGGTGTACGTTACGCCACTGCTCAGGTGCTATATCCATATCATCAGTAATGGGATAACAAAGCAAATTGTATATTTAGACTCAATTTTCTTAAAATCTTGAAATCTTACGACCTCATCTTTAAAACTCTCCGGATGATCTCTTAGTAGAAACACACTTTCAGGTACTTAGTTTTCCTAATATTTAAACAATAATATACGAATCTTTGATCGCTCTCGGGAAAGATATCTCGTTTCAAAGTGGATTTTTTTTCTGACTGCCTTGGATGGCGACTAGTTGTCTACTCCTGCCGTAATACTAAATGAACTTTCATTCTGCTTGTTGAAGAAATAACTACTAATTTATGGAATATTTCCAAATTTTAAGAAGTAGTGCTATAAACAAATGTATGAATTACAAGTTTGCAAATTTTTATGAAAACAGACATTTTTCTGCTTGAAAATGTATTTCGAGTTTTGATCAGGCTCTTTTACATTTTACAATGACAACCTTAAACTGAAGAAATTCCAGGTCCAAAAACAAATATTCATGTACGTGCATATACTCTAATACAGCGGTTCTTAAACTTTCGTTCTTGCTCCCTTTAAGTATCAACCTGACATCGCGGATCCCCAAAATTTTGAGCGTCCCTGCCTGACTCCCAACTCATGGCTCAGTAATTTAAATGCAATCGTTATGGTATTAGCGCGCTATGAATTCAGCTCTTTATCTTTACACATGTGTTTCCAATCTTTGAAAATATTACGTTGTAGTTGCAAACAATAAAAGAACTGAATTAATATTCTTTCTTGAAATATATATTCCAGTAGAGTTTTTTTCCCCATTGGGAGCAATTTAGTGATCTAGAGTCTCAGATGTCACATCTTTCAATTTTGCCACGAGGCCTTTCAATGTCTGTAAAAATGGGATATCTTAACATTAAATGAAAGACCTTCGCGGACCCTTAGAAAAACGCTGGGGAACCCCATGGGGTCCACAGACCACAATTTAAGAACCACTGCTCTAATACAAAGTAAACATATATTTGTGATGAAATAATACCAAACATCATAAGTCCAACAGAGTAATTTTTACTTCTACTGCTTTCGTAAAGAGAAAATAACGTCAAGTTATTATGGCGTGTGCTTATCAGATCGTTTTCACTAATGGATAACGTCATAGCTACAATATAGCCCAGTGCCGATTTAAGCTCAATTTGGGCCCTGGGTGCAGAAGATCTACAGGCCCCCTTGCACTGGCGAATCAAAATTTATAACCAGAAAATCTGGTTAAATCCTGCCTATCCGGACCCCTGGGCCCCCACCCCAAGCGTCCAGTGGATAAACCGGTACTGATATAGTCTCCCTACCTTTTTCAGTGCGGATAGTGTACAAATACATCAAAATTCTTAGAAAACATTACAACCCATGATATTATAAATCTTAAGCAAATAAACAAATAACAACCGTATAATTATGATGCAATGTTTTAACCAAATATTGATGAATAGTATAAGATACAAACAGAAAAATTTTACTGGCCTTCTGGTGATTTCAAAAACCTGCTACTACTTGTTGTTAGAGCAACCTCGATCTCCCTTTGTACAGGATTCTGTAACTGTAATCGGAATAGCCTTCGATTGGCTGTTAAATATTGTGTTTTGTTTATTTGTTTATATCCCAACAAACGGCGTTGTGTGAACACTGTTAAATTGTTTTACTTAATTTATGTTCATTCTCGTTTCGTTTTTCGTCAATAAAGGTTGTGTCTAATCGCGCTCGGACGTGTAGTCTTTATTCAATTCTTAGTTCAGAGGGGTAACGGAGAGTTGCAAAAGCCCGTGCAAAAAGTCAGATTTCGCCTTTAATATTTCATAAATTGGCTCAATACGTACTTGGGGGCAGTTAGGCTCTGCCCCTCCATGATGCGGGGTTGTACTTTACGCCACTAACTGAGTTATTTTTCAGTGGCCTTAAGAATTGGGATAAGTAGCTTTTAGCAAGTGCAGTCTTACTTGTCCATCACGAACCGGAAATAGCTTTATTACACCAGCTAAGCTCCAATAACCGTGAATTTTATTAGAATATTCAAGAACGGTTTCTCTCTCACCTTGAGAAGCTTAATTCAGCAGTATTTGATTGACCGCTGTTGTAATTGTCCTAGATATTCCAAAGAAATCATCTGCTAAATTATCTTGCTAAAAGCTAAAAATCTTAACTAAAAGTTTAACAGAAAGAAAATGGTACTTAATTCAAATTAATTGCTGTTAACAAATTACCAATTTTGTGAACATAATGCCCCTTATTTATATCACCAGTAAAATCTGGTGGCTTTTTTACACGTTTGGCTTCATTGTTCATATAATCCATATTTGTTTTAAAGTAAATAGTTAACACAGTTTATCGAGCGGCTCTTCTCTGAAATAATTACGAAATGCCCTTGAAACAATGTTCTCATATTTTCCTTTGGATTTCTTTAACATCAATTGTTGATGTGAGTTTTTGCTTAACTTTTTTCTGGCATTTTTTCTTCGTGTTATTTTTTGGAGATCATATACATTTTATACTTGTGATGTTATATATCCATATATGATACATAATCGTATATTTAAATTACCATTATAGTTATTTATAATTGTATTTATACTCACATTTGTATTTTCTATATGAGAGAATTACTATTATTTTAAGTGAAGTATTGCAAAAAAATACTGTTTATAAATTACTTTTTTGCGACGGGATTTTTTTCGATACAGTTGTAAATCATAGTTTTTGTCAACGTAGGCCTTTATGACCTGTTTTAGAAAGATTTTTTATTTTAGTTCATACTAATTTAATTTTTCCAAAGACTTCCTAATATATTTTATTTATTATAATATTTTATGAAAAATGTAATGTTGTAAATTTTTTTTTGGTTTACCTTTTTCAGATTAGCTTTCCCATCAGGGCCGGCTCTAGCAATTTTGCAGCCCCAGACAAAAATGGAAAATGCCACCCTTCTCTCCAAAGCAAAACAAATTATAATTAAAAAAGATAAATTGTTCACTTACACTTTTATAAAACTTGAATAATTCTTACGAATGAAAAGGCGCAACGCAATAATAATAATAATAGTGATAAAATTTTATATATATATATAGTCTAAAAATACAAAATAACTCGGAATTAAGGACGTAATTACCTGTTATTATTTCAAACGAGTAAAATGTAAGAGAAGGAATCGCTCAATTCAGCAAGTCAATTTCTTCGAAAAAGAGTCTCCTGATGGTGATCACAAGCGTTTTTTTGAACTTATAGTAACTACACTCATGATTAAAATAAAACATCTCCTGTCGCTTTCTATCTATTAAAAATTCTCATTAGACCGGTTCCCTTTTGGATAGCTGACTTCGGACATCGTATGGGTGAAAGGAATGTTCATTGTGACCCCTCTCCGAGATGGTGAGAAAGTTACTAGTGAAAGATGTGTAAACATATCAAATTTCATGAATTAGCATGTACTCCTGCCTCGAACCTTACAAAAGTTTCAACATAAGAAAACTGACTTTAAGCAAGCAGAGTACAAAATAAGGTGCATTAAATGAATTACCAAATTAATACTCAATAATATTTCGGAAAATATATAAATTTTTTTTGTAACAACAACAAAACAAAACAAAAATTAAAAAAAAAACAAAAAAACGTTATTTAAATTCCATCCAAATGCCGCCCTTAAAATTTGCTGCCCCAAGCAGGGGTCCGGTTTGTCCAGGCCTAGAGCCTCCCCTGGTCCCATAGCAAAAACTTACTACTGATATTACTTTTCTGTTAAAATATAATAGATTTTTCTTCATTTATATCTGTTTATCTTTATTGACATGTTACTTTTTTTCTTGGATTCAAATATATGTTTTTGTGAAATCATTCTTTACTGTGAGACCAAATTGTAGTTCGTTAAAAATATTTATAATGTGAACACTCATTGAAAAAGTTATTTAAAAGTTTTGGTACACTTTCTTATACCGCTTTCACCCTTTTTAAAAAATATCGTGCATGCTATAATAGCTGAAATATATATATATATATATATATATATATATATACTAGCTGCATGGCTCGGCGTTGCACGGGCTTTTACCGAGGGTATAACTTAATCTCTATGTTAATTTCCTCCTTTCTTTCTGATGCCAGATTTTTTTTGTGTGGGTGTGACGCGTACGATGTAAGTGCATGGCCCGTGAGTGCGTGTCATGGCTTTCTCGTTTAACATTTTCAAATTACGAAATTTCACTACTATTTTAAATTTTGAAGTAAAATTATGGATTTTTTTAAATTTTCGACACCGATATTGATTCATTTTAGAAAAAAATCATAAAATATGCAAAATATCATTATTTTGTAAAAAAAAAAGTTTTTTTTTTAATTCTTAAAAAAAAAAGATAGTTTTCGGCATTCTATTTTTTAAATTACTGATTCTATATGATCAATGAACTTTTAAAAAATCATATTCGATAAATGCATCGATATTTATTCATTTTAGAAGGAATCATAAAATAGGCAAAGTATTATTGTTTTGAATGGGAAAAAAATTCGAATCGTGACGAAATAAGTGATGTTTGGTATTTATAAATTTATTAAATCACTGATTTCAAAAGAGAAAAGTATGAACTTTTTAGTTTACATGGTTTACTTATCATAATTATAAGAAACCCATACATAACGATTGAAAAATTTAGTTTAATGGTTTACAGAAAAAACAGTACTACTTTATTATAAAAAATATTTATTTAAAGCAATACATTTAAATGTATTGCAAATAAACTTATTTAAAATAATGATAACTGAGTAAAAACGCGATTAAATTTTTCACAAATATAATTAATGCAAAAATTCTTACCGTTACCTATTGAAACGACTGTTTATTTCTTTATTGCGTTGTTTTTGAGTGTTAGATTAAAAAAAGTTACAAAAAAAAAAAGGTAAAAAGCCTTTATTTACACATTTACAGTATAAAATTCAAAAAGAAAATAATACTATGTGATAAAAATATATTTCAGAATATTTCCTTATATTTTTTTGTGATATATTTTTCTTATATTCCACTGTTCTTCAATAAATCAATCTTTAAGAATAAAAAAAACTATCGGTTGTGATGCGTTATATGAATGAGCGTCCCTTCGCAAATAGCAATGTTATGAAGGAATTCCCCTTTTTTTGCATCAGTGAAAGACTCAAAGCTATCTCAACCTTTCCCGTCTTCCAAACAGAAAGCTAACGCAAAGTGAATGACCTCGACGAAATTGAGAATTTTTTTAAGTTTTCATTTTTTTTTTGAGGGCTTAACTTTCACGTTAAAGTTTTGAAATTTCACACATTAATTACAAAATCAAAGTACTTTTAAATAAAAAATGTACAAAAAAATTGTTTAAATTACTTCTCGCAAAAAACGGTATTTTACGAAAATCACACAAAAAATTTTAAAATCCGTAATTTTTAAGCAAGTTTTTCAATCTTCACACAGAAGTTGGACAACATTATTCTACAAACGTACAAAAGGTTTCGTACGATGATTTTAATAAATGACGAAGTTATTTAATGTTGAGTTAAAATTTTGAGTATTTTTTAAAAAATCATAGAAAAAAAGTTTTCAGCATTTTATTTTTTAAATGACTGACTCAAAAATAAAAACAAATGAACTTATTTAACACAAAATATGGTTTTAATAACACGAAAATAATTTCATACGCAACGATTTAGAAAAAGATTTTCATAAAAACGCATCGGTCTTAACTCGATTTTGAAAAAATCATAAAAAATAGAAAATTTGCAAAAAAAAAAAAAAAATTATACTGTATCGTGGCGAAAGAAATGATCTTTCGGATTCTGTATTTATTTTTTGTCTGATTTAAAAAACAAAAATCGGATGGCTGTTTAAATAACGTCGAGAATACCGAAAAATTTCACCCTCTGTTCATTCACGACGCTAGGCGGGAAAAATAACGCGCAGGGTTAAGACAATTATGCGTTTTAAGGTTTTTAATTAATATCTTTTTAACTAATTACAACATCGGAATGAAAAATAATTTACGTCCTATTCTCAGACCTACTGAATATACGCACAAAATTTCATAAGAATCGGCCACACCGTTTCGGAGGAGTTTGGTTACAAACACTGTGACACGAGAACTTTATATATTTTATATATATATATACATTATTTATGGCTAAGTTTTTCAATTAAGCTTTCGATTACACTGAAAAATATTTGTCTAGTCTTCGTCTCTTGATTTTAAAGGACGGGACTTAAATTTCTAAAACAGAAGTATATGCATCTTTTACGCCCCCATGATCCTCCCCCTGGAATCGATTTCCGAAAAAATCCTGTTCTGGTGAATCTTCACACATTAAAAACAATTTTTCGACCTTTAATAGTTCAAAAAATGGTAATCTTTTTATCTATAACGCTTCCGTGACCACCGCAAGTCTTCCCTGAAAGTCGACTTCCGCAAAACCTGTGCTTTGCGGATTTCTACTCAAGAAAAGAAGCATGCTTGCCAAATTTTAAGTCTATAGGTGTAATAGCTTAAAAATTGGAATTTATTTATCCCACAACGTCCGCAATCTCTTTTCGGGAGCCAATTCCAGCAAGACCTGTTCTTAGCGGATTTCTACTATGCTGTTCGAAAAAAAAAAGGACAAGAATTTTTTTTTCTTAGTTGGTATGGGGTTATCATTGATGTCTTAAACCCCTTCAAATCACGGTTATATCTGCCCAGAGGCAGTGGCGTAACGTGCACCCCCGCAACCCCCGCATTGCGGGGGGCACAAAGCTTGACTGACGCCATGAACGTAGATTTTCTCAAAGTTCGCTTCACATTTTTCGAAATCGAATTTTTAAGTGATTTTCCAATCAGTGATCAAACGTCATTCATCATCAAAACTTTCATACCCTGGTTACATATCTTTAATCCTATAGCCAAATCAAAAAACTTTTTTTTTTCATTTGCTGTAATCCAGGCAACGAGAGATACTTTTCCTTTAGTGGGTTTTCTTTTTAAACCTTAATTACTGACAAATAAAACAGTCAGACGAAGAATCGGATAAAATGCTAGGAAGATACAAAAATTTCAACACTATTATTATTACTATATACATTACATTAGAAGTAGGGAGGGGGAGAAAGACACGATTTACTTTTTAAGAAACTGTGGAGAAAATTATTGGCGTCTTTAGTCCCTTCCCCATGTGTTTCAATTTCATTTAGCAAAGTCGTAAATAACGTACATCTGTTATGCCTTTTTCAAGTAAAGTAGTATTACGATACTTGGAAAAGCATAGAGAGCATTTTAAATGAGAGCATTTGATGATAGATTTATGAGTATTCAATAAAATGAAGTATAATAAGAAAGCATAAAGGAATGTATCAGTTTTTTGTTTCATTTTCATGAAATCATTTTTGCTTCATACAAAGAACTCTCCTCATTAAAAGTTGCAATATTTAAGCTAGAATTTAATCGAACTTAGGTCAAGTTCATCCCAAGATTCAGAAATGAAGAATCAGGTAAGTGATACCTTTTTCTTTCGTAAGAATTTTAAATCTAAAATTATTTTATAGTGTTCGTGTCTTTCTTGGTGTTCATTTTTATTCCCCAGGTTATCTATCGTAAGAGATTTCCAGTTTTAATAAATATTATAAATATTCTCTAATGATTTACATTTTTTACTTCGTTTACTCAGACTCCGGTTGAATTTGCATTCAGAAAAAGTTTAATGATAAATATTTTTATGTGATGTATAAAGGTACATGATGTTATCGTTTGGCAATCCTTTGCATATATATATACACACACACTTGCTAGAAAAGAGTGTTCTTAAGGACGAATGAGAGAAGATAAGCTCTAAGAAACCACTAGACTTAATAATGCAATGCCGAAACAACTTCATGAAGTTTTCAACACACGGGTTTATCCAACCAGCTGTTAAATAGCTCATTATCATTTTTTAAATTTTTATAGTTACTATTAAAACAGTGAACGCAGACTTTTTGTACTTGAATTTTGTTGGTATCGCTACAAACCTGTCCTTATTTTCAAAGCCATGAAAGCAAACAGAGTTCACTTTTGTTGTTCTCAATACTTGGAATGAACTAAATAAAATATTAAATTTTTTTTTTAAAATTCCGGTTTTAAAATTTTTTTCCGTCGTTTATGTAAGCAGTACTAGGTGAAGCAGACCTTTCTAGCAAGTATATATTTCTAAGATCCAGCTTGGGGCCCAAGTCCTGACCTTGCGGGAGGCCCAATTATTTTCCGTTACGCCACTGCCTAGAGGTAATGTGGTTGATCGACTTTGACTATAATTTGATTGGTTTTGGTGTATCAATTTTCCAGTTGTGGGCCTTTCAGTGTTTCAGCTGGTGGTTATAATTTTACAATCCTTGTAACGCGTATTACTCTTACTTGTTCTGAGATGGATATTACTCTTAAGGAAGCGTTCTAAGATAATCACTCTAAATTAGCACACACTTCTATGATTGTGAGAGATACGGTAGTTGGTGTGGGCAACTCAAGTATTTTTCTAGAATTTTAAGCACATTTCAAGATTTTGGAACATAGTCTCCAAAAAGAAAAGGAAAATGTACGTGTGGGCTGAAATGGAAAACTACTCCAAGAACTTATAACATTCTTAGAAAAATAGCAAAATAAGTCCAAGAAAGATAAGCTAAGACATTCGAAGGGTTTATTGGATTATGGTATCGAAGTGAGCCCCTCGACTATACGGAAAAAGCTTCTGGAAGTTAGCCGTAACGCAACAAGACCGAGGAAAAAGCAATTTCCAGTTCAGAACAATGTGAAAAAAAACGTTTAGTACTGGCCAAAAAATACCGACCGTGGACTGTTAACGACTAGAAGAATGTGATTTTTATTTGTGAAGGGATGCAAATTAGGTGTAGTTAGACAAAGATGAAACTCTGCTTCCAGATCATACCTAACAGATTGTAAAACACCCTGCTAAACAAATGTTTTGGAAGGTTTTCACAACAAATAACAATAGAAGCTTAATTCCTCTTAAAGCCGTGACGAATTCTGTCAAATACATTTAAATATTACGCAGTAGAATTATTGCATTCATGGAAACATTTGATGGAACGTTTCAACATGACTTGGCTTCTTTTCACATTTCGAAATTGGTCCAGACTTTTATGCCGGAAAATAAAATAAAAGTGCTTAATTGGCCTAGTAATTCACCAGACTTAAATCCTATGGAAAATTTAAGGCATATTCCCAAGAATCGTTCAGCTAAGATGAGTTAGACGACAACAGAACAAATGATATAAAGTGCTATACAAGTGTGGTTCCACGATGATTAAGTTAAGGACATGTGCGCTGCACTAGTGAAGTCAATTCCAAGACGAAGAGGTCATTTCCGCTACCGGAGGGCATATGTCGTAATAATATAGAGGTTTTTCTGTCTACTTAAGGTATGTAATGATTAAAAGATAATGTTTTAGAAAAAAATCGTTTTTTTACCCTTTGTCCCAATTAATTCGAACAGTATAGTACTTAACAAAATATTCTTTCTCATTTTTTTAACCTTTAATTATAATAGTAATTTTAATCACACATTAATATGTGTAATTCTTTCATATTCGTAAACTATAATAGTTACTTTCTCAAATTTAAGTAATATGTTATTAAAAAGGCAATAGAAAGCATTTTTAAAGTCATCGGAAATGTCATGAAAGGGGATAAAGGTTCGGAAAAACTAAATGCTTCCACCCCAACCAAACAAGAAATTAACAAAATAAACATGTTTGCCGAATTTAAAATATGTAGATCTGATAACTCAAAAACGGGATTTTTAAAAACTTGAAAGCCCCCTTAAAACACATTAGGAGTCGATTTTAGCAAAATTCATTCATAATGGATCATTACTTTACAACAGAAGCATAACTGCCAATTTTCAAGTCTGTAGTTCTGATAGTTTCGGAAATCTCATGATGAGTGAGAAAGTGTGTGTGATTTGCTTTTCTCTGATACAAAAAAAAAAAAAAAAAAAAAAAAAGATAATGAAATCGTATTTAACATTTTAAGCCTACAACGGAGTAATTTTTATTTCAATTGTTTTCCGTGCTAGAGAATTCAAATCTCTAACTTAGTTCAGAACTTTGCTTTTCGACTACCATCTAACCCAGGAAAACTCAACCTTTTTTCTGCCGGGTCGCATGCTTATGTTAGCAATTTCACGCGGGCCGCAACACAAGGATTAATGGAGAGGGGGGAGGGGAGAGAAATGCTTTAAGACCAAGATAACTTGGAAAATTTAAAATGTGGAAATTGATCAAAATATTTTAAAACTTCTATTTTGCTTTTTTTAATTATTACTTTTATTTTTGTCACCGAATTTTTCTAAATTGGAAGTATTTAAGAATCACTCTTTCACAATTTCTGCATCAGTAAACGGTTTCGTATGATTACCAATGATATAGCAAATTTCATAGGGTGTCTTTGTTATCGCTGTGACATTACCACTGACAAAACACTTTTTTGCTGTTGTAAAGATTATTCAAGAAAGACTATTTATCATCCCTTGAAAGAGATCTTCGAGGAAAAGTGTCATTGAACGATTCCTGTTTATTGGTATTTTTTAAATACACTTTCGTGACAAAAATCAAACAACTACTGCACCATGCTTGTTTTTCACTACAAAATAGTCAACTTCCCAATCGTCTTGAAACAATATATTTTCTTCGAATATTTTTCACTGAAATGATATGAAAGATAGTTAAAAATTAGTTCGACTCATAAAATGGTCACTAATCCACTGTTGTCTATTATCACTAATCAGAAAATAATATTCATTCTCACCCATCCGACATCGACAGCAAAAAGCAAAATTGATATATTTGATTTTTTTTAACAAAGAATTTCCACCAAATTTTCATAAATAAGTGAATTTCTCAGAGCAATGGGCCATGACCAGACCACTTAAAAAGGCCCGGTGGGCCACAGGCTGAGTATCGCCGATACAAACATAGGGGAAAATTCCGTTCTGTTAATTATGGTCCATGAATATAAGGAGATACTATTTTTATGTATAGAATATCATTGCTGTAAAACATTCCTTACTTTATTATTAGGGCATATTTCAGTTATTAGAAGTACACTGGCGTCCAAAAAAGTTAAGCATAAATCGTAAAATGTGAAAAACATGGAGTAAATATTCGTAAAATTATTCCAAATTTCTTGCCGATATTAATAGGGAGAAAAAGAAATATTGGGTTTTTGCAAATCTTTTTAATCGACTACGTCCTGCGCGAAACACCGGCGCATGTCGGAACGCGGAGAAACCGATTCATGCAGCATAGGCAGTTTAGACAAGTTTCGTGCAACTGCTGTGCGAAGGAACGTTGTTAACCATCAAACAAGGTGAATGATGGCACAAAGACGCCACTTGGACATGTTTACGAAAGGAAGAATCGTTGGAACGCTGGAATCCTCACGATCACAAACCGAAGTGTCTCGAATTCTGCCAATTCGAATGTGGACCAGTCTGTGATCTCAAGACTGTGGCAGAGGTTTCAAAGAACGGAAGATGTTACCCGACAACCAGTGTCAGGTCGACCAAGAGTCACAACCCCTCGCCAAGACCGATATCTGGTAATAAGTGCGCGACGTCAGAGGGGCAGTACTGCCAGAGTACTGGGTTTGGCACTTACAGTCGACACAGGGATACGAATTTCGAGACAAACTGTTTACAGGAGACTCAATAATGCTGGCCTGTATGCCAGAAGACCAGCAGTTGGCATTCTCCTCACGTCTAAGCATAAACGCGCTCGTTTGAACTGGAGTTTGAAACATCAACATTGGAGTGTGGGCCAATGTGATGTTCAGTGACGAGTCCCGGTTTAGTCTGAGTAGTGATTCTCGGCGGGTAACGATATGGAGAGAACGTGGAACACGTTTTGAACCAAGAAACATAACGGAAAGACATAATTTTCCATCAAGGGGAGTAATGGAATGGGCAGGCATCATGATGGACAGTCGCACAGACCTCCATTTCTTTGACACGGGGTCTGTGACTACTCAAAGATACAGAGACGAAGTTCTTGAGCCTTATGTTCGCTTGTTTCGAGGTGCTGTCAGTCCTGGCTTCATTTTCATGGATGATAATGTGCCATGTCACCGAGCGGTGCTGATTGATGACTTCCTTGAAACGGAAAACATCCAGCGCATGTCGTGGCCTGCGAACTCCCCTGATTTAAATCCTATCGAGCATGTATGAGAAATGCTCGGGAGACAAATTGCAGCCCTTTCGCACTCACCAAGCTCCGTTACAGAACTGAAGAGAGCTCTCCAAGAAGCTTGGAACCGTTTGAACCCACAACTCATTCATCATCTCATAGCAAGTGTGGTAAATCGCTGTGCAGCGTGCCTGGCTGTCAGAGGTGACCACATGCCTTATTAAACTGCAGCATCAGTATTTTATTTAATGTTTTCTTTTATTTTTTCTTTAAAGTGTGAATCCTTGCTATGCTCAGTTTTCTTTCAAACTGCTACTTTGGATAATAAAATTAATTATTATCATTCTTTTGATTTGCTTCCTTATTTTATAACCATTTTACACTCGCATATCACGTTTCCCACCATTCTGATTTACAGTTCCTTCTTTATTCACATAATTATTAATTATGCTTAACTTTTGGACACCAGTGTAATTATTTGAAAGACTAAGTGTAACTAAACATAAAGAGTGGGTATTTTTTTATTGTCAGTAAAAAATTCTTTCTTACTAATGCCTTAGCAAATAATTTTGCATTTCTTTATGTTGAATCAAAAAAAAAAATTTTTTTATTTCCATTCAATTTTTTAAGATATTTTTGTGTATTTCACGAATTATATTAATCCCTACTACATGTTCTTCCTTGGATTTTATAAAATAAAGCTAAATTCTTGTATTATTCAGGAGAGAAATATATAAGTAAAGGTTAAATTACACAAATTTCTTTTAATTCAATTAAGAATTACCGCGTATTGTGTATGGGATTGTATAAAAACAGAATGTATTTCTTCCTTGAATCTTTTTATCGCAAAACCGGATGTCGCAATAGTTTTCGGTTTAAATGAATAATGTAATATCAAAGCGTAATATTTAACAAGGAAATACGAATTATGATTTCGCTGAAAAATCAAATTATTAATACATCATTTTTAACCAGAAATACTATTCCAAGCATAAAAAGGCTATGTGTAACACGAATAACAAAATGAGAACATCACGAGAAACACAAAAAGATGTTTTATTTTTTCTAATAATTTTTCTAAAATCCTCCAGAAGAATTATTTAGTAATGATTTATTCCTGAGGAACAAAATCAAGTAATAAAAGTTTAATAGAAATAAGAATTGCTACTTTTTTTAAATTTCGAAATTGAATACCAGTTTTTTAGTCGTCTTCTTCTGTTTATGTACTTCTTTTGTTTTCTGAAGTATCTTTAATTTTAGGATTGAAAAAAAAAATAAGCTTTATTTTATCTTTTTGCATTTACGGTTGTAGAGGAAATCAAAGACACATGGATCATTTTTTGTTATGAATTGTGACAGTTTTTCAACAACAACAACAACAAAAATTAAGTATTTTCAAAGTTTTTCTAATGTTTATGTTTTTAATTTTAGTTTTATTTTGAATTATATAAGGTAAATCATACAAAATAAATGTTTCGTTTTTAAATCTACGTGGAATGATTTCTCGATAATTACTACAAAAAATATGGAAATTGAAAAGTAAAAAATGTTTAAGGTCCTTTTTATTTAGAGTTTGTTGAAACAACAGTCCTGAACTCTTAATATGTTTATATTCAAAAAATTTTCCTAAGTTATATGTTATTTATCTAAAACATAGTTTCAAAAGTATTAGTAATCCAAATGTAACAAAGTTAATCTCAGGAACATCGATTAAATCTCACACTGTTGCTAAATTTACAAAGCTTAGCACACAATACATATATATAATATTTACATTTATTTTATAACTCCTAACTTATTCTTGTAATTATATAATATTCTTACAGTTCTGAATTTTCAAATTGCAAAAAAAAAATGGAAAAAATAAAATTATGTCTCCATAAAGGCATTTTAAAAAATGCTCGATTTTTATTACATGGTGAAAATTGTGTGTTTTAAGAGCTCTCACAACTGCATCATTATAAAAAAAAAAATTGGAGAATTATTAAAGGTATTCCCTTTTTTTAACGATGTTTACTTCAATATATAATAATTATTATTATTTTAAATTGACATTAATTTCCTTTTCTGACAGATGTAAAAAACAGAATATCAATGCAAATAATAGCATACACATTAGCAATATTTTTTCAAATTTAAATAGAATTTAACCTCTTCGCTTAAAAGTCCCTTTTTAAGTAATCAAAACATTCGGATATTGATTGATCGATTAATCTCTCTTTATATATATATGTACTAGCCGTTACCCACCCGCTTCCCTGGGTATTTCATAATGTTTTATAAATATATACTATTTTTATATATATGTATAAATTATTGATATCTAAGTCCAAGAATTAAGAATTCGATTGTATTGAAAAATGTACTTATACTGTAACTCTCGTTTCTTGATAAAAGAAAAAGGACAGGACTTCTTTGTATTTTCTAATAATCTCTAAAATTGAAGTACAGAATGATGTTTGCACTTTCGTAACCCTATAACCAAGTGGATTTCCGCAAAACCAATTTTCGGTGGATGTCTACTCCGTAAAATAAACATGGAAGCCAAATTTCAAGTCTAAATCTAATAGAGCGAAAACAAAATTTTTATTATCAATACCCCCCCCCCCCCCCTGTTGAGAGTCGTTGCCCAAATAACTGTTCTTAGCGGATTTCAATTCAACAAAAGAAGAATGTAAACAAAATTCCATTATTATAGTCCTTGTAGTTCGAAAAAAGGAATTTTTTTTGTCAACACGCCCCAATAACCCCCTGCCCCCCAGGAGTTGATTCCCGTCAAATGTATTCTTAGTGGATCCCTATTCAACAAAAGAAACATGCTTAACAAATTTCAAGTACGCAGGTCTAACAATTCTAAATCAGGATTTTTTTTCCTAACTCCCTTGACCCCTCGCAACCCTACTTAGGGTGGATTTTTGTTTTCCTCTTTGTTAGAGGAACTCTATTCCATGAAAGAAACATGCCTACCAATTTTCAAGCAGGTAGATCTAATAGTTTAAAAACAGAAATATTTGTCTATTACGCCCCGTAACCCTCCAAAATGAAACTTGGGGGTTAATTTTCGCGAAACACATTTGTAGCGGTTCTGTTCTCAAAGAAAGGAATCTGCTTACCAAATTTCAAGATTGTACGTCTAATAGTTTAAAAATGGGAATAATTATCTATAACTCCCCTTGAGCCCCCGCAACGCCACTTGGGGGCCTGTTTTTCGCAAAACCCATTTTGTAGCGGATCTCTACTCTATGAAAGGAATGTATTTACCCAATTTCAAGATTGTACGTCGAGTAGTGTAAAAAAGGAAGCTATTATATATAGCCCCCCGTAACTCCCGTTGCGGTTCGAATTTTGTAAAATCCGTTCTTAGCAGATCTCTACTCCATGAAAGGAACATGTTCACCAAATTTCAAGTCTGTAGGTTGAATAGTTCTGGAGATATCGTGATCAGTCAGTCAGTGAGTGAGTCGCTTTTCTCCTTCATATATATAGATATGTGTGTGTGTGCAGTTATTTATAATTCCCTGCATGGTTAAAAAAAAGCTAAGATGAATACAACAAAAACAAACACGTGATAGAAACAATTCATGTGATTAGAGCATCGGACTCAAGACCGGATTGCTTAGGTTCGATGCCCGATACTACCAAATACCCTCCGAGTAGACACGGAGTACGTGCTTGTAAAATCAGTGGGTCCGAATGGTGTCACCGTCTATCGTATTGTACCGAGCAAAATCGTACTGTCACCTTCATGGAGCTCAAAGCTTAGGCTAACGACAGGCATAAAATTCTAGCCCTTAGCCGCGATGAATTTCGTGGACCTTGATCTGATGTTACTGTCGATCAGGTGGCATTAGCAACAACAAACAACAACAACAGGTGTTCTATTATATATGTGGGAACCTTTGGTCACACGGCATACATCAATGCGAATAACGTGAGAGGATAACACGTGCTGTCAAAAACGTTGATAGTAATACTGTGTTGAGTAGAATGTGGCAGGAACTGGACTATCGCGTTGATGTATGCTGCAGGACCAAGGGTTCACATATAGACAGGAACGTCTTAAGACTTCTTGAGGCCCGGGGCCCCTACGCAAATGTAGGCCCCCATGACCCTTAAAAGCAGACAATACACAGCATACGTTGTCAAAAATTCGTTTAAACAATAACCCGAAGGTAAAAAAAAATTGTTATTAAGTTTGCGGGAATTTATTTTCTATTTTTATCCTGTTGGTTTCTTTTATAACAAAACAAAATATCTAGAGAATTGTTCTAATGCAATGATCAAAAATTTGTACTTCCCCCAAAATGATAGATTTCTTCTGTTCACATATATTCAGAACACATTATACAAATAACATATTGCATTAAATTGAGAGCAGAATTAAACTCGAATTTTCTCTATAGACTCAATGTTTATTTCTATTAGTTTCAGATAAATTTAAGATTCATTAGATTAAATTCCCTTGCTTACAATTTGGAAGGCATAAGAATGAATATCAACTTTCTCTCTCACCACCATTACTTCGGTGTAACATAAAGTACCTATTAGTGGTGTGAAATCACTCCACAAAAAAGTTTTTTGAACAGGGATTCACATTCGATTCACAATACATACCTTTCTTTAAAAAGATTCAAACATTTTTTTAAAGAAAAGCTCTTTTTAATTAATTTTCCTAAAGATAGCAGAAAATAAAGAAAATGGTAAAATCCACTTGAGGTATCCGACTACTTGCGACAACTTAAAAAAAAAAATATGGGAATTTTTGTGTGGTTTTTAGATTTGTTTAGTACATTTTAAGAAAAATATGCTGAAATTGAGAAGAAAAAAAGAAATTATTACAACTAAAATGGAAAAAAATTGGTAAAAATTTACAAAATTAACATAAACGGGGTCCATTCTGTATTAAAAGTTTATAAACAAAATTTCATTTCTGATGTGTTGCTGCTAAGTTATTTATTTTTGAAATGATCTTCAGGATAAAGAGATATTTTAATTTGTACAAAAACTAGAGCACTTTATCTTAATCATTATATGAAATTGATTAAAAAAATAGTTATTAATTCACATAAGAGACTGTAAATTTTGTAATAAAACAGTGATTGAAAAATCTGAAGGTTAAAACACTTCTACTATCACACAGAACATACACAAAAAATTTCATTTTATTCTCAAAACTTTTTGAGCAATCACTGTCCCCGTTTAACCATTTAAAAAACAAAACAAAACATTTCGAGTAAAACGCATTTTAAAGTATGACGTAATGGCATCTGCTTTTATTAAAACACTTGTACTTTTTGTTCTAATGAATGGAAAATAATATAACCCTGGTATTTTTAAAAAGCTAATAAGATGGCTTATAAAATAAAACCACAAAAAAATTGTCAATTTTTAGCAAAACTAACAATGGACTAAATTCATGACGGTCACATGATAATATAAACACGTGTTCTACATTGAATTCAAAATGGACAATAAACTAGCTCGTACTTTTTATTCTATTTGTAAAACTTGGGTAAAATTTCAAAATGCAAAATTGGGTAAAGATGCTCAAGAGTTATAAAAAGAAATTTCTGCAAAAAGATTTTAAAATTAAAGCAAAAAAAAGTGACAAATATTAATTTTTTTTAAAAAAAGTTTCTGTAAAAAGCGTAATTTGGCAACAAAGAAGTGCATGAACTGATTTGCTGAAAATAGATAATGGACTCCATACACCTGACGTCATAATCACGTGATGATATACAAAACAAATAGTCACGTGTTGGATTCGACTGAGTATTTTGGCGGAATTTTCGTATTTACATCTACTATCAAAAACAAATGAAAGAAGTTATTCCAAAAGAAATTTCGACTGAAATGTGTGTACTTTTTAATTATTTCATTTGCAATATTTTTTGTTTTGTTTTTATCAAATACGCTGACGATTTTTAAAGTTTTAAAAAGAGTCTGAAATATTTTCTGAGCATTTCGAATTCGAATTTTGCAAACATACACAGATCAGGGTACCACTTCTGTGATCTATTCTGAATGTTCTGTATTTGTTAAGTATGTAGTTGATTACCTACGTTTTTTTTTTTCCAATTCCTACTGTTAGTTTACACTCTCTCCATATTTATTCATCTTATTCAAATTTTCAATCGTTAGTAAAATACATTTTTAAAGCGCTCGATTGAGCTGAAATTTAAAAACATGATTATTTTGCATGACAATACAGAAATTTAATTTTAATTACTAAAAATTAATTGATTAAAACTAATTATTCAAATAATTATAAATCCATCCATGTTGGCATAATTTTTGGCGACATAGCGACCATTTTGGCGACTTGTGTCCAAAATTGTAAAGGTTTTTTCTCATGTTTTAAAACATGAAGTTGAACTGAAATTTTATATACACAATTGTTTTGGATAGCAATGCAAAATTTTAATGATAATTAATAAAAATTAATTGCCACATAATGTTTTGATTCTGTAATATGTATACACATATTTATATTAATTGCAACTATTTGATAAAAAGTAACTAAAACAAAATTTTTCTTACCTAAGAAGGAATTGACCTTTTTTTTTAATATTACTTGTTTTTGTTACTTTAAGATTATTTTCGACAATTTTACAAGCACTATAGACAAAAATTTGAAACTGAACTGTCTTAATAAAGAAATTTGTTCTGTTAAATTTTATTGGAATAAAATCTCACTCTTAAATTTTGCCATCCATTTAATAGCAATACGAAATACTTTTTAATTTATAGAAATATCATCATAACTTTGTTCTTTTTATTTCCTAACTGTGTATATAATGTTAATATATATCTATGCATTTTCTATGTTGCAGTCATTTGAAATTTTATTGTACTGTATGTTGATAAATGTGTCGACTTCAAAGCATTTCAATTTTGCAGACACAAAAAAACAAACCAGGGTTCTACTTCTGGGACCTGTTCTGATTTTCTAACTGATGAATAAGTATGCAGTTGAACTCACCTACATTTTTTTTTCTTTTTTCTCTTTATATAACTATTTTCACTAATTTAACAAGCATAATAGATAAGATTTTGAAACTGAACTGGCTCAGCAAAGTCATTGTTTTGTAATTTTCAGAACAATACACTTACAAATACAAGTAAATTAATGAAGTTCATATGTACTTTAAAAAATATGCATCCATAATGTATAATGCTGTATGGTGAAGAACATACAATATATTTTAATAATTTGTGAGATTCATATTCCACTATTTTTCCAGAAATCAGGGCATAAATCTGTTCGATACTGAAGAGCTAGATCATATAGAAATTGAGAAGCGCGTATCTATATATATTCTTAAAATACTGATTGCAATAACTTTTCCTAATATTATAAAAACAATTACGATAAAAGAAAATTTCTAATTATCAATTTTACTATACTACAACTGACATTTTAAATTTCACATTATTTTTATTTTACATGTTTATAAGCTTTAAATTCATGAGTAGTTACATATACATGCATAATTATGTAAAAAAAAATTTTAAAAATTCTTTTAATACAGGGATAGCAAACGTTACATTCTGATTAAGTCCAGCACTTTCTATTCCTTCCTAGATTCGCTTGCCTTTCACAAAACAGAATAGAAGCAGAAGAATATTATACAGAAAAATAGATGCATTGTAAATAACATTAAGTGATTTGCATATGAAAACCTTAACAGAGGGTTTCATTGCAAGAGATTTTTTTAGTGTATTCAATGTTTTAAATATTGAAAATACCTTAATGTCCCCCCAAAATAATATTTTGCAAGTGATTGATATGTTTTTGGTAAAATTAAGGACAGGTGTGTCCAACACACACACAATAGAACATATGTTTAGTTAATCTAAATTTAACACACCTTCACAGTAGTTAACAGAGATACTTCAGTATTTAATTATCTAAAAAATTAGGATGCAAAAATCTGATATGTAACCATACATGTTGTATCAAAAACAGGTATACATACATATAAATCAAAAACTAGTTGTTTTTAATAATTTTAGAATATTACAGGGAAAAAGAAACATTTTTGAGAACCATTCACTATAGAAATGGAAAAATATTTTAATTTACTACAGCTTCTTTAATGTTTATACTTGATGATTAATCAAGTACCATTTTTAAACATTAGAAGTCAAAATTATCATTTACCATTTGTAAAATTACATGTAAAAAAATTATGCAACATTTTGAAAGTCCTTACTCGCTGTGCTATTTTAGGTAAAAGATATAATTGATCGAGAATTGATTTCCAAATATAATAAATTAAGGAATTAAAATTTTTAAATTAAAATCTGTGTATAATAGAATGTTTTTGTCCATTTATGGAATATAAAAGTCCTGCTCACTCTTACATGATCAAAATAAAAGTCATTTTTGAATCCCTAATTCTTTTACAAAATAAATGAATAATTGTAATATATTTGTGTGGTATCTGTTAGCACAACATTTGTTTTTCAGAGTTTGACTGTGGGTATAAACCTATCACACACTTGTACAATTTTTTTTACTATGTATTACAAATAAGCATTTATAGGCATTTGCACAATTTGTAGAAGATTTATCATTATTGATTAGATTTGTGCTTTATATCGATTTATTTTTACATAAATATAAAAGTCTAAAAGACTCATGAATACTGATATTATCCTGCTTATAAGTCCTGAATAAATTTTTCGCATTGTTACTTACAAATATTGACCCAAGAAGAGTACTTGGATCAATTACATATTTATTGAGAATTAAGATCATGAAACCAAATCTGGCTTTATGTATAGACATTTGATTCTGTGGGATGTTGTTGCATTATACAGCCAATAACTGGAGCTGTTCCTGCTCATGTTTGAACACAGTAATAATAATAACATAATTTTTTAAAGTTCTTGATGTGTTTTTGCTTGGCAAAATTATTTGGCAGTTTAATACATAAGTTCCTAATTTTGGAATGGTATGAGTACTGATTTAGCATTTCTTTGAAAAACTTTGAAGTAATTTAATATTTTGCTGAAGAATAATTTGGGAAACTGAAAAGTTTCTTAAAATTTAGAATTTTCCTTGTAAACTAATGATATAATTAGTTAATTATCTTGCTAATAAGTAGTAGAAACTTATTTTGATTAGAATGGAACTCTGTTTATTCATGATAAACTTTGGTAACTTGTTGATGTTTAATAATGATTTTAATCTTTAATAATATAATTTGGTGGCAAGCTTCTCAATGGTATGGGCCACAAGAAAGTGTCAAAAAATTGTTTTTTTAAATGTTTAGGGCATTGTGAGGCCTTAAAATAGTATGATTTATACCAATACATTGTGAAGTTTTTAAAAATATGTTATAAAATACTAATATTTAGCAATTTTAGTCTTAATAATTATCACCTACAAATTTTGAATTTTTTTTTATAAATTATTGTCTCCTTGGGAAAAAAAAAAGGAATTATAATAAAATATGGGAAAAATTTTAGAAATTGTTTGAAACATGCTAAGTTATTTTCGTGAAAATTTTAATATATAGGAGCATACAAAATTTTTGTTAGATAGTTTATTTTAGTAATTACAATTATTTAACATGCATCATTTATCAACATTTAATTTTAATATTACATGATTATAATGCAAGTGAAGCATGTGAAAATTTATTTTTTTAACAAAGAAATTCATTGCAATTTAAAAAATGCATTTTTCATATTCTATTGAAAGACTATCAGGGACATTACTTCATTATGTACTCATGTGAAGAGTATTTTTTCTAAGATGTATTCCAAAAGAGAATTTTTTTTTTGTCAGTTTCAATCTTTATTTGCATTAATATGGATACATAAAATTGAAACACTGTTATTGTATACTAATTTTTTAAACAACTGTTCTATAAAAATTCCAAAGACATAGTAAGATGTTTTGAAATATAGGATAATTCTGTAATGAAATAACACGTTAGCCAGCTTTGATTGTCTGGCTTTACTTAGTAATTATCATTTACAAAGGTTTGAAATTTCTTTTAGAAATTTCTCTTTAAACTGTCTTCAAAGTTTAAAAAAGAAAATACTCTTACACTATTAAGTTAAAGAAAGGAATCATATTAATACATTATTTTTAGAAATAATGATTAACTTTATTGAATTATTCTTTATTATAAATTATTTCTTATGAGTTATTGAATTGCATATAAATTATCCAATAGATGTAAACCAAACGAATATTTCCATACAATTTTAAAAAATAAAACAATAATTAACATTAAAAACTTTGATATCCAAACAATAATACTAAAAAGGATTTTCAAGAACAGCAAAAAGGAAACTTAATATAAATTTTAGAAAATAACAAAAGTGAAATTCACAGGCTATTTTTTCATAATTACAAGAAGTTTCTATATAAAAGAATACAATTAATATCAAATTTATTAATAAATACCTTTCCAAACGAATGTATGTATCCATCTGCTCTGAAACATGACACATTTTAGAATATAAAAATTTTATTGTTATGGTCGATCTTACTCATTAGCAGTATCTCTTCCTATATTCACACACTACAGCCGAAGTATTAACTGTTACATCTGGTGAATTCAGTGGTAGAATGAAGACGATCTTTTTTGTCTTTTATAAGGTTTTATTGCTGGACGACACGAACATTAAACATGTATGATTAAAACTTAGGTTGTATTATTAGGGCAACCACCCTTCAATTACAGATTACAACTGTACCAAATGGAAGCTGGAAATTTATTTTGGAGCACCTAGCCCGTCAGGGCTTTTATCTCCTGTCTGGAGGGTGAAATAACATGAGTATTTTAAAAACTTGCCCATTTTTTAGTTAAAGAATGAATTAATAAAAGATTAAAAAGGTTTAAAATAAAAGTAGTTACAGAGAAAATTAATTAGGATTACCATTACATTAGAAAAAGAAATACGTTAGGTAGGATTAAATTTTACGGAGGAATTTTGAGGATCAGCATTTTAATTTTAGTATGGCCTAACCGCCCAGAGGGGGTAGCAGCTTGTCGTGATATGTTAGAAGCTGGAATTTATTTTGGAGCACCTAGCTCGTCAGGGCTTTTATCTCCTGTCTAGAGGGTGAAATAACATGAGTAAATCGTGATATGTTATGGGATTACAACTGTACCATTACAGATTACAACTGTACCAAATGGAAGCTGGAAATTTATTTTGGAGCACCTAGCCCGTCAGCGCTTTTATCTCCTGTCTAGAGGGTGAAATAACATGAGTAAATCGTGATATGTTATGGGATTACAACTGATCGTGATATGTTATGGGTGTGAATAAATGAGGTTCTCTTTTCTCGCGGGGCGAGAGGGAGTAACCTGTTGTGCGTGGTTGGATTAGTGTGATTGGCTCCTGACCCGTAGGTTCCGTCGCCGTGTCCGCTAGTGAGTGCTGCCATCTGCCTTACGGCTTTGGAGCCACTCTGATTGGATGTTGTTGTCTGTAGTGATTTATGATATTGAAGTAAAGTAGGAGATATCTTGGTATTTGAAAATTTATGAGAGATTTTGCTTGATTTAAATTAGTTTAAAAGGATGTTCCTGGGTCGGTGTGTGTTGGTATGTACTTCTCGATCTTTTGGATCGAGGGATTATCTGATGTGTCTATGTTTTTAAAGAAGTTTACCGACAGTTTTTGCATGAAGCTCACCTGCCACTGAGCTCCTACACATAACCAAAACAAAAGTTTCGCGTTACACAGCAGCGCCCGCTAATACGACTCTTTTCAACACTCCCCACCTGTGAACTTAAGTTCACACAAAACATAATACAATAACAAATTAAACAATAAAAAGTTCTAACACTAACTAAGCAATGTTACATTACAATTAAAATCAAGATATTTAGATACACACATACACAACAAATTACACATTCAATTACTTAATACAAAATACTAATCATTCTACAAAATATAAAAGCAAAGTATGTAAACATTCATTAAAAATTCACATTAACAAAGTAAAGAAAATTAATATATGATAAAATCGTAAATATATAGATTACAGAAAATAACTCAATTAGTTACAAAATTCATATTAAATTAATAATTATACGTCAAGATTATACAGCAATTGAACTGGTCTTCTTATGGCATTATTTTTAGTTTTAACAAGACAAGAGCGAATCTTACCATCTCTTCCAGTATAAGTTTCAATAATCTTACCCATTGACCACAGATTCCTAGGGAAGCGGTCATCATGTATGAGTACAACATCATCAACCTTAAATTGACAAGTTACTTTAGAAGGAGGACATATATTCATAGATCTTAGAGATAGCAAATAGTGTTTCCTCCAACGATTCCAAAACTGATTTAATAAATTTTGCTGATGTCTATATCTCTTAAGTAAAGAAAGTCTAGACCCAGTAAGGTCTTCTCTGGATACTCTTGTTACTGGAAGAGAAAGTAAACGTTTACCTATTAAGAAATGTGCAGGAGTTAGTGGTGAGTGTTCAGAAGGGTCATCATAGATATAAGTTATTGGCCTTGAATTTATCATGGCTTCGATTTCTATGAATACAGTTACTAGCTCGTTCAAAGAAAGACTAGAACGGCCAATTATTTTTCGTAAACAAGTTTTAATTGTTCTGAAATGCCTCTCCCAGAACCCTCCCCACCATGCTCCTTTTTCTACAATATATTTCCACGTTATACCATGAGTTGAAAACAAATCTTGTACAGATGGATGTAGCATACATCTCCAAAATTTTTTCAATTCTAACTCAGCACGCTTGAAAGTTTTAGCATTGTCTGAGTAAATTGTTGAACAGAGTCTACGTCGGGAAATGAATCTGCGGAAAGCAAGCAAAAATTGTTCTGTGCTCATTGAAGGAAGAAGTTCGAGATGCAAGGCTCGAGTGGTTGCACATGTGAACAACAGCAGGTAGTGTTTCTTATCACTGTCTTTTATGAAAAAGGGACCTGCAAAGTCCAATCCTGAAATTGAAAATGGAGGTGATTCCAAAACTCGATCTGGTGGCAAAGGGGCGATTTCTTGGTTACCAGGACGTACTGTGTATTTTTTGCACAAGAAACACCTACTTAAAGTAGATTTGACACATTGGCGTCCTTTTAAAATCCAAAACTTCTCTCTGACTTGGGCTAAAGTAGCCTCAACACCAGAGAAGTAAATGGTTATGGGCATGTAGAATTACTAATTCACTGTACCTATCCTTCTTAGGTAACAACCATGGGTGTTTTTCTCCGAAATCTAGATCAGAGAAATGAAGTCTTCCCTTTAGACGCAGAAGCCCATGCATATCTAGCTCTGGGTTAAGCGAATAAATTTTAGATGCCTTGTCTAGAGACTTTCCCTGAGAAAGATCTAGAGTCTCTTTTGGAAAGTGTTTTCGTTGAATAGCTTTCATTCAATAACCCTCGGCACTTGAGATTTCAGTTGAACTTAACGGGCCTTTTAATTTGATGGATTTTCTTTGAGTATTGTTGATAAATCTCATGACATACGCCGTGATTCGATGAACCTCAATAAACTACTGAATCGGGTCAAATCCAACAAAGTCGAAGTTTCAATGTCTCGAATAGTAGCGGTAAGAGAATGAATGTCCTTAGATCTTTTTTCATTCACAACACTCTCCTCGTTGACATGTCTTTGCTGATTCTCCGGCCAAAAGGTATCAGGCTTAGAGAGCCAACGAGGTCCCTGTAACCAAAGGGAACTCTTCACAAGGTTGATTGCACTTTCTCCCCGAGATAACAAGTCCGCTGGATTTTCCTTTCCACTGTTTAGGATCAGTGAGAGATTGAATCTCCGAAACCCTATTGCATACAAAGGGCTTCCAGTTCCTAGCACATCCCCTTATCCAATGGAGAACTATTTGACTATCAGTCCAAAGAAATAGTCGTTGGCTCAGATCGGGAAATCAACTAGTCAAGTAATTAGCTAATTTGATAGCTACTAAGCCTGCCATCAGTTCTAAACGGGGCAAAGTCATTGTTTTCAATGGAGCTATACGACCCTTTGAAATGATAAAACTAGTGCGAATATGTCGTTTATCATCTAGGTATCGAAAATACCCAACCGCACCATACGCTTTAGGACAAGCGTCAGCAAATATGTGAAGGCTGACATATTTTTCATTACTAACAAAATACTTCCTTGAAATAGAAAAGTTCTGCAGTAATTTTAATTCGGATCGCCAACGCACCCATTCCTTCCTCATCTCCTCTGGTAGGGTTTCATCCCAATCAAGTCCTGCAATCCATATTTTTTGTAACAGGATTTTCATCATCATCGTAAAGGGCTGAGACAATCCCATTGGATCGTGAACTCTCGCTACAGTCTGAAGAATAGTTCTCTTAGTAGCCTTTTGAGGAATACGATCGAATGAATTCTCTAAGAATTCACAATTTAATTTGATCTCGTCCATTTCTGGGGTCCAAACCATGCCCAAAAATTTTGACTCTTTAGTCAATCCCACATTGAAACCCTTTTCAATCCATAAAGAATTAAGTTCCGAGGAATTGGATCTTAATTTTCGTAGATCCATCCCAGCATTTAAGAAAATTTTAATTGCGTCTGTTGACAATCTATATGCATCTTTTATTGTGTCTGCGCCATAATACAAATCGTCTACATATAAAGATGAATCGAGCATTTTAGAACCTTCCGGATTTGTATTTACATATTTTTTTATATGATATTTTATCGTCATTGCTAAAATTGCTGGACTACAGCAGAGTCCGAATGGAAGACGTTTAAATCTTAACATTTTATGTTCATCTTCACTTTTACCATACCAAAGAAATTTTAAATAATCCCTATCCTTTTCTGCGATACTTATCATTAAAAATGCTTTGGCAATATCTCCGTTAAAAGCAATTTCATATTTACAAAATTTTAAAATTACGTCCAATACAAGAGGGGACAAATTAGGCCCAATATCTAGAAAATCATTAAGGGATTTTACGTTTTTAGATCGTGAAGAGCTCGCGTCATAAACAACTCTACAACTCGTAGTTTCATTTTGTTTATGTATTTCTCTATGTGGCATAAAATACGACGAATCATATCCTTCATCTGAACATTCCTCAACTATACCCTCTTTAATTTGCTCTTCTATTACTCTTTTATACTGCTCACAAATATCGGGATTTCTATTTAATCTATTCTTAAGATTTTCAAATCGCCTTAATGCAACTGCGAAATTATTTTCTAACTGACCCATTTCCGCCTTCCATAGCAAGCCAACAGAATATCTATTATTTTCAAATTGTATTTGCCTTTCGAAACCCTGAATTATCTCCCTTTCCTCCTTAGAAACAGTTTGGTTGTCAGTAATTCCCATCAAATCTAAACTCCACAAGGATCTTAAAGAGTCCTTCACGCAAGAAGAAAGATTTATAATCGCACTGTTTCGAGTTTCGAATTCTCCCTCCCGTGTGTAGGGGGGATCTTGTAACCCTGCCGGTACCCAACCAAAACGAGTTGAAATCGCATAAATTTCTTTCCCTATTCTGACCTTTTCACCTCTTACTATTTGCCAATAGTGATCCACCCCAATGAGAATTCCCACTGTGGTCTCGGACAACCCCGCAATGTGTAACCCTAACTTGTTCATAGCCTTTAGTGTCAACCGCGAAGGGGCAGTGACCTCTGCCGCCGTTATAACTTCAGTAACGAGGCAGCTAACTTTTATTTTATTTGTTTGCTTCATATCCGAAATAAACAACTCGACAACGGAGTATATTTTGGGTGTGGCATGAGTCATTCCGAAGGAAAAAACAGAAAGTATTTCTTCTCCTACAATTTTTAAGTTTAATTTTTTCACTAAACTAACATGTATAAAAAACTTCGCGTAGCACCACAATCTAGAATTAAATTAGTTAACTCAATTTTATCCTCATGAAAAGCTAGTATGGAACATGTTTGTAATAAAGGATCTTTTTTACATAAAGATTTATTTTGAATAATAGAAAGAGAATGCTCATCCGGAGAGTTAATTGGTTCTTTTACGAGATTACTTTGCGGGTTTTCAATATTTTGATTGACAATTTGATTTGAAGCTGTTCGCTTGTTGTTTTGGTTTAATCTATTAGTACATATTGATTCATGATGCGATTTAAGTCCGCATTTTAGACAATTACTTTTATTTTTACAATTTTTACTAATATGATACTTCCGGAAACAAATATAACAACGATTTTCGTTACGTAATTTATATAATTTTTCTTTTACACTCTTATAACAAGAAAATGAGCAATGGCATTGATTACAAAAGATGCACACACGATTGTCAACAGTATTGAAACTCGCAGCCGTGGGTACATTTCTAGACATTTTTCTATTTTCATATTTTGCCTGTTCGAAACGTGGGGACCATGTATTTGTTTCCTCTTGTGTCAAAGAACTAGCCGCTTCACGACATTCTATTTCGGTTTTAATGAAATTCAATAAATCTGTCACGCTTATGTCTTCTTTTGAATTTTTCCTTCTATTAAATTCCAGAACAAATTCTTCTGGAATAGATTTTAATAAAATTGGTATTAATAATTGACCAAATGATCCTTTCGTAACTCCCTGAGAATCCAGGTTTTGAACAGCAATTTCTATTTCATCGTATAAATTTCTTAAAGCTTTAACATTATTTGAATTCTTTACCGATTCTAGTTTTAACAATTTATTCATGAATTGACTAATTATAATGTCTTTTTTTCCAAATCTTTCTTTTAAAGCTTTTATGCT
This sequence comes from Trichonephila clavata, assembly GCA_019973975.1. NCBI lineage: Eukaryota > Metazoa > Arthropoda > Arachnida > Araneae > Nephilidae > Trichonephila > Trichonephila clavata. The sequence goes on from BMAO01030219.1 coordinate 150,295, forward strand.
CTCATCATAATTCTTTTCATTTAATTCTAGTGAAGCTACGACATTATGTGCTTGACCTATAAGTAATGTTTTTAAATACGCAAATTTTTCTACTTTACTTAAGCTTTCATTTTTATCTATCGTACTTTCATAACTATTCCAAAATTCTGTAAATTTTGTTGGGTCACCTGAATATTTTTCTAATACTAGTTTGGGAAGTTTTACTGAACTGTGAGCACTTTGCAGGTTAATCCTGCTATCATCAGGAATTTTATTGAAAGATTCTGTTCTTTCTCCTTTTCCTAACACTCGTGCTATTCTTTTCACAGCTCGAGAACATTTTTCCTGATATTCCTCTGAGTTCGTTACATCCGTTTCTAAAGACTCTTAATTCTATTAATGAATGAATTGAGTCATCAATTTCTTTTAAATTACTTTTCTTTTCTAATAATAATTCCTTCAAATCACATAATTCATCCCTGTCATCATTCGTTTCTAAATTATCTTCAACTTTCTTAATTAGCTTAGTAGTTAATGTTCTCAGAGCAGTTCGCTTACGTTTTAATCTATCTACTTGTTCCTCCATTATTTCGTATCAATATAAATGTACCCAAGACTGCAATTATTACTATCAAATCTTCAAATTTAAAATCAAATATTTTAAACTCTTACCTCAACCCTGGGCACAGTTTAGATGTCGTAGAACCTTCCCGGCCGATGCGCCACTGTTACATCTGGTGAATTCAGTGGTAGAATGAAGACGATCTTTTTTTGTCTTTTATAAGGTTTTATTGCTGGACGACACGAACATTAAACATGTATGATTAAAACTTAGGTTGTATTATTAGGGCAACCACCCTTCAATTACAGATTACAACTGTACCAAATGGTAGCTCACCTGCCACTGATCTCCTACACATAACCAAAACAAAAGTTTCGCGTTACACAGCAGCGCCCTCTATACGACGCTTTTCAACATTAACTAATCATTCTGGCTCGTTAGTCAAAACAATTCTTTGTTTTGGCGAGCCACTCCCTATTAACAGCTGCACGCATTTTTCTCGGAAAAATTCGCTTACAACATAATTTGTGACAGTAATAGATTTCTCCCAATTCCAGAAGCAATTTGTTCAATAGAGCACTGTAGAATTATTTAAATCATAATGTGGCGGGCACTTATAAAAAATAATTACTAAGCCTATAAGCATACAAAAATTCGAAGCCAAAGGATGGAAGTATAAACTAAACACTTAAATCTAATACTATAAACTAAAACTACATATATTTAGTCCCTTTTCTTAAACTAAAATAGTAGAAAATATATTAAAAATATTTAAAGTACTAAAAAGAATTTAAAGAATATAAAATAATAATGTTTACAAATTTGAAAATTAGCGCGCAATCACAAGTGTCATACCATTAGCTGTTATTTATTTACATGATAGCACGCTGTTAATCACGTGATGATGGCCACGATCGCAGCGCTCTCTAGTGATGAATCGACCCCATTGCATTTATCGTGACTATGACGTCACATGTGTTTTTGAACTTGATTGGCTAAAAACACGTGGTTTAAAATTATGTGATTATGACGTCACATGACCTTAACTATGGACTCAGCTTCTCAGGGTAAGAAGACCTGGTGTATAAATTATTAAATTTAAACGTTCCTCTTTCACGTATCAAACTTGTAATAAGAAGTAATTTAAAGAAATAATTAATTAAAATTTATTATTGCAATTATTTTTATACTGTCACTAACTTTTCGAATGATGCTCATTTGTAATTAGATTTATGAATCAAAAGAAAAAAAACTACAAAACATTTTCTGTAATTTACAGTAATCTGATCTTAGTTAAAAATTGTTCCAAGTCTCATATTCTGATGGTTTTGTTAATACTTCCTAACTCACTAAAGAAAATAAAGAAATGCTTGTGTAATAATGACTAATCTTATTTTTTCTTCCAGAATCTTGATTTATAAAGTAGAAATCATTTTGGTCTTTTATTTTTATTTCCTTTTGGACCGTGTGTTACTCATTTATTTTTCCCCCCATTGTTTTCGTACCTTTTTTTCAAAAACACATTTTTGTTCGTGCTAAATGATTGGCATGTCTTTACTTCCGGAATGTGTTTGCCCGTTCATATTCTTTATTTTAATAATATTTAATGTTCAATATTCGTTTGATTGGCTTTATAATATTAAAAAGTTCTCTTGCGCTATTTAACTGTTATAATAATTCAAACGTATTTAAGGACAGATCCTCCGTAGCAATTAAATGGTGAATATTAATTATTCATTTCAATCAATTATCTTAACATTATCCGTTACCCCGCTCACTTTGTTGGGTATTTCAAGATACTGTGTGACTAAATACTGTTTAATTTAAGATATTGATATCTAATTTCAGCCATCAGAATTTATGAAACGGAAGTATAATTATCTTTTACTCCCCCGAAACCTCAATTAAATAAGCATGCTTTCCAAATTTCAAGACTTTAGGTCAAAAACATAACTTTTTATCTGTACGCCCGCGCAACCTGCTTGGGAATCGATTTTTGTAAAACCCGTTTTTAGCTGATCTCTACTCAGCAAAAGAAGCATGCTTGACAAATTTCAAGTCTAGGTCTAAAAGTTAAGGAGATCTCGTTATGAGTGGGAGTTGTTTTTCTTCTCTCTCTCTCTCTAAAATATATTTTCAGTTAGATGGGAAGGTATAATTTGGGGGGGGGGGGAATTAAGTCTTATTTTAATGAAATATTAAGTTCGTGTTTTTGATGATTCTAGATTTTTAAAATACATGCCAAAAACCATTAAAAAACACAAGATACCTTTTGACTTAAGAGTAGCACCGCATTTTGCGATTTCTTATTTTCAGGTTTAGTCCATTTTACAATAATTGACAAAGAGAAGGGAGACTGACGCGCGTTAAATATTATTGCGATTAAAAACTCTCATTTTAATGTGTCGTGGTGAAGATGTGATGAGTAGAGGGTTGACCTCGTCATTAAAAATAATGATTGAAAATTACCAAGATATGCTGTCTGCAGTAAATATAACTTTGGGTTGAATAGAAATAAATAAGTGCTAAGAAAAAAAGTAATGTTGAAATATAGAATATTGTTTTATGTATTATTTTATTTAAAAGAATTCAAAAATATGACTCATAATGAAGTCAATCCGATAACGTGCTGCCATGGAAAAAAATAACCAGCATTTAAAACATATTCTTCTGTAATATTTTCAAAAAAGAAATTATTTCAAAGTGTTTTTTTTTTTGGCCAAATCGATAAATGCGCCAAATTTGGTAATCCTCGTGAATTTGTATCAGTGAGGGTGAAGTCGGATCGCGGCATAAAAACGCACTTAGTTGGCGATTTTTCAAAATTTGGCGGATCAGTGGCCGATTCGACAATTTCACCGAAATTTTTTTTCACATTAAAATTATGCGAAACCATACTTTACATATATTTGATTTTTTTAAGAAAACAGTTTAATACATTATTTTGTCAATTTGTGCTAAATAATATATTTTTCTATATAATGTCACCTTCAGTTGGTTTCTTACAATGTACAGGCAGTTAAATTAACGTTAAAATCAATTGAAAAAACACGATTTATTAATTCCAGCAAATCTAGTTATAAAAGGGGAATTCCATAACTCTAATTTAAGAGCATTATGATTCATTAAATTGGAGCGGTTAAATCCACTAATTTTCCCAGTTTACTTTTTCTTCTTAAATTAAAAATATTATTTCAGATATTGTAACGACCAAAACTTTAATTTTAGAGTTAAAGAACTGAATTAAAAGTTGCAAATTACGATGGCAACACGGATCATTCGAAGGAAAACTATTTCCGATATTAACTTATTTTCTGAGACTAATATTGAATAGCTCAACTGCAAAAATATCGTCTGTTAGTTTGCTTTAAAAGAATAAATTACTTTAACAATTAAAATCGTTGAAGGAGATAGGACATGGTATGTTGAATTTCTCCCTTTTAACTTAATCAGCCTTTTCTTGCCTTATAACATATTTTTAATTCCTCTTAATATAAATAAACTTTTTAACAGCAAAGTGCTGAAATATTTTGATTTAATTCTTAAGTTTTATATTTGTTTTTCTTTTTATGATATCAGTAACCACTTTAAGTTAAATTCTGTTGTAAAAACAAGTTTTATTCACACAAAATTATTTGTTTTTGATATTAAAGCAAAAAAGTAATATTTCTATACAATATGACTTTTTTCATATGCATTTTTGGCACATATCTGGGATTACAAATGAGAAATCTTTATGCACAATATTTGTTTTTTAAAAAAAATGCTTATCGCGTAATTTCGACATATTTAAGTATTAATATAATTGAAAACAAATAATGTTATATGAATGTGATGATGAATTTGCAAATTTTAATGCATTTCTGTGTTTTTTAACCTTTTTTTTTGACTAATGATTTCACATTTTTAAAAGAGTAAAAAGTTATCAGTAGCAATTATTTACTTAATCTCACTATCACTTTATTTTTAACTCTCCTAATGACTATTTTTTAAAATCCCAAATTATACCGTAAAGTAAGAAATTACGAAGATATTTTTGTGAGTAAAAAAATGTTTCTTATCATTTCACTTAAAATAATTACATTAAAATGTAGAGTTTGTCCACGAAATATTAATTTTAACTAAAATTTGTTGTTAACAATTCAATGAAAGTTTTATAAATTGCTCATTTTGGAGAATAAATGCTTTTTTTAACGAAAACTTTAGAATATATATATATATATATATATATAATTTTCAAGATTAAATTTCTCAATTAACTTAATAATATGCTATTTAACGTAAATGTTCAGAGATAAGAATTTTTTCAAAAAGTCTGTAAGGATATTAATGCATTTTTAAAATAAATCAAAAAAAAATTCATGGAAATCATATTAAATTTTAATTATTATTGTGATTTTTAATTTTTTTAGAACAGAGCATGTGCTTGAAATATATGTTTTTTATTCGATTTATTTATATGTACTTGGCTTTATCTTTATATTTCCAGCAATAATTTTCTTCAACAGTCAAAGATTATAATCGAAATTTTTATGATTATTTTGAAATTTGTTTTTACTTAAACTTAATTTACGCTTTGAAAAAAAAAACATGCTTTAAACTTATTAGTTAAGTTTTTACATATATGTATAACTCATATTTTGAATATTTTTTCTTTTAATGCTAATAAATTTTCGTTTTCACTAAAAACGAAATACTTGTTTAAAAACTTATACAAATTATAGAATAGAATAGAGCGTGTACCTCTTGTAGGATTATTTGTAATAATGTGTAAAAATCATATCAATTTTTTCTAATAAATACATATTTCACATACAATTCATGTCAGAAAGGACTACTCTACAAAGTGAAATGTTAATGTAGCTTTCTGTGTATTTTACTTACTAGAAATAACGAAGGTGAACAAAATAAAAATGCAAATTCATTCCTTTCCTTATGAACAATTACAGTTATTTAGAAAAGATTTAATGAAAATAATAAAAATTTCTTTTTTATGCCAGTATTTGACAATGGAAATATAAAAGAAATTAAATTAACAGTATGTATTTTATTTAGAAGTTGCAGTTATTAAAAGAAAAAAAATTCGAAAAGTTTTCTCAAAATTGGGATATTGGCGAATAATGGATTAAATTATTTCTGGAAGAGAAATATAACCAGTGTAGTTACCGTATTTATATATACTTATGTGAGATAGCCCAGTTCGATTAAAATATTTGTGGGATTTTTTAACCTTGTTCGCCACAAATATAAAAGAATTTTTTTATAGGGGTGAATATTACGAGCAATTAGAAAACAGTAATTGGAGGATAGATTTGTTATTTTCAACTGATTTTTAAGACGTTTTAAATAAATTAATTTCTCAAGTTGTAAGGGAAAAAATATTTAGAATTAATTAGTGCAGTAAATGCGTTTAGAACTAAATTAGCACCGTTGGAATAACATACTACACTTTTCGAAAGCGAAACGCATAATTTAAATTTTGGTTTACAAAACATTTAATACTACATGGAGAATCTTTCAGAAGAATTTTTATCCCGCGTCACAGATCTTACAAAATTAGATGTATAGCTGTGTCAAACTCGCGGCCCACAAAGAACATTTTTGCGGCTTGGGCCAGTATACCGGCATACAATAATACATAATAAACTATCAAAATTTCTCCCGAAATAGAAAAGATAGTAGCAGAGAAGGGATGTCAAGTATCTCTTAGGACTTTAGCATTAAATTTTTCTTGTTCTATTATTTATGTTCAATATATTGTATTATTCGAAATAAACCTACGTTTCTATAAATATTGATTTTTTTTGTGGCCCATTTAATGCTAAATTTTGTTTGTCCCAAGGTAGCCTGTGAGTTTAACACCATTGATGTACAATTTCTGTTAACCCATAATTCTGATAATACTCGTACAACTGGTACGATTGGTTAATATTTTGAGTAATATAGATGAAATATAATTAGAAAGAATAAACTTGTGGAACGATATTGTTATTAAAGCACGTCATAAAATATTCATGTTTTGGAATTTAGTTTATAAAGATAAATGTTCAATTTTAATAAAATGAATGCTGATAAATTATTAATATTTTGCAACTAAGCATAACTGAGAATGACTTTCAAAAGTACGATGTATCTAAAAATGAAGTATTAATCAGAGTTCACACATTCTATAATTTTGATAATTGCTTAAGAAAATGCATTTCCAATTTTATCCTCAGTTAAAAGAATTTTGCAGACGATTTGAAATATCAGATGTCGCACTGATTCTGCATTTGTCATTTTTTGTTTTGCATTTATAATTTAAATATGTCAAATCATACTTTTTAAAATAAAACCTTTTTTTTTTAAAAAATTTTTAGTGCTTTCAATAACTTTTGAAATTATATGGATAAAAAAAATTAACCTCTGATTTATACATTTTGAAATAATATTTGAGTTACATAAAAATTCGCATCTATTTTTTCTGAGGAATTATATTCTGAATGTTGAAGAAATTCGTTAAATTAGTTAGGTTAATAATTAGATTAGTTAGATTAAAAATTCGTTAGTTAGATTAAATGTAATTTGCATACAAGTTACATTAAAATAAAGTTTTGGAAAAATAACTTATTATAATTCCAGAAGTATTAAGAGTTATTCCTTTGCCTTAAGAAGTTAAGTATATCCATCAAAAAACAATAAATTTCTTCTAAGAAAGTGTCATAATAAAATAAAAAGTAAGAACTCCATCTGAAACAATGTGGAAGTTTCGAAGTATAAGAACACGATTTGAAACATAGTGTTTCAAAATAATTTCATAATAGTTCAAAAAAGAAAAACTATTTTCGTTAAAATATATTTTACAAAAACAACAAGCCTAATAAAGACATCCAAAAAATGCATCAAAGTATCTTAGTTAAATGACAAACCAGAAAATATCCGAAGCAGGTCTATCAGTTGGGCGTATTCACAGAATTACATTTTATGCTACAACAATTAAAAAAGCTTTATTTCAGGCTGTAGAAGAATTTGAAATGAAGCAAATAATCGAAAGTTATGAAAATGGCGAGGGGAATGACTTAAAGCCCCGTTCTCTGGTATTCAGAATTTCGAAGAGAATCAATAAAGCATCCACAAACAAGAAAGAAGAGCTTTCTCAATCAACCTGTGCCAAAGAAACAGCAAATAGTAAAAAAATATTAGAATCTGTTGAGCAGAAATCGTCTACTCCTGCCGATTCGTTCATCCAGTATAGCGCTAATATAAAACACCTGCCGAGAAGTGAAACAGCTGAAAAAACTGACAATTTAGAAAATCGTTTTAGCATTAAAATGCCAAAATCTGTAGTTGAACCTACAGAAAATAAAGGGCCCACATTACGTCGAACTTCCAGGCGAATTATTGTCAAACCGGTCAACAAAGAATTTCTGTCAGGTAAGCTATAAATAGCTCTTTTTTTCAATTCCTACTATTAGCTTACTCTCTCTCTCTGTATATATATATATATTTATATATATATCTTTTGTTCAAATTTTCAATCGTTAATAAAATACTTTCTATTCATCCTATCAAGTTCAAATAATTTTTTTTTAAACTTGTAGTGAATGACACTTGATGTTAATACAGTTTTCTCAAATATCAATTCATTAATTACCGGTTAATTAAATTAATGACCGGTTTTTGACGCTAACTTAGATTTGTCTCCATTGTTGTAACAATGCACTACTACTAAAACAATGACAAAAGTTGGCGTCGAAAACCGGTTTTTCAGCCAAACTAGCCATTGTTACAATAGTGCAGACAAATCATGCTTTTTTCAATTTCTATTAGTTCACTCTCTCCCTATATATATATTGTTCAAATTTTCAATTGTTAATAAAATACTTTCCATTCATCCATTCAAAGTAGGGATTGACTTAAAAAAATTTTTTTTATATTATTTGTTATTACTGAAAGTGCTATCATATTAAAATATTTTTTATAAATAAGTTATTTTTTTGTAAGTATATGAACAAGTTTTATTTTACGTAATTTGATTTAGATGTATAGATGATGTCATCTTGCATTCATATTATGATGCAAGTCTACATGACTTCCTTACAGTAGCGCACACAGGAATTTTTCAAGGGGGGAGGGGTCCACGGTCGAATGTCCACTGTTCTCGTACCATGCTTCAATACGTCGCCCAACATATTCTTTTAATTTTGTCGATTTTCGGGAACAAAAAACAGTGAAAAATTAATTAATAAATGAATAATTAGCATTAATTAATAAAATTAACTATTAAAAACAAATAATTAATTTGTACGTACTATATACATAGAATTATAATCAATCGGAAAAAAAATCAAGGACTTTGGGGGGGGGGTCCAGACCCCCAGGACTTCCCCCTTGTGTGCGCCACTGCTTCCTTAACATATTAAATGCAATAAAATTCACAAAATTTATGTTTAATCGATGCTCTGAAACAATTTTTAGAAAATAATATTAAAGTAATCTTATAGATGTATGAAATATATAAGGATTACTTGATAATTGTACTTTTATTATTGCAGGCAAAATGTCTGTAGCTTAAAAAATGAGATATGATTTTTAAAAAAATTGGAATATCTGCATGAGCTAAGCGCCTTATTGAGTTAATACCATTCACGCGATCTTCAAATTTAGTAATGTCCTCTCTAGATTCTTATTTATACACTACTAGCCGTTATACACCCGCTTCGCTGGGTATTTCATGATGTTTTATAAATATATACTGTTTATATATATATAAATTATTGATATCAAAGTCCTAGCATTAAGAATTTGATTGTATTGAAAAATAAACTTATACCTGTAACTGTCGCCTCTTGATTAAAAAAAGGTCAGAACTCATCTAATTTGTATTTTCTAAAAATCTCTAAAATTGAAGTATAGAATGATGTTTACACTTTCGTAACCCTATAACCAAGTGGATTCCCACAAAACCAATTTTCGGTGGATCTCTACCCTGTAAAATAAACATGCAAGCCAAGTTTCAAGTCTAACAGAAGAAAAAAAATGAAATTTTTACTATCAATACCCGCGTTATCCCGTTGAGAGTCGTTTTCCAAATTAACAGTTCTTAGCGGATTTCAATTCAACAAAAGAAAAGTGCAAACCAAATTTCATTATTATAGTCCTTGTAGTTCGAAAAAAGGAATTTTTTCGTCAGTATACGCCCCCGTAACCCCCTGTTCCCTCACACGAGTTGATTTCCGTAAAATACATTCTTAGTGGATCCCTATTCTACAAAAGAAGCGTGCTTAACTAATTTCAAGTATGTGGGTCTAACAATTCAAAAACAAGAATTTTTTTTCTTAACTCCTCTTGACCCCTCGCAACCCTCCTTAGTGTCGATTTTCGTTTTACTCTTTGTTATAGGAACTCTATTCCACGAAAGGAACAGGCCTACCAATTTTCAAGTAGGTAGATTTAATAGTTTAAGAACGGTAATATTTATCGGTTACGCCCCTTAATCTCCCGAAATGAAGCTTATTTTGTAGCGGTTCTCTACTCTACGAAAGGAATCTGGTAACCAAATTTCAAGACTGTAGGTCTAATAACTTAAAAATGGGGATACTTACTATAACGCCCCTTGAGCCCCCGCAACGCCACTCGGGGGTCAGTTTTCACAAAACTCATTTTGGGAACTGTACTTTATGAAAGGAATCTGTTTCTCAAATTTGAAGACTGTGCGTCTAATAAATTAAAAATAGAAAAAATTATCTGTAACGCCCCTTGAGCCCCCGCAGCACCACCTAGGGGTCAATTTTCACAAAACGCATTATATATTGGATCTTTACTCCATAAAAGGATTCTGTTTATCATATTTAAAGACTGTGCTTCCAGGAGTTTAAAAATTGAAAAGTAATTATCTATAACGCACCTTAAGCTCTTCAACGCCACTTGGGGGTCTATTTTTATAAAACTCATTTTGTGGAATATCTCTACACTATGAGAGGAACCTGCTTACCAAATTTCAAGACTGTGCGTCTAATAGTTTACAAATCGGAATGATTATTTATATCTCCCCCCCTCCCCCGCAACATCCCTAGGGGGTCAATTTTCCCAAAACCCATTTTTTGTAGTGGATATTTACTCTATTAAAGAAATATGCCTACCAATTTTCAAGTAGCTAGGTCAAGTAGTTTAAAAACGAAAATATTTATCTGTTATGCGCTTTAATCCCCCGCAACAACACTTGTGGGGCTATTTTCCCAAAACCCATCTTGTAGCTGATCTCTACTCTATGAAAGGAATCTATTTATCAAATTTAAAGTCTGTGCGTCTAATAGTTTTAAAATGGAAATAATTATCTATAACGCCCTCTAAGCCTTCGCAACGCCACTTGGGGGTCGATTTTCACCAACTCATTTTACAGCGGATCTCTATTCTATGAAAGGAATCTGCTTACCCAATTTCAAGACTGTACATCGAGTAGTTTAAAAATGAAAACAATTATTTATCACGCCCCTTGCGGTTCGAATTTCACTATAAATCCGTTCTTAGCGGATCTCTACTCCATGAAAGGAATATGTCTACTAAATTTCAAGTCTGTAAGTTGAATAGTTCCCGACATATCGTGATTAGAGTACCAAATCGTGGGAGTATCGTGGTACCAAAAGATGGGAGATGATCCGAGGAAGCCATTTTGATCATTTAAATTTCAAATGTGTAATTAGTTAAAAAATATTAATAAAAAAACGTTAAAAAAGTTCACACTTTTCTTTTTAATATTCAGCGATTAAAAAAATCAGATTCTCAAAACTTTTTTTTCAACGATTTTTTAAAAAATACTCCAAATTTGACTACCTTTAATAACTTTGCCATTTGTAAAAAAATCATACAAAACTTTTTCCCCGTGTGTCAAACTTTATTATTCGTGTTTTGACAAAAGATTTAAGCATTTTCTTAAAATTTACAGATTTAAAAAAAATTTTGTGTTTTTCGTGTAATAGTCTTTTTCGATGATTCATTTCTGCTGTTATTTCTTAACAATTTTTTTTTTAATTATCGTTGTTTTTTTATTGGTGTTTTAAATCTGAAAACTTTAAATAAAAACTAAGTCCTCAAAAAAATTGAAAACTTTATACATTCGCAAATTACATTTACCCACAGCGAATGTTTTTTTTTTGGGGGGGGGGGAGGGTCGAAAGCCGGCTTTCAGCTAAACTGGGTGGTACTTAGGGATCAAGGTAACGGACTCGTGTCAGGCGTGTCATGATTTTGAACCTCGTACCGCTAAGGACCCGCTGTGTAGAGGAGGCCGCTACACGTTAAATATGTCGAGGCTCAAATGTCCTCTCGTTGGTGTGATGTGGAAGTTATTCAAATTATTATACTTGGTAACATAGTCAAGTGCTTTCATTAATGTAAACCAATGGTGTCAAAGGCTAACTTGGGTCAAACAAACAAGGTTTAACTTTAGCTTGAGCCGCAAAAAAATTAATATTCATAGAAACGTGGATACCGTATTTACCCAACTGTGGTACTTTCATTCACTGTAGTGCTTTGTTTAATAATAGCAAAGAGAGAGAATTTAATTAAAAAAACGCTCTTAGCGAATTCTACCTATCTTATTTTTATTTGCGCTGGTTTATTGTTATATGTATTATTGTGTACCGATATATTGGCCGGGCCGCGAGTTTGACACCCCTGATGTAAGCAGAACAAGCTTCGTGAATGTGAATTAAATAATCAAAACACAATGTGTTATCTAGAAATTAACTTAATGCAATAATATTTAGTATTTCTTGCAACCGTTAGTAAATTATGAGTAGATATGTTTGTTATTATTTATTATTATTTTATTTCTAATTTTTGTTTCTTTTAGAAATATGTTGATTGAAAATTAGATGAAATTGAATAAAATACATTGCTAAAATTTTCTTGTTCGGATAAGATCATTATATCTTATTATTACTGTAAATCAAGAGTTTTAGGAGTTGATTTACGAGTAACCTATTGACATACCAAAAGAGTATTTTATACGCATTTTTCTGCTGAGAGTTTAGCAATTAGTTTTTTCAGAGAATAATTTTAAAGGATGAAATTATATTACATTTGATTAAATTACATTTTCACTGATATTTTACTTTTCGAATCGAAATATAAACCGAGGAAACAGCAAACCTTTCCTTAGTCAAATTATTTTTTTTTTACAATAAAATTGGGTTTTCGTGCTTAAATACGATTTACGGAAAAAATTTTAATTTAAGGATTTTCAAAAGTTTTTTGGTTGCCTCCGTGCTTGTACTATGTAAAACAAATTTTGTGGTCAAAATTTCATAAAAAGCTAGCCATTTAGTTTTTTAAGAAAAAAAAAAAAATTTCGAAGTGATTTTAAAATGCTACTCCTACAAAAATTTACGTACACGCATGGAATTTGATTTACAAGTACGTCAAACTATGTATAACAAAAGTTGGTATGGGTTTTGTGATAGCATGATTGGTATTCGCACAGAATTTTTTTTTTATGAATGTTTATTGAAAATTCCTTAAAAAATGTATCAATTCTGAGTTCAATTATTTTTTAAAAAATAAGTATGCTTTGATTCAAAAATGCATACCAACTTTTGTCATATGTACATATATATATATATGGGTAAAAAAAAATTCAAAGCATTAGGCACATAAGAAAAAAAGCCTTATAATTTTAAATGAAACCAGTTATTTTATCTTTTTGATATAAGAAAGTTTAAAGTTGTGCTTTGCCATAGGGATGTAAATATAAACGAATGTAAAAGCTATCATAATTCTGCGTTTTTTAAGTTTAGAATTTTCGAATTTTGTGAGGTTATAGAAAAGTATATAAAAAATAATTTAAGCTAAAAAAAAAAAAAATTAGATTTGATTTTTCGGCCGACTTTTGTCAATTGAATCGTACTGTGTCACCTTAATAGGAGGCCACAATATAAAATTCAGGCAAACGAGAATGATTGTAAAACCATTTGGTTGCTCATATTTATCAGGTGTAATAGACATCCATGAAATAAATAAATTATACATTTAAATTCTCGTTCTTGAATTTTTATTGAGAATGAATAGTTGAGTTAATTTTATAAAATTTATCATTTTGTTTGGCTGTACATTCAGTTTTCTGTGACATAACTAAGTGAAACGAATCGGTGTTTAAATAGTGCGGCAATGTAAATTGTGTTTAATTTCAACATACTAATCGTTTCTTTTACCACGCATTCGCTATACTCCATGCAGTGTTTTTTCTCTCACATTTATTTAAAGCAAGTAAATCTGTAATTGAGGAAAAATAATTATGTGCTTGGACATTCTCATAAACGCCATTAAACATTGTAACAGTTTACAAAATATATTCACAATGTTAATACAAACGATTTTTTTCTTTCGATGTATATTTTGTAAAATAAAAATGATTATTGTGATACGAAAAGTTTAAATATACATCATAAGCTACTTTTGAACCAAAACAAATGATAAAGATAGTTTGAAATTTAACGACTTTTCTTCTTTTAAAATAGAATCTGAAATGCGAAAGAAAAATTCTGAAATTTTGAAAGAAAAGGAATGCAATTCTGAATTTTTAAAAAAAGGTATGTTAATACAAAATTTTTACTATAAATGAATTAATAGGTTGAGCTCTAGCAAGAATTTATTATTATTTGTAAATATTAAGATCACAAATATAAACGCCTCTTGCGATATATATATATTTTTCGTCATTTAGGTCCAAATACAGGAAAGATGGGAAAGCGAAAAAGAGGACGGAAGAGTTTTGCATCAGGTACGTGAAGTGTAGAAACCACATTCAAAGCAAACCTATTGATGAGAAGTTATTAAACTCCTTTTTAATCTCATGTTTCATTAAGACATACACACACTGAATAAAATTTATTGTTAACACCATTATGAAAATTACTGTAGCATGTGCATTTGTGAATCATAAGGAAAACGTTGATTGATGTAGATAATGTTATGAAATAAGATCACATGAATACTATATCAAATTCTGAGGCCTCTATTAAAGGCTGTTATTTTCACAAAATTCTTCTATCATTGCCAAAACACGTGTTTATACATTTGGTTAAAATTATCATGACTAACATGTCAGTATCTAAGTTTTAAATATTTGTTTAGATTTATTACAGTTGTTTAACATTATTTGATTGGACTTTAAAAATAACGCAGTGGATAATTTTTTCCCCGATAGCTAATATGCAAAAATAGAATTTTTTATAGAAGTATAATACGAAAGAAAAACTACAAAAAACGATATGAAAAGTATGTTACGTTTTCCTAATTCTGGTAAATATTACTGATTTTATATCACCATTTATTTTACAAATACTTTGACGCCGAGGTTTAAAGTGCATCTATAATGAAAATTCTGCAGAAGTACACTTGATAAACTTCCACGTATATCATTCTGAATATTAAAACTCAGGACTGGATTTTTTTACCAAATTCCGAAAAATCGTAAACTTGTAAGATGTTTTGAAATTTTTCGTAGAGAAATATTTTGTTCAAAAAATAACTCGCTGGCAAAAAAAAGGCAAATAAAATTTAATTTTTAGTCTAATTGAATATAAATATGAATATTTTATGTTCGTCTTCATATAATTTTTTTATGTTGGTCATTAACTTAACTCAATTCATCGGAATTATTGTTTATATCATTTCGTAGTAAATATTTATATACATATATATTTCGTTCTTTGCATTCTAATTGTTGGTTCCTCACTTTTTATGTTCTGTTGTAATTTAACTGTATGAAATAGTTTCTGAAATAGGTCCATTATTAGTCATTACTTTTTATTACCCTTTATCATTTTATTTGTTAATGATTTTTTTTCATTTAAAAACAGTGCATTGCAATCTTAAATAAAATTAGATTGTACAAACTCAAAAGTATTTTCGTTGCACAGAATTTCAGAATGCAAAAGAAACAAAAAGAAGAAAACGTACATTAGCCACGAGGAAACAGAATTGTTATTTAAGAAATGTTGTACAAGTAAAAAACTGGCATTACCAAGTTCCTTCCTTGAAATTGATAGAAAAAAATCTATTTTATGGAGAAAATAGTGTTTTCTCGAAATATATTGCTGCAAAATTCAATTTCAATTAATGACAATTTAATTGTCAAAAATACTTACCTAGATGATGCACTTTTTAAGGAATCATGTATAAAATTTTGGCTATCATACTTCCAAACAGCTTTGCATATTTTGTACAAATATATAACCTATGCCATGGATTGGCAATCCGGCTCTTTAGACACCTACTTTTGTCTAATATTAAAAAATAATTGTCTACTAAAAATTGTTTCTTTTTCACTTTTTCGTTTATAATTATTTGTTGAAAAACTTATTTGTATATACATACATATTTAAACATTTTATTGGCTTAAGACAATTACTTCTGTTTTAAATTACGTTCCATAAACAAAGACTGAGAATAAATGAAAATATATTAAAATTAGTTAAAAAATAAAAAAAAAAGCTAGAAAAATGCTTCCATTACTGTATTAGTGGTACGGACATTTTTTCACGAATTTTTATTGAAAGTTTAATTTCTAACATTATTATATTTTGATAATAGTTGACTTGCACAGTGCCACAGAAATAAAAATATTTTCGATTGTTCCTAGTTTTAGAAGGGATAAAAAAAAAATGTTACCTCTGTAAAACTTCAATAAACAATACTTTAAAATATGAGCTCGACAGTTTTGATCGCAACCGCTATCGGTCCCCTCCCAATCTTGTTCTTGCGTATGCATAAAAGTGATTTTTGATACCTTAGTTACATTGTTTCACTTATAATTTGACTGTTCTCTCTCAAAAGTTTACCAATCCCTGACCAATACACATGTTAATTTATTAATTAAAATATCTTAAGAGAAGATTTTTTATAATACCAAAAGGGAAAAAACTGGGCTAAATTTGTAATGCATTTATAAATGAGCATGCAGTATTTTTTTTTTAAATTTGTAAATGTAGGGACACATTATTTACATATACATTCACATCCAATTATTTTATTATTATAATTGTATGCCAGTCCCACCCAAACACAAACTTTTCCTTTTATTAATTTAGATATCATTTATACATCTATGTCAATAAAAGGAAAAGTTTGTGGTGATGAGGTGGCATAGTCCAAAGAAGTAAAGACCAGGCATACGAAATTTCGTAATTTGAAGCTATGATAAGTATTTCGTAACGGCTTTTAAAAAAATTCTTTTATATTTTAAAATTTAATGTTGAAGTGATTTTGATACATTTTTTCTTCATTCTCTTAAACGTAATATCGTATATTTTCGATTCTCACACTATCTAGGAGATCGAAAATTTTTATCACTCACAGTCCTTGTACGTCTTCATAAAGGATACTACATTTAAACACGGATGCTATAATGATCAACGATAAGCGACTCAATGAAGGGTCATGGTTGTCAATGGTTCAGTAGCCCCTTAATATAGCCCACTGCCATCGCATTTGCGGTGGTGCTGGTCGCATTCGACCTGGAATATGACGGACCGGAGGATAATCGTTTTCAGCGGTGAGCCCTGATTATCAGGGGAGACGTCCAGGACAAAGGTGGGATACTGAACTGCTTGTCTTCTACCGCCCAACCCAACAGCCTAGAGTTATAGTATGGAGCGTCATTTCATTTAATAGACAAACCTCTTTAATTGCATCCGGATCCCATACAGCACGGCGGTACCTTGATGAGATTCTACACCCCGTAGTGTTGTCGCTCCTTTCACGGATTCCTAGATTTTCATTTCAAGAAGATAAGGTCCGACTGCCTTACGACACACATTTTTGCCGCTTGTCTTCATGCTTCTCTGATACTTCCTTGACATGCACGATTTCCAGACCTTTCCCCAATAGAGCACGTTTATACCTTGATGAATAGGCGTCTTTGACTGTTCATGGATCATGCCGATCAAACTCATCATTTAAATCAATCATGTATAACAGAGGTTCCCAAACTTTTTTGTCTCATAGACCCCTTGCCATGTTTTTCGGTATGGGGTAGACCCTTGTTTACATAATATTTAATTTTTTAATTAATTATGAATTTAAATTTTAAATTAACACGTATTAATTAATTTAAAATTTAAGTGATACATAAAATTACCGATTACAAAATTTTTTTTTTATAATGATAGGGATAAATCTGGTGCTTCAATAACTTATTTTCAACATTTTTCATCAATCTTGTCAGGTTTAATCCTAAATTTCCTCGGTTAGTAGTGTCCAGCCGACAACTGCGCTGAAACTCCTTACTAGAAAAAGCTATTAAAATCTTTCTCCAATACTCCATAACTCGAAATAAATAACAGGTATGTCTCTCTAAAGACAAAATTGCTGACATCCGTTTCTAAACTTTACTTTAAGATATCCATTACTTCCTATTCCGATCAGTTCCTCTTGTAATATGACATTTTTTTTAAATATGACTATAGGAATTCATTGACTTCTGTGGTAATTACCAAGTAAATGCATTCTTAAACCTAGTTTCAAAATATGAGAATAAAGGGAATTTAAATGTTGAACGTAGGTTAAATGTCATTTTCCTGGCAGATTGTCTGTGACCAATCAAGAAACTAGGAAAATTCGCTAAGTCCTATATTATACTCCTTTAACTTAATTCTGGCATGGGATGATGGTCCTTGTTTTAATAAAATTTTTGCTGTCACATAACTGAAATAAGCCTCTTTAAATTAAATAAATAAATATGTTAAATAGGTAAAATCTGATTTCCATTTGATTAAATTTTCTTTTGAAATTAAAATCACGATCTGGTTTAATAAGAACAACTTCCACCTCATGGACCCCCAAATTATTTTTTTGTTGTCGTGGACCCCTTGCAAGTCATCATAGACCTCTGGGGGTCTATATAGACCACTTTGGGAATCACTGATGTATAACAAGCAATTCTGTAGGTGGACATCCGTAACACAAAAATCTTTGAGTTAATGCTGTAATGCAGCGGTCTCAACCCCTGAGTCATGGACCGGTCCGTGGATAAAATAGTTCCGGGCCGCCGAAAAGGAACATTAAATTATTTCTATTTCATTTACTGTGGTGTATTTCTCTCGGGTTTATACGCTTTTCCATGGAAATCACTATATCCCTTTTTAAATCATTTAGTATTCATTTTTTGGTGTAGCTGTATTTTATTCTGAAGGTAAATTTAAATACAATTAAATTAAAGTAATCTAAAATAGAAACAATCAATGTCTTACTCTTACCAAGCCATGGTAAAATTATCAAACGTTGACCGTTCCGTGGCCATAAAAAGGTTAGAAAGCACTGCTCTAATGGATAACTGTATCAAGGCGAGAGATGGGTCAACGTATTTTTTTTCTTGCTCTCTGAACTGACTCACTTGGGACAATTATATACTGTAAATAAATAAAATAAATAATTGATAGATTTGATGAAAAGCTAGAAACCAAGGAAATATAGCATACCAAGAAAGCAAGCTGCAACTGCGAAATTATACAAATAAGAACAGAGAATTAAGGCACGATTCGCATGGCCACATACGCTGCATTCAGCAAATGCTATTCAATACCTGAAAATCTCTTATCGACACTGGATAGCAAACAGAGTAGAATGTGAAGTAAATGTAAAAGTAATTTCTCGCAATGATGACCGCACAAGATGATTGACGTTCTTGCTGCTCGCCTTGCCGATTGTAATGAGTAGGTCAATAGATGGTTTTGGAGCAGTGGACGTGTGATTATACCCACGCACTACGTACTGGATCTGGAGTGACAAAGAAGCTAG
This sequence comes from Trichonephila clavata, assembly GCA_019973975.1. Taxonomy (NCBI): domain Eukaryota; kingdom Metazoa; phylum Arthropoda; class Arachnida; order Araneae; family Nephilidae; genus Trichonephila; species Trichonephila clavata. The sequence continues at coordinate 169,613 of BMAO01030219.1, forward strand.
ATGATCGAAAGATCGAGCGCCAAGTGTTCATTGTTCATAAAGTGACCCATTCCATTTTACAACCACCTATGAGAATTCCTATTGTCCGTTCGGAAGCCGAATCTGTGATTCCAGCACCCTTTACGCGTACTACTTTTAACACTAGAATATCGGTAGATCCGTCCAGTGGTGTTAAACCAAAACGACGTGTAACACCACAGGTAGGCAACCACGATTGTTGTTTGATGTTGAATACTAATTCGTTTTTAAAAAGAGGAATACCGCGTTTGGGTCTGCAGGCGTTTTGTTTCATGATGCACGTTAAGCACCTATCGAACGACACAGTTCCCCCACTGTAATTATAATGGTCTGAAAGCCGTAGCACGGTAGTCGCACCAATCTGATGGTGATGCGTGACATTAATAGCTCAGTAACATGTGGATGAAAAATGCTATGCTCCTATATGCTTCCATTCGTGACTGGTATTTCATACATAAATAATCAACAGCGTTATTCCCTAGTGCATACGTATCTGATTACTCAGGACTTCTAACATCAGGTTAAGACTCATCCATGGCCTGTCCACTGCCCTGACGTATCCCAGTTGAAACGTCAGATTTCTATTCAATCCCATTCCTGAATGTGTAGCGTCACGTATTGCAACATGGGACAACGCAATGCAACGATATTGAACATGACAGTATATATCGCTCTGTAATTGTCTTGTTTTTTGGAACACACACACAGACACACACACACACTTTCTATTATATGCTCCTTCTCCATTTTCAGCCCTTATGCAAAAAATAGAACCTATTCGAAGAGGTCGAGGAAGACCACGTACGATCAATCGTGATATCCCAATACACAGTAGTGAAAAATTTGTTTCGCTCAAAGGTAAGTAAAATTGTTGATACATTGTACAGTCAATTTTTATATATTCATGTTAGTACAGGTTTTATTGTTAATTTTCTGATAAGGAAAAGAAGGATAAAAAACCGAAGAAAATTCAGTCACGTTTTTTTAGTTTAATACTCATTTTTAGGAAGAAATGGAATTTTTTCAGATTAATTATTAAATTATAGTCTAAATTGATTTATTTAAAATTTAATTTTATTTTAAAATTTTTTTAAAAAATTACTGTTTAGATACGTTGAAATGAAAAATATTACTCAGTTGTTTTGTACCATATTATTAAAGTTAATCAATAATTGTTAAAATATATTTAACAGAAATCCAAGTATCAGTGTATAAACACTTACACCAAGTTCTGTAAAATATTAATTACGGAACTGGTTCTTCTCAAGAATTAAATTGAGAGAATTAATGCTACCAAACAGAAAAAATATCGCTAGTTTATTTCTTTTGTTTATGTCTGCACTACTGTAGTATTCATATAAACAAAAATTCATTTTTTTCAAGCTTTTCATATTGAAATAGGAATCTCTTCGGAAAAAGGTGCAACCTTTTAAATATTCTCGAAAAAATCACATGCAAAATACTTTAAATCTCTACTAGAATTTCAATATACTCGTTTCAACTTTGTCTTAACAGAAAAATGATTAAAAGGAGAGTCAAATAACCTTTCGAATTCGAGACTTTTGTCCTTGCATGATTCATTTATTCCAGTGATGTTAGAAGTAGATTTTAATATTTAATTTCTTATGTATATTAACTTAATATTAAAAGCTGTTGAGAAAGAGAGAGAGAGAGAAAATTACTTTCAGTATGTTTACATTTTTGTATCATCTTAGATTATTGATAATGAAACATGTATAATAGACAAAAAAGTTATGATTGTAAATTTTTATTTATGATTGTAGAACTGTTATATGAACGTTGAATTACAGAATCAGAAAATCATCAGCAAATTATACTTTGTTTATGATCAAGAACTTGGTATTTCAATGCATCAGTTATTCTCTGGATTAATACATTAATCCTTTTAATAATCTCATTTTATAGGTTCAAAACCAATAAGAAAGCCCTCATTACCTGCAAAACAAAGAAATGACTTGACGGTTTGGAATCTTATGCCTAACGAGTGTGTAGATTCTGAATACTTTAAGTCACATATCATGAAAATGCAGCATGGTAAACCTCGAGGGAGAAAGCCCAAGAATGCTCCGATATTAACATTAACTCCAATGTCAGTAGGAATACCTCATATGCCACTCAGTAACAGAGAAAATGTAGAGATAAGATTTCCGAAAATGACACCAATAGCAAAAAAACCAGTTATTCATCAAAATCAAGAATTTCACGCAGCAGCTTCTTCTAGACCTACAGTTATTTATTTTAAAGAACCAAAAAACTATACGAATTGTAATCCTCATGGCAGGGAAGCGAATCAATCTATTATAAATCAAAGAAACATGCCCTATGATCAACAACTTGTTACTCCATTTAAGGACTTTCGAAATACAGTTTACCTTAGGAGAAAGTATGGCAATCTTATTGATGATGCAACTTTTGAATATGCTTATGGTAAGATAGTTTTAAAATCTATCTTATAATTATTCCCTTTTAATTATTTTCTCTTGTAATATTTTACTTTGAATTTTAGCGGACTTGAAACATGCAAAGTAACAAAGTTAATGTTATTTTTCCTTCAAACAGGAGAATTACACACTAATTGAATGTTTTCATTTTTATAGTAATTATTACATTTTCTTCCTTTTCAATTTTATAAAAATGCATACCGTATATAATGTATAACGCGCACTACTGTATATAATGTATAAAGTTACACGCCGGTTTAGAAATAATATTTTTAAAAATAAAAAAAGAGATGAGCATGAAAAAAAATTAAACTTCTTCGTAAATCGAAAATACAGTTTATTTAAAGGAAATGGCATACCTTATGAACCTAAAGAGAAGTAGTTCTAGAAGTAAAATGTTTTTTTTTTTAAATAGTGGGATAATACTTCGAATAAATGACTTCAAAACATAAAATCATTGCATATGCACAATTCATATTTCCTTTTTAAAAAAAGTTTGCGCGTTACCTAACAATAAAAAAATGCAGCTTGAAAGTATAGGTGCTCGTTATACCCCTGATTCTACGGTAATTTAAAATCTATTTACAGATTTTATTGTGATTCATGAGTGTTTTAGCGTGCCTGTTTGAGATTGAAATCTCTTTCTGCGTTTCTTGAATATTTTTAAGACCTAAGAATAATTTTCTTTGTAAATCTTTAATGAAAAACCATTCCAATATGCCCAGATGAACATTTTAAAATAGCTTCCTAAATCTGCAATGTGTTTTCTTTCCACGGCAAACTAACAGAAAAAAATCCGAACGTCATTAATACTGAATGAATTGATCTGATTTCACATTAATAATGGCAAAATAATTTTAGAAAAAAGGATGTACTGTGAAACCACACGCACAAAGCATCACTTTACACTGGGAAAATACACTCATGTCCATAAATTAAGGATAATGAAGTTCAGGCAAAGAAAGAGACAGAAGCAAAACAAAGTTGACTTCTTTGTAAAGTCTATTTATTAAACAAAAGATAAAGAGCAAAAAAGATGCTATATGTTTGACATAATTAATAAAAAATGCGATTTTTACTCCCTAGAGCAAATTTCAAAAAAGAACCTATTTACAAAAAACAGTATAATATGGTTAGTATGATGGTTAATACCGAGTATGTCTCCCGGACGATGCAATACAGGCCTTACAACGCCTACGCATGCTGAGTATCAAATTATCAATCTGATCTTGGGGAATATTACACCACTCATCAAGCAATGCCCTCCGAAGTTCCGGTAGACAGGTGGGAGGGGGTTGACGGGCTGCAATTCTTCTGCCAAGCATATCCCACACATGCTCTATTGGATTCAAGTCCGGTGAGTATGTTGGCCAATCCATACGGTTGATATCCTCCGATTGAAGGCATTCGTCTACAATGTTTGCACGGTGAGGACGGGCGTTGTCATCCATAAACAGAAATTCAGCACCCATGGCGATCCGAAACAAACGTACATGTTGTTCCAGAATGACATCCCGATAGATGTGGCCTGCCATCGTTACACTCTGAACATGCAGGTCAGTTCTGGAACCAAGAATAATTCCTCCGAAAACGAGCCGTCCTGCACCACCGTAACGGTGTCGTTCAATGGTGTTCTCTTGGTGGTAACGGGTACCTGGCGCTCTCCATATGAAAGTCCGGCGAGAATCAGACTGCAAACTAAACCTGGACTCTTCGGAAAACATCACACAAGACCACTGTTGTGGTATCCACAATGCATGCTCTCTACACCAGGTTAATCGCAGGCGACAGTGAGTTGCGGTAAGGGGAACACATCTGACAAGCCTACGAGCATATAGACCAATGTGCCCCAAGCGTCTGTACACGGTCTGCCTTGAAACTGTCGTACCGGTAACTGAAGAGAGCTGACGAGATAGGTCTGATGCTGTGCTCCGTCTGTTTCTTTTGGCAGTAACTGCCAAATACCGGTCCTCATTCGGCGTTGTAACATCTACTCACATTACCATCATCTTGGAATCGTTGGCAAAGCCTGGAGATGACACTCTGTTAGATTCCAAGTTCCTCGGATACTTCCAGTTGGGTAAGTCCACATTCCAGTCGTCCAATAATTCTACCACGTAAAAAACCATCCAAATGCTTCCTTTGTGCCATAACTATGCGGTTATTGCACTGAAAGGCTTTTAAAGCGCTTGTGAACAAATTTACTTCTTTGCCACCATTCCTTATATACCCCTCTCTTACACTCTCGTCATTGTGACGTACTATCCGCGCCATCTGGTGGTTTCTTGTAATTTGCATATTCTTCTTCAAGATGTGTGTCATAATTCTACAGGTGAAATTTTTATTTTAGAGTTCAATTTCTGTGTGATTCTGAATTATCCTTAATTTATGGACATGAGTGTATATTTACAGTACATTTTAATTTACTATTTAATTCAGTTTCAAATACACAGCTAAATATTAATGTTATGTGTTTTGTTTAAAATGAATTTTTAAGTGTTAGTTTCCTATGGAATTGTAGTTAAATTATATTACTCTGTACAAATCCGCGCTCGCGTTAAAAACTATCATTAAAAATGAATAAATACAATAAAATCTTTAATTTCCCCAAAGTCTTGAAAACAGTAGGTTATAGGATAAGTACAACTTTCACATCATTTTAAAATTTTATATTTGTTTCCGGGAAAATTTTTGATACTCTACAAAAAAATTAGGACATACACTAAAAATGCATAATACACTGCTGGCCACACAAAATGCAACACCCTGAAGGAAGCATGCAAACCATGCGAAATTTACAACATGCATTGGCGGCGATGAAATATGCAAATCATTAGCATTATAGCGCAGATGCACATCACGAGCGACCGTAGCGCCACCCGCAAGCGTTATATAAGGGGAAAACATATTGGCGATTTGATGTGCTGAGATTGTTTCTGCGTGCGTTTTCTTGCGTAACCTGTTTACCCATGCCTTGTGAAAGACATCGAACGTCTTTTCACCAAGATTCTGAATTCGACTAAGGAAGGCCTATAAGGATTGCGGATTATCCTTCAGAGAAATCTGTCAACGTGTTGGACGAAACCAAGCAACTGTAATGCGGATCTGTCATCGCTGGATGCAGGAGGAAACGACGGACCTACGAGGCTGTTCATGCCCACCTCGTTGCACCAGACCACAGGCGGATTGCGCAGGACAGTGATGGATCACGCAGCCACGTCACGAACCGTAGCACAACAAATTCAGTCTGTTACACATCATTTGGTATCAGCTCATACCATTCGATGCCGTTTGCAGCAGAGTGGAATGTCCGCATTGTATCGTTTACCTTTGACTGGAAACTACTGGCGTTTGCACAGCCAATGGTGCGATGGACGGCGGACCTGGACAATGAGATGGAACAACATCGTGTTTACTGACGAATCCCGCTTCTGCCTGAAACATCACGATGGTTGGATTCGAGTTAGGATACACCGTGGTAAGAGGCTGCTGAACTGTTGCGTTATGCATCGCCACACTGGTCCTGCATCCGGTATCATGGTTTGAGGTGGTATTGGATTTCACAGCCGCACGCCTCTAGTACACATTGCCGGTACACTGAACAGCCAGCGCTATATCTCTGAGATATTGGAGCTCGTGGTCTTCCCATATATTCAGCACTTGCCATCAGCCATATTTCAACAGGACAATGCGCTATCACATGTGGAATACAATGGTCAAAAGAGTTCTTTACCCATCAGCTTCCTTGGCATGCTTTTTCTCCCGATTTATCACCAATTGAGAACGTGTGGTCCATGTTTGCACAGCAATTGGCCTATGATACACCAATTCGATCACAATACCTCTCCCTCTCTTATTTTATACAAATTGAATAAACTGTCAAGACATGCGCTTGTTTTTTTGAGATTTTAATTTTGCTGGTGTTTTTGAAGGCTGGCGATTATTTTTGAAACATTTGCAAAAAATAACACAAAGACAGGTTTGATGATGGTTTACAATGGATTGCAGTTGAGAAATTGAAGGCAAGCTAATCCCAAATGGAAGTATCAAGGTGTCTTAATGTGTCCCAGTTCCAGAAGACCGGGACAATATCCAGAAAACCAGTAAAAGAAACACCCAAGAGCTACCACACAAGCCAGTTCATCGCTCTACTTGTCTTTAACTGTAAGGCGCAATAAAGAGATGACAGCTGTTCAACTCGCATTTGCTGCTTTTAGTGTCTGCTGCCTTCAGTGCCTTAAATTTGACGTAAAATGTTTACAAAAGACTTAACGAAGCAGACTTGCTAGTAGACCTCAATGGTTTGTATGTATCCTTTAAGTCATGGGAGAGCTCGCCTGACGTGGAGCATATTTCGTCGTTCTTGGATACGGGAGGAGTGGACCAGCGTTAGCTGAATATTGACTCCTGATTTGTTCGCATATTAAGAGAACCTGTATTGTGGTACCATCTTTCCAACATTATGGAAGTGGGCCAATATGGAGATTTGTTATGGTCTGGAACAGCATGATGTGTTGGACAAGTGCACAGAGCTGCATGCCTTTTAGGGAGACACCTTTACTATTCTGAAATGTATAGGGAATCTGGAATCCTGCGTGAAGACTTTCATGGGGGGGGGGGGGTTTACACCCAATCATTTTTACGGATGATTATACTCGTCGACACAGGTTTTGGCTGATCAACGAATACCCCGAGAATGAGAATAATCAGAGGATGGAGTAGTGAATCAGATCTGCACACCCAAACTCCATAGAGCATGTCTGGGATAATCTTGGCAAAAAAATTGCAGCTTGCTAGCCTCCTTTCAGAAAACTCTCTGAGTTAAAAAGTGTCTTGATAAAAGAATAGTATTTATTGTCCCATGGCCTCATAAACAACGTCTTAAAAAGTGTAAGAATTCGTTGTGAGAGCTTCACTGTTGTCAGAGGTGATCATACTTTATATTGAAAAAATCACTAATACTTTTTTGTGACATTATTTCTTGTTTATGATGCTTCCTTGAGCATAAAACATGATCACGAGAAAGTACCATTATTGTTATTCATCATTTTTAATAGTAATCCTTTTAAGTAATACCAAAACAAATTTCAGTTGTATTGGTTTATCACTTTCTGAAAAATCCATGAAAAAGTGTTTATACCTTAACATTTGCACATCCGTCTATTCAGTAAGCAAAACTTCTGTTCAGTGAGTTAATACCTTTAAATTAAGTTGTGAACTGATTCATTATCCAAAACTGCGCTTCACTAATAAACAAGAATAGAGAAATTCACTCCTTTCTTTTTGTAAATGAACTTCTCCTTCATTGGTGGGTAAGAATTGTTAATACATAAACGTAACAGCTTAATTGCCATCAGACGACACTATTTCAAAGTTTAAAAGCTTTTTGTTGTTCATTTCGTATTTTGAACAGATTGAATTTGTAGAAACCTGAGGGCTAAACGCCTTGTCTGTAACATTTCTTACTTTCGAAATAAATACTTATTATTGTTATTCACGTTTTTTAAATTTAAATTTGGTAAATTGTCCCATAGAGAAGGATAATACTTTCCGGTAATCTCTAAATTTCCTCTGTTTCATAAATTTATTCTATTGCCATTGATCTTTAATTATAATATTTTGGAGGGAAACACACACACACAGAAACAAACAGGATATTTGCATATATGACCGATTGACTCGATTGGTGATTATTTAAAATACTGTAGTATTATTTGTGTAAATTTATTAATCTATAAACCAAGATGATTTAAAGATTTTTCACCTTTCGAAAAATTTGTGATCTCTAGGAGAGGAAAATTGATTCACATAATTTATATTTAAAACCTGAAAATATTTTATTAAATAACGTATTACTGTTACAATCATATAAATAGTAAGTTATGGATGAGAATATTGTATTCAATCTGATGATGATCATGATGAATTGTTGTAAATGTAATTCATAAAATAATTAATTGTGATTTTTTGTGCAACCAGGTTTTTTTCAGGGAGATTTACAAAAAACTGATGAATTTATAAAAGTTATAATACTCGGACGAAAGCAACTCATCGCAGAATGTGGCACACATCCTAATGAAAAATGCTGTGCAAAAAATCGTTTTCCTCCATTTCAGGTAAATATATCCTATTTATATCCTTATTTTCTTACTAAAATATAATTAGCTCCGAAATTTTTACTGAACAACACATTAAATTTAAAAAAGGATAAGTTAAACTGAGTGGAAGAAAATTTAAATTCGTTAATTTGAATAATATTGGCAATGAAACGTATAAAATAATGAAAAAATGTCATTCTAATGTATAATACCAAAACATAATGCACAGTGTATAAAGTATTACGCTTTTTGAATTAAAACGTATATATTTTAAGAATTACTGAAATTGGAAAGAAAAATATGTATCAAAATTATTTGTAATGTGCGTGTGAATATTTAAATTGCGAATTGTGAACTGTGGGAAATTAATAAATATATGCGATGAGTGTATATGTATGTATATTTGTGTGTGCTATTGATTTGATTTGAATTTCTTATTAACGTAACACTCTAAATCAATACGAGAGCAATTGATAATAGGCCTCGTAATTTTGAACCTCGATTAATTGGTGAGAAAGACACTTGAGCTGGCATACACTCTCCAAACGTCCACACCAAGCCAGCATTAGGGCTTTAAGCCACAACAAATTTAACAAACAAAGAAAACAGATATTCAGACAAAAAGATTATTTATATTTTATATTATTTTAAGTGATTTGAGAAGCAAAATCCATAGAAAGAACAATTTAGCTAATAAAATGCAAGCTCAAATAAATAAAGCTGAATTACCTGGGATTTCCCGAGTTGTTCTGTGAGTCAATATTTAAATATTATCTTGTCTTTTATACCTCTGTGTAAGACGATTTCTGCAAAATTTTTTCTGCTTACTCAAAAGAAACATTCCTAACAAATTTCAAGTTTGCAGGTTTTATAGTTCCGAAGATCGCGTGAAGAGTAAATCGTTTTCCTTGTGTGTTTCGGAGGGATATTTTTCAAGAAACAACAGTTTGTGAATACGGATCACCCGCCATCTCTTACAATCGAAATGTATCTAAAATTTAAAAGATTTTAATTAATTATTTGAAACTTTTTTAATACTATATATATATATATTTATTTAAAATGCCTTTATGACGTAAATCTCTAAAGTAGATTGATTTTGTGTACGTTTTGAATCACGAAATCTAAATGAAATTCTATTTGAATCTTTTTTCCCCCCCACAGATGAACAGATCTATTTCTGATCAAACTGTTCAAAATACATCTTCCCTATCTGATGTTTCAGGTCTGTATACATTTATCAATCGAAATAGTGTATGTTGGTAAAAATTAACACTTTCAAAAAGTTACTACTAGGAGCTAGCTTCATGGATTTTTTATATATTATTTTATAAATAATAATGTATTATGTTACTTATTAAAATTAATAAGAGCTTTCTTGGTATCTTAGAGGTAGCGTGCCCACCTTGTCAACCCAAGGTTTTGGGTTCGATCCCAGCTGGAGTCGATCGATTTTCTGGATGTAAAAATCGTAGTCACGCATGTTATATGATTATGTAGCTTGTAAAAAAAAACCTTGAGTATCAATTTGGCTCTGGTACTATTGGCAAATTTAAATATTTTGAATCTGACGAGAGATTTAAGTGAATAAATTCAAACGTCAAAATTTGGGAGTGGGACCCACCACTAGATGGTGCCACCAATGAAATGGCTTCCACTCTAGGGGACTTGCCGTGAATTCAAAGGCTTAGCTGCAAAAATGCAGCCCATTTGAAAGAAGAAGAAGCAACATTTTTTTCTTACAATCACACAATTAGAAATAGGAGTTATATATTTTTCATATATAATTTTTATTCTGTTTCTAATCGCATATTTTTGATGTTTAACTTTTCCAAATAAATAGCTAATGATTCATGCACGTTAAGAACATCGGGGAAGGCATATAGATCATTTTTACTGAAATTCATATATGTCGGTTGAATAGAAATCATGGTGAATGATGTACATTTAGAGAAAATCTCATTTAAGAATAAATAGGTAACTTTAAATCTTCAAAGTTCACGACAATCAAGTAGACATCATATTCCAGTAATTCGTCATCGAATTGATGAATTCAGCAAAAGTATTTAATGGTTAAATGCCAAATCTTAGTTCTGATTATAGACTTTTACCTGTATGATGTGTAATCAAGACAGATCAAAAGCTACGACGTTTTGGGGAAGAATAATGATACAAACAATCATATATCAATGAGAGTAATGTAAATGTTTCTACATGAAGTTTTATTTCGTTTAATGAGGAGTAAAAAAATAGTTAACTACGTGACATTGAAAGTAAGAAGTGGCGAAAAAACTGCACAATTTCATGGGGTAGGTGTAGATCTCTCTCTCTCTCTCTCTCCGAGTAATGCAACTGACGGGAATGCGCAGTTCTCCGACATACGTTCAGCGAGATAAAAATAAAACACTACGATGTCCGTTTCATTATTTTTGCCGGGGAAATCATTATGGAATTTTTTTTTTTGTCTCAGAGGGTACGTGTAATAGCAGAGAATGGCCGGATTCCACTAACGGACTGAAAAAGGCAGGTTGGTCCATAAATCAAATATCCGCCGACACCCACCTAAACGTGTCCACGTAGCACCGGCTGTCAAAGATGGCTGGAAAAAGAAATGTACCGTTTGAGGGGGATACCGGTGCGGTCAGAATGACATTAACACGCAAGTCATGATAGATGCTGCTGTGGTGACCCTGCAAGCTATGTTACAACATGTATAAAACACGTTTGATGTTCCCATGTCAATCAGAATTATTACCAATTTATTGGTTGCTAGTAGCTTGCACCCATATTGACCGCTAAGAAAACTTTGACCTCAAAGTACAGGCGACTCCGTGTGCAATGATTCTGGGCTAGAGCAACATGGATTTCGTAATGACACAGGACATCGTGTTCCCTGATGAGTCATGTTTCTGTTTATCCAATGGTTTTAATTGTGTAAGAGTGTGGTGCCAACATATTGACAGGTTCAATATGACAGCATCTGTGGAACACCCCACAGCGTGTGAATGCGGCATCATAATTTAGGGCATATGAGCAAGTAACCTTTGGTTCATATTCAGGGCATTATGGAGGTCATATGATGCCTGAATGAGATGTGCTATAATTGGGATCACTCTTCGTCCTTCGGGGAATTTCCCAATACTTTTTTTATCTACAGGACAACGCCTAATTCCTCACTACATGAAACAGCCACCGTACTCTGGAAGATGCATGAATGCTTTTCTGTGGCTACGATTCTTCCCTGATGTCTCAAAGACCGAACACGTTTGGGATGTGATTGAACGCCACTTGCTTGCCATGTCACCTCCACTTTTAGAAGATGTATTGTGGCAAATTGTCGACAGGAATTGAAGAACTCTTCCTCAGGAAGCCATCCACATTTTCATCGACTCTTGTCGATTCGTATACCGCCCTCCGTTGGGGCTCTGCAATCTGCTGAGCTAACTTTATTCTCGATCTACGTTAGAGTATCATTTCAAAATAGGCATAACTTATTGTTCTCTTTGATGTTTCTCTCTTTACCGAGTTTCTTCACTTTTTGGTCATTCCTCCGTGGTGTTGCATTTTCAATATCACGTCATGAATTTAAATGAAACTTTCGCATTTATTCTTAACATTTGTTATTTGTATATTTTGATAGTCATTTTATTCAAATGTATTTTATTTCTTACCCAGATTCACAAAGTTCACAAGACGACTTGTTTATTTCATGCAGACAAGTAATCGTGGACTCCATTAGAATATTATATGACGAAGCATCTGTATTAGGATATGAATAACAATTATATTTGTAATACCCATTTTTTGGAGAACTCGTATATTGTACATTTTTTATATTTTAACTGTATATTATACTACGAATTTCATTTCATTCCTAATTCTGTCAATGTTTCTTCCTCATGAAATTTTTTAATGTGATATTTGTGTTAGAAATACAAGTATTGACATTATTTTGAACAGTGCTTTCTTTGTTCATTGTGATTTTGTAATTCATTTATTAATTCAAATAAAAAAAATAAAAACGTTTCTTATTCTTATTTTAAATGTGTTTTTTTTTCTTTTCTTCCTGCAACTATTTACTAACGAATTTTTAAATAAATACAGCTATGTTTATTTTTTGATGTAAAATTACGTAGGGCTAAATTTCAAATTAACTTTTTATTTGTGTCTTAAAATTATATTGTGTAAGAGATTGTGAATTCTCCTGAAATTTTAATGTCTAATTTAAAGTAATAAATGAGTCAGGATTTTTAAAATGGATCACTAAATAATTTTTAAAACAAAAAACTTACGTGTTTCAGTCACATCACTTTTAAACTGCGGGAATTAGGGTTTGCAATCCCGTGTCCTATTTTCAATCCCGGGATTTCGGGATTACACTATACAAATCCCGGGATTGGTCCCGGAATTAGGATTGGGCTATTTATTAAAAATATTTACATACTATTAGCATAGTTGAAATTGCATAATAAAATTGAAGATATAATTAAAAATTAATTTAATATTATTTTAATGAAGCAAATAAAAAAAAATTCATCATAAAAAAGCAACCAAAAATAGTACATATTAAAATTTTTAAAAAAAGAATTTCTTCGTTTCTTGTGTTTGTAAATAAGCTTATAAAAACACAGCTCGTTCAACGTTCAAACAGCATCTTAATTTTGTTACAATCCTGACGAAGAAAATACACGTTCGGATTCTTGACTAGTAGGTGTTATCGTCATTATATAGGAGTATGTTCTTTTCCGGTAGTCGCCAAGTCTCCCACCATTTTCAAAAAAGGGACATTTCTTTTTGAATTTTTGATGAGAGTGTCTCAAATCTAATAGACTACATTGGTGCATATACCTTTTTGATAGCTTTATTTAGTTCTTCTGCTACACTTAATGGTTTTTGTATATAAATTGATCCAGTTATTGAATCAGAATGTGAATCAGTTTCAAGTGTTATCTCATTTGAAATTGAAGATCTAGTTGTATGAGCTGTTAGTAATACAATGGGATTTGAAGTGTCTCAAGTCTTCCAAGCAGGTCCGCTATTAATTAACGGCATTTAATTGAAAAAGGAACTGTGACAAGATCTTCTCTTGTGATGTTACTTATATTATTGTGTAAGCATTGCAGTGAGCACTTAGATAATTGCGACGTTCTCCCACACTGTGCATATATTTTTTTTACATATAGCACTTATAATTGCGTAAAAAAATTCTACGTACATATTTTATAAACAGAACATAAATTTTTAAAAAATTAAATTCTTAGAAAATTCTGAATTCGATCGACGAAGAATAGTGGTCTATAAGGATAACGGATTAACTTTCAGAAAAATCGGTCAACATGTTGAACGAAACCAAGCAACTGTGATGCAAATCTGTCATCTCTGGATGCAGGAAGAAACAACGAACCGACGGGGATGATCACGCTCACCTGGTTGCACCACTGGCCGTAATGACAGGTGAATTGCGCGCATGGAGTGATGGATCACGCAGCCACATCACGAACCATAGCACAACGGATTCAATCATGTAAGCATCATACGGTATCCTCTCGTACCATTCGACGCCGTTTACAGCAGAGTGGAATGCCTGAAAAGGCGTCCGTTGCTTCGTTTACCCTTGACTGGAAACCACAGGCGTTTTCACTGCCAATGGAGCGATGAACTGCGGGAATGAAACGACATTGCGTTTATTGATGAATCCAGGTTCTGCCTGAAACATCACGATGGTCAGATTCGAGTTAGGAGACTGGTGAGAGGCTGCTGAACTGTTGCGTTATGCATCACCACACTGGCCCTGCACCCAGTATCATGGTTTGGGGTGGCATTGGATTTCACTGCCGCACTCTTCTAGTATGCATTGCCGATACGCTGAACAGCCAGTGCTACATCTCTGAGGTGTTGAAGCCCGTGGTTCTCCTATACATTCAGCGCTTGCTATCAACCATATTCCAATAGGATAATGCGTGACCACACGTGACACGCAATGTTCAAGTGTTCTTTACCCATCAGATTGAATTGCTTCCTTGGCAGTAGTTATAGCCAACAATGGTGGCTCATTATTTACTGATTTTATCATTATTCACACGTCACAAGAAGCTGTAATTTTAATCGTTTCATCTTTTTAAAATATGCTATCTGCCAAATAAATTTCGCTGTGATATCTGTGATTCTCCTTGGTGTTGCATTTTGTTTGGCCAGAGTGTATTTCTGTACTAGATTTATGGTATGCTTTTTAATTAGTTTTTCTTAAATTCATTTTCCATTTTATCTTACACAGGCCTTAAAATATTATAAAAATATAATTATACTAAATGATGAGAAAAAAAGTTTTAGAAAAAGGAATTGTGATAGCGATTTCCTGATTGAAATATGAATGGCCTGGTAACCGTTAGGTCTCGAGTTTCACTCTTTCATGTGCTGAATTTTTGAAAAAAGTAATGCATTAGAGGGAAATCATTACAAATATTTTAGATGAACCTCACAAAACTATAATTATTGAATAAAAAAGTTGATACTTATTAATAATATTAACACTTTTTCAAATAAAGGGTGTCCAAAGTTTTGAAAAATAGGTGGTATCTACTTTCTACCACCAAAACGCTTCAAGCAGCATGATAGATCCGGAAACGTTTTTTTCTTCTCTAGGCACAATGGAACTTTGCAGACACAGCACATCCATTCTTTTATAGTTGGAAAATAAATAAATACACTTCTTTATCTTATGCTGTTATTCATATTATATATTAAAACATTTTCATTTTTTCCTGATCTTTTGTGTTGTAAGCTTAATTTTAGTTTAGTCCTAATTTACCTAATATTATTTTTAATTTTAAATATTCTATTCTACATACATAATTTTATTTTACCTAGTTTTTATTTAATAAACATATCTAATAAGTGTCTTAGTTGTATTTATTTCCCCCTAAACACGAGCTATAGCTCATTCAGGACATTTGTACAATTTTGTGTGTATGTACTATTATTTAATATATATATTATTATTATTTAAAAAAAATTAACTTACAGCAGCTTTTACTGGCATGTCCATTTTTGCGGAAAAATAAGCGGGATGCATTTTGTATTTAGAAAAAAGAAGATAGCCTTCAATAGCGTGGTGGTACATTTTTTGGACTCTCATATTTTCATACTAGCAATGCATATGGGAGGTATTAATTATTGTAATATTGATTTATTTAGTTACATAATATATGTAATTACCTGATTTGTATCAAATATCACAAGAATCACACACACCTTCATTTGCACTTAAAAATACACAACACACAGTCACTTCAAAAAAATACCATCAACAGACTCACAGCTGATCAAAGAATGAACTACAACATAAACCAGTGTTTCTCAAACTGTGGGGCGCGCCCCCTTTGGGGGCATGATAACCCTTCAAGGGGGGCGCGAGTACATCAAAAATCAAGAACAAAAGAATATTTTTCAAAAATTATTAATTTACGGAAAGGAACAAAACAAAATACATACTGCATAATTAGAAATAAAATACACATTTACACTGATATAATACACTTATAAATGTATCAGTTCTGTGCAATGTATCTCATAATTAATTTAACAGTACTATACTAAGAACAAGTTTAATAATTACCAGTGAACCTAAGGACATATAAAATTATATACAAAATTTAATATTTGTCTTGATAATTTGTACGGTTCATAATTAAAGTCGTGTTGTAGCTTTATGTCAAAGCATATTATTATTGAATTCGAATGCATTGTTTTTGTATAGTGTGTGTGTGTGGGGGGGGGTGATGAAAATTGGGTCGCAAGTATAGAAAGTTTGAGAAGCACTGGCATAAACCCATTGCATACAATGAGCTTCTGACATCTGTTGGAAACTTCAGTAACTGCTAGGAGTTGACCTCTGTGGTGATTCAGAGAATCTAGCATCAGTTTGTGAGACATTCAAACAAGTGGTACGTTTTATGTACCACCAAGTATAAAAGAGTTAAGATAAGTTTCCACGGTACAATAGTTGTATAGAAGCTATTACAAATAAAATTCCCCTCCACTGCAAGCCGTCTTTAGGTAAGTATTGGCAATGCGATCCCAAGCACTCAACCGATATTTTTCTCCTAAACGTTGGTTTATTGTCTTTGTAAAACACATTCATAGTAACCATTTGTGCAATGCTTTCTCTAAAGTATTTGTTTATCTTTTCACTGTACATTTCAAACAAATAAGGATCACTTTGAATTAATAAGTTAATTGAATCTTCTTAAAAACACGTTTAAATCATCTTTCAATACATGATTGGCTTCATTTTTTCAGAGTAATTTTACCGAAGAGTTTTCCACAAATATAATTGAGGATTTATCCTCAACACTGTCAATTTCTGGAAAATTGAAAGTTTGAAGCCGGAAAGTTTCCAGTGTTTCAACAATATGATGGACAGTACTACCCTATGCAGGAATCACTTCCTGGAAACACCGTAAAAGTTTGCAGGCAGCGACCATAAATCTTGGTTGTCCTTCTGCCCTCTCAAATGGGAAGAGTCAGTTTAAATGTTTAACCCCCCCCCCCTCGGTTTTCCATTTTACTTAGCATCGACAAAAGTCAAATTCTCATCTTAGATAATGTAGCACTTATAGTGTTGCATGAGAAAATGAAATTCTCATGAAAAATGCAAGGAAGGGAAAAAAAACATGGAAAAACCCCGACTGTAAGGAGTAAAATCGAGTGCCAATTATAAGAAAAACGTCAAAAATAGAAAGTTGTAAAGTATATATCAGCCAGCGATACAAGTGGCACATTTCCAATACTAAAATTACAAAAGAAATTTATTTGACTCCTTTTGCGTGAAAACTAAAAAACATTTCTGATGAAATGAGTTTATTAATTATAATTCTTTCTGAATATTTATATGGAGTTGAAAAAGAAAACAATACTTTTTTTTTAAAAAAAAAAACATTTTATATTTCAGTCTAAGCCTGAGAATCAAGTGTAATGAATTCAGTCTCTTGTATCTGAAGTCAATGGAGAATCCCAGTATGTTGGATTTAAATTCACAAAAAATTATTATAAATATATTGTAAATCTATTTAACATAAAGGATGGATTTGTGTTTGATCTGTATAGAAAAACAAACTATTGATGAGTTTTAATGAAATTCAATTAAAATATTCTTTACTATCTAGACTGAAATAAAAGCTTTGTCCGAAATCATAAATTTAAGATGTCCATCTTAATAAACATATTTTGTTTATATTTTTTTTTCAAGAACATTTGTTTTCCATTTTCTTGTTAATTAGTGTTGCAAAGGGTGATAGTAAAAATTTTCCAGCTTTTTTCCTCCATCAGTCTCTGATAGCGAGTTTGGCCGCGGTAGCCAAGTGGTCAAGGTATCGGAACATGGCAGGTATGCCATGAGTTCGAGCCTAATACCACTAAAGACCGGCAGTGTAGGGGAGCAATGCACGTTAAATCTGTCGAGAGTTCAAACTTCCTCCCGTTGGTGTGGTAGTTAGGAGAGGGGGTGCCAGCTGAGGTGCCGTCCTTGTCACTTGACCGTGGTTCAAAATGACGAGGTCCGTCACCAAAAGCCTTCGTGTAGCTGAACAGAGTGACGTTAATATTCACTCACTCACTGATAGCGAATTTTTTCTCTTTGTGAAGCTCCAATTATTCCTACATAAAAAAATTTAAGAATGAAAGAAATTTGACATTTTTAATAAATATGACAATTGCCTAAAATTATTGCAAATTTTAATGCATCTTTCGTAACAGGCAATACATTTAAAAAAATTGAATTATTCTCATATTATACATAATTCATTGACAAAAGAATGAAATAAACTATTTAATGTATTTAAATAATTAAAAAAGTTCGATTGTATTAATTTTAAAAATAAATTTTAGAAAATATATAGCACACTAATGCGTATTTCTGGCGGTAGTTTTTTTTTAAAAAAAAGAAAGAAAGCTATAGAAATTTTTAGAAATATTCCCCAAATTTCAATCGGACAGATAGTTGCATTCTTAAGAATAGCATTAAAACTGTGTTTGTACTTGTATAAATGAATTTTGAAAAACGGAATGCAAAGGATAAAGGAATTTGATTCTTTTCTCCCTATAGTGAATGTGGTGTTGTGTGGCATTAGAAGAATGATATACCATCTTTCGTCATCGTCTTCCCATCAAAACAATTTACAGAGTTAACATTTCCAATAATTAAATATTGATTAACATATTTTAAATTTGAAACAAGTCTGAAAAATGTAAATAAAATTTTTCAAGAAAGTAGCTAATTTTAGAACTGCAATAGTAAATAAGATGATCAAGTGTATCCACTAAAAATTTGACATATTTTGATATTAAGGGGGGGGGACTAGGAAAAATTGAGTGATAAAAATATTCTTTCTTTTTTTTTTTTTTAATAAGACATATCTTCAAAATAACCAAAACCTGCTTATAACAATTGACAATCCATGCGTAATTCAATTCAAGTGAGCTATTGAAGGAAAACGAACTAAAAGAAGGTAAAAAATTGTATTAATCTTTCACAGAAAAAGTTCCAAAATTTAAAAAAATGAAGAAAAGTATACATTTTTTTCACTAAAATAAAATTTTTAGTAAAAAATCCTATTATTTTTTTTAGTATTTTATTTGCAGATTTACATAAATCAAATATTGATTTTTACCTTAAAAGTTATTATATGAAGTAATGAAAAATTGTTTTGTTGTAAAAATATTATACAAAAAAATAATACAAATAAAGAAGATATAAAATATACAGCATGTAATAAATAAAGAAAATAAGAGAAAAAACTTTAAAAAATTAAACTTTTTCAATACTATTTTCTCAAATTTTTAATTTTACATTAAAGTAACAAAAATTACTAAATTTCAAAAAATATCAAGTGTCCCAAAAGAAAATTGGAATTTTTACTTTTAAAAGGAATTAAAAAAATAAGGAACTGTGTTTTTATGACGTTTAATATGCATAAAAATTTCTATTTTAATTTCTTCAAACACTAAAAATATTATCCTAAGAATCTTTAAAAATTTATTATGCAAAATAAGCTCAAAACTGACATTAAAAATTCATTACTTTTTATGTATTCTCTTTAAAAAATGTAATTATATTTCGGACTATATTATCTTGCGGAAGAACCGAACTCCACCACTTATTTCTAGTTCTAAATTACTTCGTGTTGTGCTAACTCTGTGACGTAGCCAGAAGTAAGAAGATCTAACAGACGGCAGTCACATTAGAATGATACTCGCGCTGTTTGGCGTTTTTGGCGTATTTTGAGGCGTGAAAAAGCCCCTGTTTCTAAAGACATCCCCTTTTATCTGTTAATATCGTTATCATATGGACTAGTTCTACTTTGTAAACAACAACATTGAGTAGAACACTCACTTACTTCCGGTGTAATGTTAATCTATGGGAAAACATCGAAATTCAACTGAGTTTTTCACACTTTTAATACAAGTTTTTGAAACTTTTTTTTGCACTATATGGATAGAAGATGACGTGTAGACTTCAGATTCAGGATTTTATAGTATTTATTTCAGTATCTTTTCTAAAGTACCTTGTTAATCTTTTAGCTCAAAGCAATGGAGATTTTGCATTAACCGGAAAAAGAAAAAGGTACTAATGACTGTAGCGCCCCATAGTAAGCTTTACAGTAGAACTTTTTTCTATAGGAATAATGGTCACTTGAAAATAAGAACTTTATATCTGGCAACAACTGTAAAGGATATTTACAGAAAATATTTGAATGAGGTTAGTAGCATTTTCTCGCAATCTACTTGAAATAAACAATTTCTGGCTAGTATTTCTTGAATTTTTTTGAAAATAAAAATTTTATTTCAATCTCTTGAGAAGTAAGTCTAAATTTGATTATTCCGGGATAAAATTATACTTATTTTCTTTTGTATTGTATTTGTAAAATAATTTTTATTTTTTCCCCCCAATTCCTTTCTTTTTGTTGTTTTGTATATAATTATGCTACTTGATGTACATTCATCGGAAGAACTGAATGTTTTCTCGAAATTACTCCTCTGACGGATACAAATTTACTGAAGAAATTGGGTACTTAAGTACACTTGCCTCCGAAAGTCTGCGTACAGGCGATCATCTTTCCGATTCATGTAAAAATTGCTAATTAAATTAAGTCTTTCTGAATCAACACTATTTATTATTGATTTATCTAACGTCTTTAATTCAAATAGTATAAACAACAATCACCCGAATATTACATAAAATAATACAAATAGTTATATAAATTCATAACGACACAAATCTTGTGCGTCAAAAGTCAGCGTACACTGGAAAAAACCTTTACAATAATGGATTGTAACCTCAAGGTTAATGCTTTTTAAGCTATTCCGTTCTTTCTATAACTCTCTCTCATCATATTTGGCAGGGATTTAACTAGCTTAATTGTCTCACCTGTGAATATTTTGTTCCATTCTTCTACTATGACAGATTTGAGCATTTTCTTGGATGTTATTACGTTTTTCCTGGATTATTCACTCGTGTAAATCCCATAAATGTTGTATTGTGCTTAGGTCTGGGGACTAGGATGGCCTACGGGATTGGTTTGGGACATGACAGAACAGCCACGGCTTCACAATGGGAGCCATTTGCTCAGTAACTTTTGTGCCACTGAAAGTAAAAATCATTACACACCGCAAGTTTCTCGGCACTTTCCCTGATATTTTACTTCAATTAGTTAAAGTAATCAATTTTGTACATTGTTGATTCATTAAATTCCACATTACTAGCCGAAAGGCTTCCAATGCACCCCCGAACATTATGCCTCCTTCGCCGTGTTTGATAGTCAATAAAGGATTCTCTTTCTTAAGATCTCTCCAGGAATTTTTGCATGCATGTTTTTGTTCTTTTTGATGCCAAATTACAAAAAATACTTTCTTTTGAATATTTTACATTTTTCATTATCTTAGCTCTTTTCACTCGAGAGATTAATGGTTTCTTGAGTGCAACTTGGCTATGATAGTCATCATTTTTCAGTCCCCTTCAAATTGAGGTTAAA
Organism: Trichonephila clavata; assembly: GCA_019973975.1. NCBI lineage: Eukaryota > Metazoa > Arthropoda > Arachnida > Araneae > Nephilidae > Trichonephila > Trichonephila clavata. The sequence continues at coordinate 191,219 of BMAO01030219.1, forward strand.
GTCACATATTTTGCAAGATCTCTGCTACACTTTTAGATATTTGTGAAGCTTAGAGTCTTGGATTTATTTTTATCAAGAGCAGGGATGCACAACCTATGGCCCGCGGGCCAAAATTGGCCCGCGAATGTCTATTATAAAAGAAGAGTAATCTAATATGGAATGGACCTTTTTTAATTTAAACAGGAAAAAATCGCAGACGAAAATAGTATTACAGCAAATAATTGTTTTACAGTTGCTCATTAAGTATTTTTTTTTTCAATTTATTACGCGGCTTTTCAATATCTTTCCTTCATGGCTATCTGCGAGTACGAGTTTTTGTATAGGAGAAGCTCGCGGACGTGGTATACTAGAAGGTTAAAAGAAGTAAGTTTCCAGTATGATTTGGCCTTTTCCTTGCAGACATAGCAGGCCATTTGAATGACTTGAACACAAAGCTACAAGGAGAGAATCAATTCATTTTTCAATTGATAAGTAACGTAAAGGCATTTAAACAAAAATTATGTTTATTTCAAAACCAGCTGAAAACTAAAAATTTTGCACACTTTCCCTACGGCCAAAAAATGCATGAAACATTTCCACACATGAAGATGCAGTATGAGGAACAAATTCAAATCTTGTGCAATGCATTTACTGATCAATTTCTAGATTTAAAAAGTGCCAAACGAAAATTGATGTTTTTTCTTCTCCATTTTCTGTTGATTTAAATCTAGTGGATGAGAGTATGCAGTTAGCCTTAATTGATTTACAGAATTCTGATGTTATCAAAAATCAATTCAAAGTAAAATCGATATTAAAATTTTATAAAAACTTATCCGAGGATTTTTTGTACTTAAAGCAAAAAGCAGCTGCATGCCCCACTTTCTTTGGCAGCACTTACATTTGTGAGCACTCTTTCTCACTAATGAATTTAAACAAATCAAAAATAAGAAATAGAATAGCAGATGAGAACCTTTCTTCTGTTCTGCGTATTGCCACAACAATCTTAAGCCTGACGTAAAATCAATAACTTCAAATATTCAGTTCCAGCCATCTCATTAAATCTTACAAATTTTAAGTACTAATTTTTTTCAAAATTTAAATTGTGTTCTCTATATAATTAGCAAAACTTTTCCTTTGTTATATTGTTTCGTAGAAAGGAACAAGGCGATGTTACCCAATACAAGATTTATTTTGTCGTAGTGTTTTACACGGGCAGCACCACAACTGAAGACCTATCCAATTGCAGTACTTTTATAAACCCGGTGGAGAGTTCTAGAATAACTACCAGGGGAAAGATTAACATAAATTCAATTTATATAATTTGCAAATGTCCGTTATAAGAAATAACGAAAGTCATGATTAAATTTAACAAACAAGTATCTGGGAGGCTCGAACCCGAGCCTCCTGCATGGTAGAGCAGTGCTCTAACCGTTCGGCCACTCAGAGCGCATCAGTTCATGATAAAATAATTTCAAGTTTGCCACCTTTTTAGCAGGAATTTTTTTTTTTGAGCCAAAGTATTTTAATCTTTTCGAAAGTGTTTGTGTTTCATTCATTTATCAACTGCATAATGTGTACCTGAGTAAGTAATAATTGTGATAAATGCATAAACATTGTCATAAAACAGTGTTTTCACGTTTGTAACATATTTACCATCGCGTAATACTTTGGCCCTCGATATGATTCTAATAAATTTTTTGGCCCCTCATCCTAAAAAGGTTGTGCATCTCTGATCAAGAGTATTACAAAAGCAAGATTCTCGAGGTGACATTGCAGACGGGCGGCCGGATCTTGGTGGGGACATTAAAATTTTAGTTTGATTTGTAGTTTATGAACACTTTTTGAATCAATGAATGTCTCCTATTAGCAGTTTCAGCAATTTCTTTAAAAATGTCCCACTTTTCTAAAAATTTCTGATGATTTTTCTTTTAATAATATATCGATTTCTATTCTGTTGCCTGCCATGGAACCAAAAAGGTTTTCAAATCTCAAATCCTAAATAAATCGTAAAATAAGCTTCTAATTATTTAAAAACATGATTTAGTGCTATTATTTTATCATGAAAGGTCTTTAGAAGCTCTATTTTGTAAGTGTGCGCAGACTTTTAGCGCGGATGGTAGGTCATTTTTGCCTTTTCATGTTAAGGGGAAATTTGTTGCTGTTGTTTGAATAAGGAAATTTTGAAGAATCCCTGACAGCTATCTTGATTTTCTAAAGCGAGATTTTAATAGTAATTATAGCATAAACACGTAAAATGATTGCCTGTATGCAGACTTTCGGAGGCAAGTGTATTAGCATCACCGCAACCAAATTGGCGCGAAGCAAATTGCACTATTTTCCATGAAAATCTGACTAATTGGGTCCCCCCCCCCTTCTTATAAAGCGCGTTAGAATATTTTTGTTGTTTTGATATGAGACGATTCACGTTGTGCCAATTTTGTTGTGGGGACACTAATACATAGGTACCAGAAAGTCCTTTTCCCAATTGTGGAAAAGGTATTTCTAACACTTTATTTTATACAGACTCGTCATATAGTTTATCTTTCAGCTGCAAATATTGATATCAATATTTACATTTCTGTGCTGACCTGTTTATCGCTATTCAAAAAAGTTCTTTTCTGGAGATTGATAATTTTGCTGGCTTTTCAAATATTAGTTTTAAAGGGTAAAAAAATGTTGTTTGTTATAAGAATTCAGTTCTACACAAAAGGCAAATGACTCCAATACTGTAAGCTCCCTTCTTCAAAATTAGAATAAATGGTAGAGAGTTTTCTTCTGTAAAGAAACTATTATGTGTGCTGAATCGTCTAAATTCATGACGGTGACATAATATAAACACATGTTCTACATTGAGTTCAAAACAGACAATAAACTAGCTCGTACTTTTTATTATTCTATTTGTAAAACTTAGGTAAAATTTCAAATTGCACAAGTGGGTAAAGATGCTCAAGAGTTATAAAAAGAAATTTCTGCAAAAAAAGATTTTAAAATTAAAGAAAAAAAAGTCTTGTTTTATACATGTACTTTTAAATAAAGTGACAAATATTAATTTTTTTTAAAAAAAAGTTTCTGTAAAAAGCGTAATTTGGCAACAACAAAGTGCATGAACTGATTTGCTGAAAATAGATAATTGCATTTATCGTGACTATGACGTCACATGTGTTTTTGAACTTGATTGGCTAAAAACACGTGGTTTAAAATTATCATGTGATTATGACGTCACGTGAATTTAGTCCATATGTCGGTTGAGTCCAAGCACAGCCCACTGCTGTTTTGGGGGCAAAATTTTTTCACAAAATGGTGCAAACTGAAAAAAACGCATTTTTCAAAATGGTGTCAGAGATTAAAGCATGATGAAAAAACGTGGATTTTAAAGTGGCTTCTAAAATGGACAATATAGGAAACATCAAATCAAAAATAAGAAATTGAATGCAAGTTTCGGACAATTATACCAAGATTCTATCAATCCTTCATTCATACAAAAGACAATTATTACTTTCTTACCTTTTATTCAAGAGAAAAACCATTCGTCGAGTTTTTATGAAGAAATCAGGGTTTCTAAAGCTGCTTTTAAAAGAAAAACTGAAAAATTGTTCGCTTCTAAAACGCAACAGTGGGGAAAAAATCCGATATGAATGCTATAGGCTGATGAAATAACGATCTCCATTTCTCACAAACACAAATTATTTTCATACTGAAATATTTTCAATCGTTCATTCATTCACAAAGCTATCATTTCTTTCTTACTTCTTTCATTTAAAAGAAAACATATCCATTTTTCGAGCTTCAAAAAAGAAAAATGTTTCCATAATAGCTTCAAGAAGAAAACAGAAAAACCATTGCTTCTAAGATGCCATAATGAGAAAAAACATCGTCTAAAGTGCATTTATCACCAAAATTTTGGTGCTAAAAAGATTTGGCGAAATAAGTGGGTCGTGCCAGGACTCAACCAATATGTTTTTTCTCTCATGGTCTAGTCATAGACAAGAAAAGTTGGAGTTGTCTCATGTGCATCATAAGCTGTGAATGTTCTTAAATGGAGTACTAAAAGCAAGTGTAATTCAAAATAACTTTCATTGTACTTGTGACATTTTATTGGGTTGCTTATTTGTCCATATTTAAATTCAGTGAGAGATATAGTGGAATTTTTTGCATTACAATTTTAATAATTCTGTAGCGTAAAGACTTTTTGGCTTGCAAATTTTTTAAATAGTTTTGTCAAATTTTTGCTACCTTTTCTCTGCAAAAAGTAATGTTTGTCATTACAATCACATTACTCAATTCAATAAAAGTGCTGGGTATAATTCCAGCGCACACCCTTGGCGTATTTGGTGTGGCAAAAGTTATTTCGCCAAGTAAACAGCAGCTGTATCATTTCTTCCTTGCCTCTTTTATTCTGATGAAAAAAGTCCTCTCACCTTGCTTCTATCAAGAAAAACAAAAAAGTGTTGCTCCTAATATGCAGCAGCAGGTACAAACATCTGATGTGCATGCTTTATTTTGATGAAGTTACAATATCCATTTCTCTCAAACTAACATATTTGGGACATACCCATACTGAAATACTTTCAATTCTTCATTCATACACAAAACAATCATTTCTTTCTTACATCTTTCATTTAAAAGAAAAGAGTCCACTCATCGTTCTTTTAAGAAAAATTTGTTTTCCAAAATGGCTTCTGTAAGAAAACATGGCTTCCAAACTACAATGTTTAGAAAAATATAAAATGATTGTCAAAATTTAACAATGAATGCATTATAAAATTTTCAGTTGCTTATATGTCTATAACGAATATTTTTCAATTCCTACTATTAGTTCACTCTCTACTTATATATATGGCTATGTTTTTTCTATTATGTTGAAAATTTCTGCTGTATGAGGAAGATGGTACCATAAAGCATTTCTTAACTCTAGTTTCACTGGCCTACATCAGCTACAGCTTTAGAAATCATAATAGGTGTCCATTTTAGTTCAAAGATTTTTTTGGTACCTTCCATTGTTATGTTTCTTGGAATCCAATTTCTTTCTTTTTTGGCCTTGTAGGTAGTACAACCTTCTCACTTATTATTTTATTTTACTTTATTATACAATATATATATTTATTTATATATCTTGTTTAAATTTTTAATCATTAATAAAATACTTTCTTTTTATCCATTCAAGTTCAAATACATTTTTTAAAACTTGTAGCGGATGACACTTGATGTTAATACAGTTTTTTTTAAATATTAATTAATTAAATTAAAAAATAAATAAATAGTAACAAGCAAAAATAACCCACCACTATATATCAAATGGAAAATTTCAAGTAAAATCGCTTTCTCTATTTTGTCACTTAACATTGTGATTTTGTCATATGTATATTCATATTTATATTAATTGTAGCTATTTAATTAAAAGTAACCAAAATAAAAATTTTCTTTGTAGACCTAAGTAGGAATTGACATAAAAAATTGATTTTTTTATATTACTTGTTTAATCAATTTCATATAATGACTAAGATAGAAGAATGTTTTAATTTTTGCAAAATTGTGAATATTTTTTATGATTTAGGTCATTACATACATTTTATATGTTTTTGTTATTTCTTTTTTTATAGAAAAGAAACATAACAGTATTGGAATTTTGTTCATAAGCTTTTTCTACAAAGTAGGTTCTGTCTTTTTATATAATTTCAACATGCAATATTGTTAAAAAATAACGATTTCATGAATATAATACTAAAAGATTTTCCAATAGTATTTTTTAAAAAAAATACCAAGAAATGAAACACAGGGTAATTTAAATAAAATATTCAAAAGAAAAAAAACAATGACCAATATTGAGGAATTACATCCAAATAAATTATATTTATTATGGAGGCAAAAAGTGACATGGCCAGAAAAGCCCTGTACGTTTTCATTCAAGCACATCTGAAACTATTTGTTTGTTCTATCTTCTTCAAAAGGCTTAAATTAAACTGCTCACTGTCTGATTTTGACTTATTTGAATGCTATTGATATTGTTTCTAGTATAACATTACCATTTAGAGAGGTGACATAACATTATTCTTCACATTTTAAAAGATAAATTCAAACAAGTAATTTCACTGAATTCAAGTATTAATTCATTCCAGTACATTTTTATAAATCATTAACTTCTATTTGAATAATGTTGATAATCCTTCTACTGTAAAAAAAGAAAATGTTTTATATTTATCACTATCAATTCTCCAATTTAGCTCATGTTATATTGAATTTAAGCACCTGCCATCCTTAAAAAAAAAATCATAATTTGTAGCTTTCAACATTTTGTATACTGGGAATAATTGCTCATCAATTTCTTATCCAAATGTTTGCATGTTCAGTTCTGATTCTAGTAAGGCAGGATGCTGCCTTATTAAATGAAATTGACCTTTGAGACGTATGTGAGAAATCATATTTACCATAATTGTAATTATGAAATCCATTAGTAGAGGTCAATACTACAAAGGGGAATTTGAAAGAAGCATTGTGGAAAATTTCATTTTTTCTTACTGAAAGTACCATTGTGTTGCAAATGAGACTACATGATTAAATAACATACTTCATTCCCTGGATTTAGAGATGACTTAAGTACATCATACTTTAATGGAAGACAAAGTTTACTTTCTACTTTGAAATTTTTGAGCCACCATACTGACCAGGGGTCAGCTACCTTTTAGCATTGGCGTGCCAAACCAACCTACCAACATGATTCAGTGTGCCATTTAATAGGAAATATTTGAAACAATTGAAATCCGACAACAACACATGCAGAGTTAGGAAATAGAGATAAAAAATACATATTTAAAGTTTTATTATACATTAATTATGCATCATATAAAGAGATATTTATTGATATAATAATAAACAACATAAAAAATAACTATTCCTTCGAAATAAATAAAAACTGCATATATATTTGTATCTTTTAAGAATTTTTAAAAATAAAAAGTAAACTTAAAATATAACTTTTTTTCAACATCAATAAAAAATTAAAATTTCACATATATTATGCATTCTTAAGAATATTTATAAAATAAGAAGTAAACAACATAAAATGTAAGTGCCCTTGCAACAAGGATAAATAAAAAATTAAAATTTTAATTAATGTGAGCCTTATTCCTGCAGAGCTCTACTTAATGTTGCAATATCAAAGGTATAACTTGTGACTTTCAATTTGACACATTATTCTGAATGTTCAGCCGTTAAACAATTTCTTAGTGGACTCAAAATATATTTCATATGAGAAAAAATTTCCTCACATAGATATGTAGAACCAAAAACAGAAAGCAGGGCACATGCTATTTTTTTCAAACAATTAAATTATTATCCAAAGACATCCAGTAGTTAACTCTACCAATAAATCGACAGCTATTTTAATTTTCCAGATTTTTCTGTAATTTTGTAAGTTTTATTTCCCATAATTCTGAAGATTTTAGATCAATAAACTCTATTTCAAAATTATTGATTTCCATCCACTCAAAAATTGAAAAATCGAATAGGATTATTAAAGGCTCTATTATAAATTGGGTTTGATTAGGAAGGAAACTATAGGCATACAAGCTTCAAAGTGTATACATCATTTAGAAAACTTCTCTTTAATTACTTCAATGGAAGGATTGTCTATGGCTGATGTATTTGCAAGCGCTTTAACTTTTGGGAAGTATTTCGAGGTACTAGTATCAATATCACTGGAATTTTTTTTTATTTTTACAGCAAAGCCTTTCCAATATTTAAAAAGTTTAAGCACTGTTTGACTGTTTCCTTGCAATCCAAATTTTAGTTCATTAAGATGTTTATCTATATTTGTTAGAACCTTCAATTCACATAAACAGTCTAATTGTCTAATTCAGGAAAATGTTGTCCCTTCTCCAGTGGTTTAACAGAAAATGTTAAGGCTCCCTGCAAAGTCAGTTTTTGGTACCAAAGCCATTACATCAGGCTGTGTCCCCCTAGAATCCTGCGCCCTCCGTGATGCAGGGGTTGCGAAAATGTATGTTGCACCAGTGCCCTTCGCATTAAGAAAAATTTTAATGTGCTCCATACATAACACAAATTTATTCAAGATATTAATATGACTAAGCCAACGGACATGATTGTACAAGGGAAGATCCCCATATTCACTTTACATTTCTTTTAAAAGAGACTTAAATTGTCTGTGTACTAATGATGTTCGAGAAACTATAAAATTAACTATTTTAACAACAGTGTTCATTAAAGAAATTAAATGCAGAGATGAAATTTTGGCAACTTAACTTTCCTGATGTATAATGTGATGGAAGTTCAATATTTTATACACAATATAATTTTCAAGAAGTTTGACAAATCCTTTTTCCTTGCCAACCATTGCAGGAGTGCCATCAATATTTAATCAAAATATTTTACTTATATTAATATTTTTACTTTCAAAATTATTTTTAAATGAAAAAAAGAATATCCTGTTCTTTAGTAGTACCAGACAAAGGAATCATGCTGCATAACTCTTCATACATTTGATCTTTCTCACAAAATTGTGCAATTACTGCAAAGCAGGCAACATCATTCATGTCTTTACTTTCTTCAATAGCAATGCTGAATGCAACAGTTTCTTGTAAACCTGAATTTTCTTTTGCAGTTACATTTTCTGCCATTTGTGTTATACCTTTATCAACAATTCACGCAGAAACAGGTATTTCTTAAATTCGGGATATTGTTTTTGCAAATTTGGTAAATCGATGAACAATATTTCAGCACTTTTTAAAAATTTGTCCTTTATAGGTTCGCCATCTATAATAGGTTTTCCTTTGGCTGCTGTACAATGAGCAATTTAGGTTTGACTCCAACTGTTTAACATAAAAATGTTTTCTTTTTATATCCGAAAACAGCTCTTTTCTAAAACATCACATTTCTATCAAAACTCTTAAATATGACTTGATATTTAGTTTGAAAATGTCTTTGTACACTTGACGTATGATATATCACACTTTACCCAGTTTTCTTTACATATTGCACATACAGCACGATCTTTTGTGTTGTACAAATCTAAATTCCTTCATCCATGAATCTTGGAAATCGCGAACATCAAGCTTTCTTATTTTAGTCGCCATTTGATTCAAATGTAACTATGAATAGTCGCAATGATTAAACGAGCAAAATACAAATTTTCACAATAAAACTAACAACATAACAAAGTTAAAAGTAATCTAAAAATCACTTTGGGCATCAAACTAAATTCAACTTTCGACTTCAGTCATACTCTACATTCATATATTGGCGTGACTAATAGAGAACATGAAAAAATAAAATTGTGTTCTAATATCTATTTCTATCAGCTTAGTTTGCACCAAAAGTATAAAATAAAGTAATAATGATTCTTTAACACACACACACAACGCTCGAAAAATTGCTGTTGCTCTTAATATCTATTTAAAACAGCATTTGTTGTAAAACTAGATTCACTTCCCATACCTAATTATCTCATGAGTGCTTTTTTCACTGAATTTATTTTCAATTCAAATTGAATATAGGGGAGACCTGTGTACTTAGGGCCACTTTTTTTCAATAGACAAAAATAGAGCCACTGGCCTGTTTAAAAAATGTGAAATTGATATGCACTCATCCTTATACTAACTACCATCCAATTAGAGTTAATATAAGTACTAAAAATAATAAATTCTGTGAAATAAAAGCTTTTTAAAAAATTTCACAACTGACCCTAGGTACAATAATATCATTGTACCTAGGGACAGCATCTGTTGTACCTAGGGCCTTTTCCTGAAAGTTAGGTTTCACTCTGTAATCAATAGAAAATAAGCATACACAGATGCATTTAATAAAAGAAACAATATTAGCTAATACATTGATTTATCATGTAACTATTTAAATTGCAATGCACCAAATTATTGAGAAACTTATTTGAACGAGCAATGTTCTTCAAAAATTTAGCACTATAGTGCTCTTCTTTAACATCTATTATTTTTGCCACATAAAAATGTTCAGTTTTTTTGCCTTGTATTCTTGTTAAACAAAAATCCCCCTTTTCAATAGTATTCCTTACATCAGTGGAATCAGAATCTTCAATATTTGATAATTCTTCAGATGAAGTTGCCTCAATTTCAAACTCAGATTTTTTCATGTTTTCTTTCTTTTTTTTTGTTGCTATTTTAATTGCATGTTGTTTTTCGATTTCTTCTTTTTCAGGAGTGACAGTCCAGATTCTCAGGCGCTCCTTTCAGTATATGGTTTTTAAAATTCACCCTTGGGAACAGAATCATAGGGGGAACAGAATTTCCTATAGCATTTATACTGCAGATAATAGTGATATTAGCTCCTCATTCACCTGAATTCATGCTGCCAACCTGTTTCTTGCCTTTTGGGGCTATTATCTTGGCTGGTGTGTACACTCTTGTAATGCTTGTTTCGCCCATAGTATAAATGCATTCAGGCAAAAACTGGTATTTTGACAATACCTTCTAATACTTTGCAAAAAAAGTATCAACGTTTGTTTTATAAAAGCTGGTAGCTCTTGCCAAACTTGTGGCTTTCTTAGTGAAAGAACCTTACTTCTTTTCAGAAAATCAAAATACCATTGATCACCAGCTTCACCATGTGCATCCCAAGACTTGGGGCATTTTTTTTTTCATTAGCTTTTGCATATTCAGAATCAAGCTTTCTAACTTTTTTTTTGACTACCCAAAATGTATATTGCATCCAACGATAAAGTACTGAACAAGAACACTATCTTTAGAGAACACCGTCCAAACAACACATCGGTTATAATATGCACTATTTAATTCCATATTTTGAGAATTAGTCTTTCTACAAAAAGCAATGTGTCTTTGCAATGTAGTTCTGCCTACTTTAAACTGTTGCACTGCAGTCCGAACTGGAACTCCATCCTTCAAAACTGCTTCTGCAGTTATATTGTCTGCATTAGGTTTTGACTTTTTTATTCTGTCAGAATTTCTAGGCATCTAAAAGTTAGGAATTTATAATTGCTCATAAAGAGGAAAGCTGATAAATTAAAAATTTGCAGTATGACAGTGGGATACAGGTTTAAATTTAATTAAAATATTGTAAAAACCTTATTTGGAATTATACTTTTGTTTTTATAACTATAAAAATTTGTTTTTTATTAAAGGAATTTTTATGTTGTATAAAAAAAAAATGCTGAATAATAACAATAGTGATAGCAAAGATATTTTTTATAAAATCAAGAATATTGAAAGTTTCAGAATAAAATATAAACTCTCCTCTCATTTAAATAACATTTAGTGATAAAAAACTTGACTAAATCAAAATGATTCAGATAATTAAGGCCATTTTCCTCCTTTTCTTATGAAAACTTTCTCAATAAAATGATAACATCAAGAATATTAATTGCAATTGTACCTAGGGCCATGGCAACTATGTGGCCCTAGGTACAAGACTTGGTAATTTCATACAAAATGTCTTCTGCAGAAAAACCCACATGGAGAGGGAGCTTATTTAAAATATCATTTAGTACTTAATGTTATAAATAAAATTATTTACTGGAATTCAAAGAAAAATATTTGACTTACCTTGGTACAACAATAAAAAGAGATTAGCAGCAAAATTTTACTTCAGACCATGTAAAAATGTTTTTCATTTATAATTTGCCACAGCTTTCTTTTACAAAATTTCAAAACGAATGCGAAAGTAGGAATTGGTGTTGCTACTCACCCAACTGAGTAATGAAACTTAGAATTAAATATTATTAAAGTAAAGGGGGGTGGCCCTAGGTACACATGTCTCCCCTAGTCATAGTATAGCTATTTTTGTATACTATATTTTCACTGCAAAACGTTTGCTAAGCAGAATTTTGATTTTTACCTAAGACATTTGTTTTTTTCTTTTTCCATTGAAGCCCAAGCTTTTGGTGGGTAATGGACAAACTACTTTCTTTTTTTATTCACTGAGCCGCAATGAGTGATACTTTGTTTTACAAATATTAATAGTTTTTATTCATGTTGAATATTTAACACTAATAATGTCACAATTAAACAGATGTTTTCTTGTATTTAAAGCACACAAACTACAAGGAAACTGATTCAGCAGAAACGTTTTATGGCAGAGAATTGAAAGTCTTTATGTGAGGAGTTGACAGGAGAGACAAAGTGATTTAGCTTTATCTTATAATTTTGTGAAGTGGTATTGTGCTACAGGTTACTGACCCCTGAACTAGACCATACCTGAGTTTTCATCCAACTATCAGAAATTGAGATATTTTTGCTTCAACGGAAATACCATGAATTAGTTCTTCCCCATGGCAGGTTTTTCGTTGACGTATAGATCTGCAGGTCACATGGGTAGGAGTTTGGAACAAAACGTTTTTTCAAAATTTCAAGTACCATAGCTCTTTAACCCTTGAATAAAGTTATGTAAAGCTTATTCAGTGATTCACTTCATTAAAAAAAATGTAATTCAAATTATGTGGGGAATATTTTCTAAATTTAAAGACTTAGAAACAATTTTAAAAATCCCTGTGTTGTAAAAAGTTTTTGTAATTTCAACAGTTTCTCCCATTGCATTCCAATATATATATATTGTTAACAGCTATATTGTCTATCACATCTATAGCTTTCTTCTTACTTTTAATCTGGACAGTAAATAAATCCATAATCAAACTGGTAATTTATAGGCTTTACAATGCTTTTTTACTTTATATGCTTATTGTTTTGTGTACCATAACATAATGCATATTTTCTTTGAATTCTCCGCCATGAAGGTATTCATACTTCATTCTGATATACCTATGGTTATTTGTCATTGCTTATATCAACTTCATCGTAATTGTGAAGTATTATTTGAATACATTTTTAATAGCTAATATTTGATATATATTGTAGATTTTGATTGATTTAATGAAAAATCTATCTAAAAGCCAAATAATTTCTTTAGATATCTGAAAATTTTTCTTATCTGATTCTCATAAGTTGTGATATCAAGCTCAATTTTTTACCTTTACAAATTATAATGAAGAATAAAATTCTGTGCTTAAATGTTCAATATTGTTTGGAAGAATTAATATTTTTTTCTTTTACAGAAGGATGTTATCATCACATAGAAGACTGCTAGACCCATTTTCTTCTTTGTAGATATTAAATAGAGATTTATGTAATCACATTTGTAAAAAAACACTTTATCATACAAAATTAGAAAAATGGATACATCTCTGTATGATAACTCGGGCCACCTTTTATATGATCATGATAATAAAAAGCTTCATGTTTGCGGAATGTGCAACAAGACTTTTGTTCATATTAATAGCTTATTAAGACATACACGGATTCATACAACAGAAAATCCTTACATTTGTGAAGTGTGCAACAAGGTTTTTTCTCATGGTAGTAATTTGAAATCTCATTTACGGATTCATACAAAAGAAAAACCTTATATTTGTGAAACATGCAATAAGGGATTTGCTCGAAGTAATCATTTAACAGAACATTTACGTACTCATACCAAGGAAAAGCCTTATGTTTGTGAAATGTGCAACAAAGATTTTACTGCATATAGTCATTTGAAGGTACATTTACGGATTCATACCAAGGAAAAGCCTCATGTTTGTGAAATATGCAACAAAGGTTTCTCTGTAAGTGGTTTATTAAAAGCACATTTACTGATTCATACCAAGGAAAAGCCTAATGTTTGTAAAGTGTGCAACAAGGCTTTTTCTCAAAGTAGTAATTTGAAGTCACATTTACGGATTCATACAAAGGAAAAGCCTTATGTTTGTGAAACATGCAATAAGGGTTTCACTCGAAGTGATCATTTAAAGGCACATTTACAGATTCATTGCAAGGAAAAGCCTTATGTTTGTGAAACATGCAATAAGGGTTTCAATCGAAGTCATCATTTAACAGAACATTTACGTATTCATACCAAGGAAAAGCCTTATGTTTGTGAAATTTGCAACAAGGTATTTTCTCGAACTGATTACTTAAAAGCGCATTTACGAATTCATACCAAGGAAAAGCCTTATGTTTGTGAAATATGCAATACGGGTTTCGCACGAAGTGATTGTTTAAAAGGACATTTACAGATTCATACCAAGGAAAAGCCTTATGTTTGTGAAATTTGCAACAAGGGATTTTCTCGAACTAGTCACTTAAAAGAACATTTACGAATTCATACCAAGGAAAAGCCTTATGTTTGTGAAATTTGCAATAAGGGATTTTCTCGAACTAGTTACTTAAAAGAACATTTATGGATTCACACAAAAGAAAAGCCTTATGTTTGTGAAATATGCAATAAGGGTTTCTATCTAAAGCCCAATTTAAAAAGACATTTACAGATTCATTCCAAGGCAAAAACTTTAAGTTTGTGAAATGTAGTACTAGAGTTTTTCAGAAACTGGTAATATAAAGCACATTTACGTATTTGTAGAAAGGAAAATTCTCACGTGTTTGTAAAATGTGCTATTTGTAGTTTTCAGGAATTAGTCATTTAAAGTGTATTTATGTGTTCGTACATTGAAAAGTCATATTTTTATGAAATGTGCCTGATTAATTTCTTTAAAAACAAGAGAGTGTTGCATATTTTTTATAACTTTAATATTGACTGATGTGTTTGCAATCAATAGAAAATCTTATATGTAGGTCTTTCGAAAAGTGTTTGTTGATATAGTTTCACATTTTATCCACAGTATTTTTATAAAAACATTTTTTTCCCAAAAAATTAGCATTGTATTCTTGAAAATGATTATTTAAAATACTTTTGTTGTATTTGATTATGACTTGTATGTTTTTAAATGAGACAACATTGAAAAGAAAACTACTGATATATTTTTAATTGTACTGTTAATTTTTATGTAATATTCTCATTTAACATTAAATGATGTGAATATATTGTGATTCATCTATACTTATAAATATCACGTTTTGAAATATAAGTCTAAAATATGACAGTGTAATTTCAATGTGAAGATTTATAATGTTTCTTGTATTAAAGATATATCTTGCAAATCAGAGCTTCCAAAACATTTTTGCTTCATGGGCCCCTTGCCTTGTTTTTCGGTTTTGGGTAGACCCCCTACTTACCTAGTGTTAAATTTTTGCAAATTCATCAAGTATAGAACTACTTATTTTAAGAGATTCAAATTTCTGTTGTGAAGTACAGCGTTTAAAACTTAAAAAGAACACATGTTAATTAAATTAAAATTTAATTAATACATAAAATAACTGTTACACAAAAAAAGTGAGCAATAAACAAATGCTTTTAATGTTAGTGATAAATGTGGGGATGCAATAACAAATTTTCAACTTGTCAGGTTTAACCCTAAACATCTCTTTAGTTAATAGTGTCCAGACTTTTTTGAAATTGGCAAGCGCTCTGAAATCCCTGAATGGGGGGGGGGACTTTTTCCCCTCGAGATATTCTATAGTTTCGGATAAATAACAGGTATATGTTTTTAAAATCAAAATTGCTGATATTCGTTTGTCTAAACTTTACTTTTAGATCATCGTTTGTGCCTAATTTTTGTAATCTGTCATTTTTTTTTTCAATGTGACTATATGAATTCAATGCCTACTGTGGTATTACCATAGTTAAAAATTGAAAAAGAAAAAATCGAAATTCGCATGAAAACTTAAGACGTAACTTATTTTATCGAGTTATAAAATTCCATGGAATCAAAAAGAATTATTGATTTCGGGACACTTTAATAAGCTAAATAATATAAAATTGATCATTAAATGCGATTTGTTTTATTCTATTCTTTTGTAACAGACCAAGAAATTTTCCAATTATTTTTAATGAACAATATTGTAGGAAAGCAATGTTTATTGAATAAGAAACTAGATGTGTTGCTATCTTCTGAAAATATGGCTTATAAGTGTTGCATAGTTACAGTTATAGGTTTTGTGGGATACGGAGCAACTCTAAGACTTGTATAAGTAGGTCTTTATTGAGACTTCACTCACTTCCAAAAGTTAAGCACGAAACAAATGCAAAAGAAATCTGCAATTAGAGATTTTATTGTTGTAGAAAGCAGTAAGAACGTAGAAGATGTGTTTCTTCATGAAACAAAAGCAATAAAAATGTTGAATTTTCTTAAGTTATCAATTATTAAACTTATAAAAAACAATCAAAATCGGTGTTATGTAACACGTCAGAAATTGGGAAACAAGATGCAGTTGCATGTACGAATACAAAGCAAAAATTGTGTGTAAATTACGGGGTTTCGATCTGAAAACAGAAACGTACATCTTCATCAAAAATATTACATTTATTCAAAATAGAGTTGCTTAGCTTTGAAAAATTTTAAAAGGTATACCAGGGCCGGGGTCGAACAGTTTTGGCGACCCTCACCACAAAGTAAAAAAAATATGTATATAGATTGTTTATAAATACACCTATAAAATTTGAATTGTTCTTCCAAAGAAAAAGGCAGCATAACGTTTTATATATAGATAGATATTTATTAAAAATGAACAAAAAACTAGATGTGTTTTTTTTCGGACTTTTAACTCTGAAAACTTTTCGATCAATTTGTTCATTTTTTTCATGTTCTGTAGCCAATGTAGCTAGACCATTTAATCTGTCTTGAAGAGTTGTGGACCATAAGAGAAAATTACAATTTTGAGAAATTACTGTCTTTGCTTGCTGCACTTATTGGCAAAAAAAGTCAAATTCATAATGCGATAGCAAGATTTGGCGCAAATTTTTAAACCTCTCTATTGGGCTTTTTGTTTGTTTGCATAATAAAGCTTAAACTGGCATTATCTCACTGCTAGATCAAGCGCGTTTATATGTAATGATTCTTCGTCTGTCAACATTGCTAAATTTTTAGTTTTTAATTAAAATTTTAGGGGTATCTTTTAAATTATACATATTTTGTAAACATGAAAACAATTACTATGGGTACTCATTAAATTAAATTTTCATTCAGAGGCATTAATTGTTTAGTCAATTGTAAAAGAATGAAACTCTATCTTGTATTTTAATTCAGGATCTTCCACCAGATCATCTCATGCTAGAGGCTTTCTAGAAAAGACAAAACCATAATTTTTGTTTAATGAACGAGTAATTTTCAATTTGATTTACTTCACACTGTGAAACAACACAAGATCAATAGTTGACAGAGCTAATTTTGAGCCACAGTCAAGTGACGAGGAAGATAACTGAGCTGGCACCTCTCAACCTCCACACCAACGTGAGGATTATGAGCCCCGGCAAGTGAAACGTGCATTAGTCCTCTACACGCCTGGCCTTCAATGGCAATAGAACCCACGACCATGACCACTCGGCTACTGGATATCTTCAAAGAGGAAAGGCGAAAATGTAAAAACATAATCTTGCATTGGAAAGAGACGATTTTCCAAGATAATCCAAGAGATGAATCTTTAATGTAGCAGACACACAGACTATAACTAGATAAAAATTATTCTCTAGTGGAAAATATTTGAGAATGCTTATAAATCTTTTCTCCGTGTGATATATTTATCTTTTTACCAAATGTGTGTTAAATGTTTTTACAATTGAAAAACATTCATATATGTTACTTATTTCTTTTAAGAGTTTATACAGGGAACCCAAAACACTCAGTTTTATTTCACCATAGACAATTGATTTTCAAAAGTAACATTCTCTTATAAAATATCTCGGTATGTTGGAATCGAAAATTTCAAGAGAGTTGGAACTTTGAAAAAAAAAAGTGCATCTCACACGACAAGGACTACACCTGAGCCAGTGCACTCATCCTCTCCAAACTTTCACGTGACGCGATTGGAACGACTTTAAACCTGGAAAGATTAAACGTGCATCAGCAGCTCTACACGGTATGGCGTCGCTATCCCTTTTAATTACTTCATAACTAGGTAGCTTGAGGGATCACAAAGTGTAGCTTTATTTGCAAAAAAGAGGTTTTATTCCAAATTAAATAAACAAAATGGTGTATTCATTATTAAATTGTTAAGTTGAAGAAAAGTTCTAGTTAAAAGTCAATTTATTCCAGACGTTGCTCACCGACTCTGGAAAACTTCGTCTTTCAAAAGTCAGCTATGTTCATCTCTTATGGTCCGTTCTCTATGTTCATCTCTTATGGTTCGTTTGCCTTCCTCAAACTCTATCGAGCGTCTTCGAAGAGAAGCAAAACTGAAGAGCGAAGTAATTCCCAATATTAAAGGAAATCGACCCATCAACTTGCGAGCCTACCCTTTAAAATCCCTGAGTGGGCAACTTTCACGCCCTCAATCACGTCTGATCGGCGAGCGTGAAAGATCAGCACAAGCTCTTCTCACTTTAGTCCTACTGTATTAGTGCTTGGAGACATTAGTCCGGCACGTCTGATCCCAATTCCAACGCTGTATCTAGTTCACCATCTTGAGGGTTTTTCAATCACTCTGTCACATTGACACTGAGGGTATATCTTTGTCATGAGAGACAGACATTCCTCTTCGTTCAAGTCATTGGCAGACCATGTGTGCGAAAAAACCCAACACACTGGATATTGTACACCGAAGCGTTCTTTCTTTAAAGCTTGGAGACTAAAATCGTCTAGATGTGGGGAGAAAAAGGGGGAGATATCAAAGCCGTTTTCCGAATCGACTCACATCTGTTATCTATTAAGCATGAGAAAAGTACCCGGTCTTTTTTTTTTTTGACGATACAATTTCCCATCTAAGCCTCTTGGTCAATAGTATGTCAATGTTGACAAGTATTGTCGGGGAGTGCTCTACAAATGAACCGACTTTATAACGGTGAAAAAATGAGGACCAAAAAAATGAAAACCTTTTCTAAACTGGTTACGTTTTATCAAGTAAAAAAAATAATATATGAATACTTTAAAGGTACAAAACTAATTTTCATCAGCTCCTTTTCATTCTCTGCAGAACACAGGAAAGCAAATGTACATACTACCTACATGTATGTGTATGAGTTTTCTTTTGTGAGCTTCAGTGATCACCCAAATTCGAATTTGATACCACGACAGACCTGTTCCAGAACAACTGGGAAGAGTTCAGCAGCAGCCGAAACCGGAATGCAAGACGTGACATACAATAAAATAATAAACAATAACGATCAAGATTACTGCTAACAACATAGGTATAAGATTCGCCGGACTAAAAAAAACTATATAGGTGGCGCTGCCATCGAAAAAGAAAGAAAAGATAATTTTACAAAAATGGAGGAGAGGTGGATGGCGGTTACAACCTGTAGTATGAAAAACAAAAATGGTATGAAACAAAAGTTTAATGTTTGGTGTTAGTTTTTTTTTAAATGTTGTATTAATTGTGTGTGTTGTGTGACTGTTAAAAAACAAACAAAAGCCACTAAAGAAGGAGTGACTTTCTGTTGAAACAATTAACCTACACAGACGAGAATATTAGTATAGGTATTAGGAAATAAAACAAAGTTGATAAAAAATTAAATGTTTATTAAATATATGAAGGCCAGATCTACCTACTAACATCAAACTAAAAATTTAGTTTAATATCTTTTCTAAGTTTTAGTTTTTGAAAAACTATTAATAACTTCGGTTAAAACTAGGCTTGGTGCGACTTTGTTTTCATTTCTATTAGCTATTACTATTTTTCGACCGAGGAACAATAGTACCATATAGGAATTGCGGATTACCCTTCAGAAAAATTGGTCAACGTGTTGGACAAAACCAAGAAACTATGATGTGAATCTATCTTCGCTGGATGCAGGAAGATAAGACCCACCTCGTTCCACAACTGTATATAATGCCAGGCATATTGTATGCATGGCAGTGATGGATCGCGCAGCCACATCACGAACCATAGTACAACAGATTCAGTATGTTAAGCATCATTCGATTTCCGCACGTACCATTCTATGTCGTTTACAACAGAGTGGAATGCCCACAAGGTGTCCATTGCTTCTTTTTCCCTTGACTGGAAACCACAAGCGTATTCGCCACCAAAGATGCAATGAACGGTGGGCATGGACAACGGAATGAAAGAACATTGTATTTATTGGCGACTCCCGCTTCCGCCTGGAACATCACTATGGTCGGATGCGAGTTTGGAGACACCATGTTGAGAGGCTGCTGAAATGTTGCGTTATGCATCGCTACACTTGTCCTGCAACCGGTATCATAGTTTGGAGTGGTATTGGATTTCCCTGCCGCACCTCTCTATACTACGCATTACCTTCACAATGAACAGCAGCGCTACATGTCCGAGATATTGGAGCCGGTGGTCCTCCCATACATTCAGTGCTTGCCATTCCAACAAAATAATTAGCGACCACAAATTTTTGTGTGACAAACAATGTTCAAGAGTTCTTTACGCATCACATTGAATTGCTTTCCTTGGCCAGCTTGTTCTCCAAAACTATCGCCAATCGAAAACGTGTGGTCCACCATCCACACGACCATCTGGTCCACAACGACCATCCCGGGATACACTATTCGCTGCAACATCAGATCAACTTTGGCAATATGTGGAAGCCGTAGGGACTGCTACACATTATGGATACATCTAAAGCATCTTTGATTATATGCGTGTGGCAGCGGTTATATAGTGAACAATGGTCGTTACACCCCTAACTAATGATTTTGTCATCATGCACACTTGGTAAGAGGTTGTATTTTTAAGCGTTTGATCTTTGTAAAACATGTTATCTATCAAATAAACTTTGCTGTGATATCTCTGATTCTTCTTGGTGTTGCATTTTGTGTGACCAGCAATGTACATAAAGAACAAAGAGTATATAATATGAAGGTATCTGCCTACTAACATCATATTAACAATTTAGTTTTCAATGTTTTCTGAGCTTTAGTTTTTGCAAAAGTATCAATAACTTCGGTTAAATTCATTCTTGGTGCAACTTTATTTTAAAATTGCTATAAGCGGTAATTATCGAGCTTGGCCCTCACTGTTTCTTGAATCATTTTTAATTTGCTTAATGATCTTTTAGCCGCTGCAGAAGTGACAGGAATTATATAAAATAACGTAGCTGAAAATTATTCTATAGCTTATTATATTAAAATACTTATTATGGAATGCGTCACATTTTCGTAATAAATTTGTTTCATCTACTTCTAGCAAACATGTTGGTCATAGAAAATTGAATACCTGATAGTCTTCACTCAGATTTGGTTTGAGGCCTATGAACTCAAGAGTTGAACAACTAAAATATTGAAAAGAATCGCTGACCTTAAATTCTCAAAATAAAAAGTATAGCTAATATTGAAGTTCAGTGGCGAAAGAAAATTTTTAACTATATTTAAAAGAATTAAAAAACTTACTAAAGAACTTAGTATTTTGCTGTATAACTTCACTTCTAGATTTCTCTCTGCAGTGGCGGCTCTAGGGCCGGCCAAATCGAATCCCTGTTCGGGCGGCCTTTGGAACGGATTTGAAAGATACTTTTTATTTTTATTAAGAAAAATTAGTATATGAAAATGTTCTCTTTGGAAGGCTAGCTATTTTAGATTATTAATATATCTATAAATTAAGTGTGTAATAAATAAAATCAAGTAAGTGAAACGATTTTAAACTGGAGGATTACTCAGTAAAAAGAAAACTTGTTTATTTTAGTGTGTTAATGAAATTATTTTGCATATATATATCCATATTTATAGTTAAGGGTATATAGATTGTAGAATGTTATTTTTTCATTAAATTGAAATAATGACGCGAAATTTTTTTCGAAAGAGAACTAACACTTCCGGAATGGAGCATTGCACAGCTTTCATACGACTCCCAGAATTTAAAAAAAAAATTGTGCCTCATTTGTCTTAGTGATTGTAAATTTTAGAATGTCCGAGGGAGGTTACCCAATACAAAAGCAAAAGACTCGAAATCAAGAACACATTAAAAAATAAAATGGAAGTTTTCTAAACTAATTATAAGGTAATATAGAAAAAAGACAGGTAGTATAGAATTAGAATCTTATTTAGACTTTCATAATGAGGATATTGCAGATGAAATAAACAGAACTGATAGTGGCACTTTTCTTGTAGGAACCCCTGCAGGGAAATTCAAAGATCACGATAACTTAATGATGGTATTTTGTTCTGATCCAGTAACTTGGCCAGTTATTTAATCAGACTCCGATAGATGTTTTTTTGTAAAAGAAGGACCCCTTTAGCCATTGACTGAGTATAATTTTATTTATGATGACTCAGGTCGAAGATTTAACTCGCAATATTATACTAGAAATTTAAAAAACGGCGAAAGTGTTATGCCTAAAGGGTTACTCTATTCCATTACAAAAAAATTGTATACATTGTTTTTGTTGCAAACCTTTTGGCTAGATCATTAGTTCCTTTTCCACAGAAAGTTTTAAAAATTAGAAGCACCTTGTTGAAACGCTAAAAGAACGCAGAACATCAAAAAACCATAGTCAGATCTAAAAGTCTTGGATTGAATTTATTCAGAAATTACAATTCTCTAAGACAATTGGCATTGACTAGCTCAGTACTGGGGAGACTAATTATTAATGCAATGTGCTTCTACGCATTGTAGCAACATTAAATTTATTCAGAAATTACAATGCTCTAAGACAATTGACATTGACTTGCTCAGTACTGGGGAGAATAATTAATAATGCAAAGTGCTTCTACGCATTGTAGCAACATTAAATTTATTCAGAAATTACAATGCTCTAAGACAATTGACATTGACTTGCTCAGTACTGGGGAGAATAATTAATAATGCAAAGGGCTTCTACGTATTGTAGCAACATTAAAAATGCTTGCTCAAAATTGTTCATCTCTTCGGGGTAAGAGTGACAAACTTTGCGATTCCCCTAATGGTAATTTCTTTTCAAATAATTTGATCCAATAATGGAGGAGCATGTCCAAATAATGCTATAATAGGAAGAATCTAAAGTACACTATCAACGGGAAAATATTCAGAATGAGACAATTCCTCTTTTACGTAAGATAATAAATTACACATAGTTCATAAAATTAAACAAGCCAAATATTATTCGATAATTTTAGATGACACCCTTGTGAGCGGTGCCGCTCCTTAAGCGTCTTTCCTACCTAAGGGTGTGGGGGAAATCAAAGCATCACCAGAAACTTCCATAATAACTATTATTTTTTTATTATTCAAACACACTTAATCAATTACAAGTGAAAATACAAAAGGAGACCCTAGGAGTGATATATAGAGAGCAATCTATTCTAAGTGAACAACTCTAAGTAAACACGTCTAAGTGAACAAGCGCAATTAATTTGATTAAGTAAACCTGGTTCAATCTATCTTAGATCCTTAATCCACTAATTTATTATCTTAGCAACTCCTTCCTTAACTCGAATTGTGATAATGAAATACTCAACGAAATATTCTCACCTACGAATCACCGCAACAGCTCTCCTGCTCCTTCTATTCTTACATCTACAAAATCTATATTTTATATATTCAAACTAATTTAAATATCAAGGTTTCTTTTTGAGAGGCTGTGAATTAACGCGAATGCTTGCCCCAAAATTTCCCCAAGAGGATTAGTGATAAGTTCGCGTAAAGATCCGTCCCACCCTTCATACCAGAAAGATCGAACGAATAACATTTTTGGTAAGATATGTAGGTATTGAGAAATCTAATCTTAAATAATGAAGTTATTGTAAAAATTAATGAGAGTTTTTTAGGTTTCCTTCCAATTTTAAGATTAACTGAAAAAGAGCTTTGAAATTTAATAGTTGTTAAACCTGAAAAAGAAGGGCTAAATTTATTAGATATACGGGGACAGACCGATGATAACAGAGGTAATATAAGATACTAGAAATCAATGGTAAAATCTTGAATTAGGACATAAAATCAGCAAATTACGTGCTAAGTAGTAGCCACTCTTTAAATATGGTCGTTAATGACATGGCAAAAGTATCCTTAGAAGCCTGTAGTTTCTTAGAAGCTTTTAATATAGTTCAAAAAATGTGTTCATTTTTTTATCATCAACTTTTTGTTGGGCCATATAATTAAAATATATAAAAAAAAAATTTAAAGTCATTAAGAGCAACTAGCTCGGAAAGCCGAATAGAGGCTATTAAACCTTTAAGGTATCAATTGGGAGGTATTTATGATGCTTTATTTAGTGCAGCGTTTCTCAAACTGGGGGGTGTGATGAGGGCCAGACCTTGACGTTTGGGGGCCCTGGGCTAATGATACCATGGTCCTCCTAAATTAAAATTTTGCCATTTTCATAAAAAAAAAATTGTGGGGAAAATTTTAAATGTACAAAACTTTCTCTTAAGGGTTTTTTAAAATTGTTTTCAAACAATTGAAATTCGTTATAAACAATAACATAACTTACAAAAAAAAAATTTATACACTTTTGGAATGCAAATTTTTTTATTTGCTTATCCCATTTTAATTCTTTAGTGAGGTCAGAATAAAAAGAAAGAAGTGATAAATAAGTAAGTCTATTATTTGTCATTGTTGTTCTATATTTCTATATGGGACATTTTAGAGAATACACGCTCCGCTTCAATACTAATAGGAAACGTTATAAAAATCTTTAAAATGGTTTTCAAATTTTGGAAAAACGTCAACAAGTTTCTTTTCAAAAATTAAATTTAACACATTATTGCAAATATAGGACAGCTCAGTTTGTTTTATATAAGTTTTGAGTCGAAACCCTTCATTTACTAAATGTTGGTCTGCGTCATTTGAATAGGGAGTACACTCTCCAGATCGACGTTCTCCTTACTTTGATCTTGCAAATCCACATAAAAAATTTAAATACTATATTCTTCATATACTTGACTTCAATTTAAATCAAGGGTTAGCTATCTAACGAAACAATAAGCGTGTCCCTTTTAAATTTTTCTGTCCCATACAGAACTTTTTTTGTCGATTTATCTACAAATTTTGAATTAACCCGTCCCTCGCTCGCATCACTATGTTCTGTTTCTAAACTAGGATTTAATTTTTTTGGATACGTCTTGATACTCCTTTAGTTTTTTTTTTATCTGATTCATGTACATTGCTTAAAAACGTTTCTATTGGCATAATTAACTTATTTCCTTCACACATGTCAAACCAAGAGTTTGTAATTTTTTGTTAACTAAATTAAATCCTTCAAAAATTTCTTCCTAAAATATAACTAAAATGGCAGTTTCGAATTTTGATAATTTATTTTAAAAATTCACTGCTTTTTTTTTTAAAATAATTTTTTTTATTTTCATTGTCACTAAATATTTTAAGAATATTCATGTTATTACCATAATTATCTTTTAAGGAATCCGACTACCCTAAAACTGTGAATTTTGCCAAAAATTGACAAATTTTTCTTATGGTTTTATTTTATGGACCATCTTATTAGCTTTATAAAAATACCAAGTTTATCATTTTCTGTTTACTAGAACAAAAACTACAAGTGTTTTAGTACAAGCAGATGCCATTACTTTAAGCAAGATATGTCATACTTTAAAACGCGTATTACTCGAAATAAGATTTTTTGAAAATAATCAAACGAGGTCAGCGATTGCTAAAAAAGTTTTGAACGTAATTAACTGAAATTTTTTCTGTAAGTTCTGTATAATAGTAAAATTGTTTTAACCTTCAAATTTATCAATCACTGTTTTATTACAAAATTTAGAGTCCCTTATGTGAATATAATCGCTGTCTTTTTAAGCATTTTCATATAGTAACCGAGATAAAGTGCTCTAGTTTTTGTAAAAAAGAAAATATCTCTTATCCTGAAGGTTATTTCAACATTGAATAATATAGCCACACATTAGATTGAGAAACTTGAAAATTTGTTCAAAAACCTTTGGTGCAGAATGGGCCGCGTTTATGCTATTTTTTGTCAATTTTTACCTATTTTTTCCCCATTTTAGTAATAATAATTTCTTTTTCTCTTCTTAATTTTAGCACATTTTTCTTAAAATGCACTAAACAAATCTAAAAATAACAAAAAAATCCCCATATCTCCTTTTTTTAAAAAAAAAAGTTGTCACAACCAGTCGGATATCTTAAGGCTTCAACAGCATCGTAGTAACAAGACTATCTGGTCTGACTTGAACTTTTTAAGGTAAATTTCAGTTTAATTTCACTATTTAGAAGTTCCCATCTACGGGTCGAAGCATAAAAGAAAACATATATTTGTTGCACTAAACCAAAGAAGCTCACTATTTCAGTTTCAACCTTAACTGATTCTGCACCAACCAGACTAAGAGAATGTGCAGCACACGATACATAATTGACGAATTTATTATTTTTTTCTTTTAGGAAGAGCTTGTACACCAATATATCGATCGGACATACTGGCAGCGTTGTCAAATGACTGTCCCCTAGAATTATCCAATAGCAGTCCATTTTTTTCTAAAAATTCTTGTATATAATTAAATAAGTATAATCCAATGTGACTACTAATTATTATTAATGAGACACATCTTTCATACAATTCCCCCCGAAAATAGTATCGTAGTACAATAGCAAATTGTTCATTGTGGCACAAATTTGGTGTTAAATCCATCACAATTGAATAGTACGTTGTGTAAACGTTATTTATTTGAGTTGTTATTGTTTTAATGATTTGCTTCCTCATGATCTCGATTATTTGCTAATATATCTTTTTTGATAAGTACAATATTAACGATTTTGGTCATAATTCTCACTGTTCAATATGTTCACGCGAATGAATGGGTCGAACTCTCTACTAGCAGTTCTAGAGTACCCATAAAATTACCAATATGAGGAGAACCAAAACTTCCCCGGTACCTCTAAATGTTAAACCTGTTATAGCCAAATACTGTACTACTGCTGTTTTTTCACTGGTTTACAACTCATATTTTCACTAAAAATATTTCACACCACAAATTAAATGTCAGAGACTTCTGAGTTCAAGAATTTTATTCGAGCGTTCTCCATACGCTCTTTCTCACACAAACGTTACACATACACTAAACTGTACACACACTAACGCCCTCTCGCGACAAATATTCAATTGTTATTGTGGGCGTCACAAGAATTATTTGTTTAACACTGAACAACCGCAATACCACGTTTGAGGACATTGTGGTAATATTATATTGTGTATTTTTTCTTAGTTGCTCCAAAAATTGTTTATCTAACAAGGGGAGGACACGACTAAAGGCCTTATTACACGTATACATTTGGTGCAATTTTTGTTCCAATTCGTGCAATTTTTACTCCGTTGCCATAGCAATGGCTTCCGAACAACTTTTTGCCAGTAAGCTGAGAAAGTTGCTCTAAATGAAAGTTGCTTGAAATTCCAGCCAATGGGGTTCTTGGGCGCCCTACGTCATAAACAAGATGGCGGTAACGGTGGTAGTTTCGCATCAGATATGGTGTATAATATTTTAATGGTGAACAATATTTTAACGGCGTATAATATTTTAAACAGAATGATGTTCCATTTCTGTTTACCCCATAAACAAAAGCGCGAGCGAAATAAAAGAAATAATTTTGGATGGTCGTTTTCGAAGAAGAAAAATCAGCGAGTAATGCTTCAATGTGGAGAAAGAACGTGGCTGATGTGAGAGCATGTCGTTTTGTTTACGGTAACCTTTCCCCCTTAGATTCAGCGAAAAGTTGGGCCAAGAAAATGCACGTGTGATACCGACTTTAGGATGAGGTTTCGTGGTCATGTTTTTATTTTCACTTTCAGCCAGACGTTTTTTTCCCCTTTCAAATTCTGTGCTATAAATACCTTTTTTTTTAAATGCAATAACCGAGATTTGTACAACGATTTATAATTTGTTGATGCGAATATTTCTCCTCGGAAAGCGCAGTTATGTAGCCATTGAGGCATCTATCAATTTTAGAGACATATTTTTCAAAATAAATGTTTTATTTAGCATTCCAATCAAAAGAAAACATTAGCAGACGATTATTCTGAAGTTGCCAAAGTTTTATCTCAAAATGCAAACAAGAAAATAAATCCCAAAATCGTGTCCATAAAGTGGGAACGACCTTCTATATAATGCTATTCACAAATGATATTCTAACAGCTGGAAGAAAACAAATTATTTTTATTTCACAAAAACAGCAATTATTTCAGTATATAATGATATATATTTATCTATTCCCATTTTCACAAAATTCTCTATTATGATTGAAAAATGTGTAGATTAAATATCAACGGAATATATTTATCTCTGTGTTTTTAGAGTGGAAACGATGCTTAATTTCTCAAGGTAGTGAGTTCTAAGTCGAGTTTTGATCTCAATTTCTCATTTCACCAATAAATAAATAATACAATAGAGGTTATAAAACACATCGGACATAGCCGCAAATACAGTATTGTACAGGAATTATAGCAGAGAAAGGTAATAAAAGTTCCAATCATTAGATCAGGGAACAAAATTACAAGGTACATTAGCCAACAGCCTTTCATGAAGCTAAAGAGAAGTTATATTTCAAACCCACCTGCCACATATGTTCATTAAACAAACAAACCACTAATTAGATTGCATATAGAGTCGAATTATCATTAAGATGCACGGTTTCTCTTTTCAGAATACGATTTTTCAATGTGCGTTGTTCAATTTTTCAAAAACTGCTGGACACTATTGCAGCGATAAGTCATCTTGATCGATATATTCAAATCATCATCGTACCACTATGTACGAATTTCGGAAAAACTCTTTCGATCTGAAACTTAACACAGATTTGAAAAATATTATGCGAATTCAAAAAGAAAGGAATGTATCTCAAGTGAGCCAATTCATGATACAGTAATATTGCCTGCGGATGTATATTTTGGCATAGCAAGTAATATCTGTAAATATTTCAATTAAAATAAGAACAAAAACATTTTGTTAGGAGTTTAAAACGAATTACTCCAAACATAATCATTAAAAAGATATTCTTTATTACAAAAAAATTGCACTCCTAACAACGCTGAAATCATTTTAAATGCACAATTGTTCCTTTGTCTATGGCTTATTTGTTCCTTTTATCTATCAGACTTATGGTTTGGCTATCCGTATTGATTATTGCGCGCGCGCGCGTCCTGGATTCTCACTCTCCCCTCCCCCTTCTGAAATAAGTTTAATTAAATTTTTTGATAACGAAATTCAATTATTTCCTAATTAAATTTAATGTTCTGCAAATTAGTAATAATGATATATAACGATATAAAAAAAATGCTCATGATCATTATAAAATTTTTCCACTTTTAAATCTGATTCCCCCCCCCCCCCGCTCGATATTTTGTCATTGATTCTGTCTTGCATAATGTTAAAGAAGTGACAAAAAGTCGGCAATGTTTTTTTTAAAAAAAAATCCAACACACATTGCCACCAGTTTCACAAATGTTTTCGCTTTCGGCATTTTTCATTTCACTTCAGTAACATAAATCATACCATTTGATAAACAGAAAGGTACGTTTCGGTTCAGAAATCAAAGCGTTATAATAAAGGAATCGGAAGTGAAATACTTTAAAATCAATAAAGATCGTGCAACAAAAATAAATCCAACCCTTTTTGAAGATTTCTTTAAATGCAGAAAAGAAAATCAAGTGAATGCAGATAATCTACTTGAAGGCGGGAGAACCAAGCTAATCGACTCCCATGTGGTCTAGTGGTTAGGATTCCTGGCTTTCACCCAGGCGGCCCGGGTTCGATTCCCGGCATGGGAAGTTGAGGTTCCATGGTGTAATGGTTAGCACTCTGGACTCTGAATCCAGCGATCCGAGTTCAAATCTCGGTGGAACCTTGTTTTTTAAGTTTATGGTACAATAAATGGAAATTATATTAATCACGTAACATATCTCAAAAATTCAAGATCAGTGACTTTTTTAAATAAATTTAACGGTGGCAATATCATTCATTTACAAAACAATATTACATTCTTATAGATAGCAACATAGTTGATTATTTTATCTGATTTTTTTTTTTTTTTTGTCAAATACAATCATACTTCGTTTGTTATATTGAACACAACACTAATAACGACAACTTTATTTAACTGAATTTTTTAATATTGACATTTAACTTTATTCTTATAGTAGAAACAGTGGCATTTAAGAAATATTTCAAAATTTTAAGGATGTATTTAATAAATTTATATACACCATAACCTCAAAAAATCTATTGCAATAAAAACGGTTCTGTTTTATTTTACTAATAATTGACTATCATATAGCAAGATGTATTTATGACTCGCATAAAGTATTCCACTTTAAAAAAAATTCCGAAGGCACATATTTTTCCTCATGACTTCTTTCTTTTTTTTGACTTTCTCAATAAATTAAATATTTATAAATATTTTTGATTTTTCTTCTTTCTAAGTCGTTTTAAAAATTTGTGATAAAATACATTTATAATATTTTGTACAAAAAAAATTGCTTCAAAAATTTAATTAAATTTAATATTGGAAGGTATTTTATCCTCATGTTAAAAATATTACTAAGGTGAATTTTAAAGAAAAGTGCAAAATAAAGCAAAAAGAGCAGAAATAGCCTCATTAATCATTGTGAAATTCTCAAAGAAGCAAAATGGCATGATAAATATTGATGTATTAATTTTAATGCTACGTTCACACACAATTTCCCTTTTCGTAATTATTTAAAATTCATCTTTCCAGCTTATGTAAGAACACACCGATTGGAATGTATTTAAAACAATATACATCCATTTTAAGCTTCTCTTACACTTAATTGTGTCATGAGTTCGAGTCCAGTACCACTGAAGCCCCGCCGTGTAGGGGAGTGATGCGCGTTAAATATGTTGACAGTTCGTGAGCTCAAACGTCCTCCCGTTGGTGTGGTAGTTAGGAGAGGGGGGGGGGGTTCAGCTCAGGTGTCGTCTACGTCACTTGACCATGTTTTAAAATTACGAGGTCTGTCGCAAAAAGCGATCGTGTAGCTGAACAGTGCGAGGTTAATATTCACTCACTCACTCCATCATGCCGATGATTCTCCCCCTCTCAAACTGCGACAACTGCTCATATTGTCTTCGAAAACGGCGTAATGGCATGTCTACCTCAGCGCTTCCTTTGTAAGCGATTCAGCACACTCAAACAAGATTTGGTTACCTGTTTTATACTCAACAGAAAACGACGTTAAATGCCCTCTACCAGTTATACATAATGCTCAATCACGCTACATTTCTAATCCTTTGCATATCTCTCCAACATGTACCTTCAGGCCAAGTTTCATTACGATCCCGCAATTATTTTTTGGTGTGCTAATTTTTTTGTCCATGAGTGTATATTTAAAATAATCATATATTTTTATTTGATAAAATGCAACCAAAATAAGGCCTCATTTTTATCAACCAATACAGAGCCTTTGGATAATTTGTTACGCCTCTGGTTCGGGTGGAAAATGTTAATTTTCATTACGAAGCATGAAACGATCCGGTGGAAGATCCTGAATTAAAATTCAAGATAGAGTTTTATTTGCTTACAATGAACCAAACAACTAATGCCTTGAAATGCAAATTTAATTTAATGAGCACCCACAATAATTGTTTGCAAATTTTACACATGATTTAAGAGATACTCTTAAAAATTTAATTAATTAAAAACTCTAAAAATATAGAAATGATGTTGACCGATGGAGAGTTAGTGGATATAAACGCTCTTATAATTTAGCAGATGAGATAATGTCATTTTACGCTTTTAAAGAAAAAAAGAAAGCCCAGTTGAGAGAAGTTTCAAATTTATTTCAGTTTTAGAACTTGCTCCAAATTTTGTTGTTGCATTAAGAATTTTACTTTCTTTGCCAATAAGTTTCGCAAGTGGAGAGAGGATACTGACAAAATGAAAATTAATAAAAAAATTTCTTACAGCCCGAAACTCTTCAAAATACACTGCTGGCCACCGTAAATGCAACACCAAGAAAGACAAGAGATAGCACAACGAAATTTATTTTGTAGATAACATGTTGACCAAGTAGAAAATGATTAAATTTATAGACTTCTGTGAAGTGTTGTTCCTGCCAGAATCAGTAGCGAGAGGAGCCGCCATAGCTGGAGATCACCGCTGCCACACGCCTCGGCATTGATTCAAAGAGACTTTCGTTGTGTTCTTGGGATACAGCACACCAAGCAGCTTCCACACGTTGCTAAAGTTGATCTGGTGTGGCAGCTAGGGGTGTAATCTAGGTCAACCGTTGAGCAACCATGGACCACATGTTTTCTATCGGTGCAAGATCGGGAGAGAGAGCTGGCTAGGGAGGCAATTCAATCTGGTGATTGACGAAGAACCTTTGGACAATGCGAGCCACGTGTGGTCGCGCATTATCCTGCTGAAATATGGCTGTGGCCAAACCCTGAAGGTAAGGAAGGACAACTGGCTCCAACACCTCGGAGATGTAGCACTGGCTGTTTACAGTACCGGCAATGCGTACTAGAGGAGTGCGAGAATCATATCCAATACCGCCCCATACCATAATACCCGATTCAGAACCAGTGTGGAGGAGAATAACGCAGCTGTTCAGCATCCTCCCTCTACGGTGTCTCCAGACTTGAATCCGACCATCGTGGTGTTGCAGACAGATGCGTGACTTGTCAGTAAAGACAACTTCATTCCATTGTGCAGCCCACATCCTTCTTTCATCGCACCATTGGCGGCGGAGACGTCTGTGGTTCTGCGTCAAGGGTAGACCAAGCAATGGACGTCTTGTGGACAGACCACTCTGCTGTAAACGGCGTCGAATGGTACGCACAGACACTGAATGATGCGTTACAGACTCAATGTGCTGTGCTATGGTTCGTGATGTGACTGAGCGATCCGTTACTGCCATGCGCACAATTTTTCTGTCCTCACGTGAAGTGGTGCACTAAGGTGGATGCGATCAACCACATCTGCCCGTCGTATCCTCCTGTATCCAACGGTCACATATCCGCATTACAGTTGTTTGGTTTCGTTCAACACGACTACCGATTTCCCTGAAAGATAATCCACAATCTTAGTAGGCCACTATCTTTCCTCTGCCGAACTCGGATACTTGATCAAAAGCTTGTCGTGACTCAAAGCTACCCCTTAGACTACCATCTTCCCGTCTATCTGCCAATACGACTGGATGTGTAGGTGAACTTAAAGGATCAAAAGACATAACTGCAAATCACTATATTTATTGATTCTTATTAACACAGAAGGGTAGTAACACACAATTTAATTTTAAGAGAAACAAAATAAAGTGGAGTACGAAAGGGGAATTACTACTAGCGGAATAACAGAATCGCAACTGAATCTATGAAAGCTTAAACACGCACAATTATAGCTACGCCATGTACGAATATTCACAATATTTTAAATCACTGACCTTATCTCTTATCATCGGCTGTTCCGTCGTGATGATATCTGCCTTGTTGACTGGTTAGGAGAATGGTGAAGAATCCACGCTCTGTAGCACGGATTTTTACAAGCTTCAATCTACTTCTCCTAGCGTAGCTCCACACGTAACTACTATCTACGAATATCAACAACTGCGTGCTGACCTATCGATCTGTACTTCACTTAGCTTTTCTCTTCTATCTCTTCACTTTACTTAACTCTTTTAACTCGCGAAACCCGAACTTATGTAATATATCTTATTTGCATAAATCACGCTTGGCTCCCGGTGGAGATTGGTTGAAATAAATAAATTATTTTCAAGGAAATAGAGAAGGTTAGTGAAAGACCGTATAGATCCGTCACAAGCTGATCGCTGTTTTCTACGAGACATAACTGATCGTTTTTTGAAAAAAACCACAAGAAAAACCCAATTGCCGAACTTGAAATCGTCGAATACATACATACAAGCTGACCCGGCCCGGCGTTGCACGGGCTTTTTCCGATGGTTTAACTTAATCCCAATGTTAATTTCCTCCTTTCTTTCTGACACCAGCACTTTTGTGTGGGTGTGACGCGTACGATGTGAGTGTATGGCCCATGAGTGCGTGTCATGGCTTTCTCGTTTAACATTTTCCCTTCTCTTCACAAAATCAGCACTTCCAATATTATTTCTCGAAATTACCTTTACTTCTTTGTTTCTTTCCTCTCCGCTTAGCCCGGCGTTGCACGGGCTTTTTACCAGTGAATAACAATCCCCATGGGAATTTCCTGTTTCCCTCAGAACGATAGCACTTACGTGTGTATATGCACGGATGTGAGTGATTTCTTCAACTATGACATTAAAACTCCCTTTTTCGAAATTTGTTTTTGCGTTGGTGTGGTGTGGTACTTAGGAGAGGTGGGTAAAAGCTTAGGTGTCGTCCTCGTCACTTGACCATGGTTGAAAATTTCGAGGTCCGTCGCTAAAAACCCTCGAATAGGCGAGCAGCGCGAATTTATAAATCACTCACTCACTTTTCAATTCTTTCGTTGCAATTTTTTAGTCCCCGGAAACGAAAATGTAGCCTTTTTAAAAATAGTTGTATGTTGAAAAAAGACTGAAAAGTAGAAATTTTTCAAATAACAAAATTTTACTACTATTTTAAAATAGGAAGTAAAATTGTGAGGATATTTTGAAATGTTCGACACACGGGGAAAAAGTTTCATGCAATTATCTTTATAAAAGAAGAAATTATTAAATGATTGTTTTAAGTATTTTGAGTGTTTTGTTAAAAAAAATTTGTTCAAAAAAGTTGTTGGCTTTTTATTTTTTAAATCACTGATTCTAAAAGTTTTAAAAATCATTTTTATTTAAACGCAACGATTTTGATTCATTTTAGAAAAAAATCATAAAATATACAAAATATCATTGTTTTGTAAAAAAAAGTTTTTTTTTTAAATTCTTAAAAAAAAAAAGATAGTTTTTCGGCATTTTATTTTTTTAATCACTGATTCTAAATGACCAATGAACTTTTTAAAAATCATTTTCATTTAAATTCATCTATAATTATTCATTTTAGAAGAAATCATAAATTACAAAACAAAATTAATTAATTATTTTATAATAATATTGATTAAAAATATTCATTTAGCAATTAATTGTGACATGCCAATTTAGTGAATTTTGATATATTAATAACACGCAATTAATAATGAAGAATTTTTTATTTGAACATAGCTTTTGTTTTTTCTATGGAGGTTATGCTTATTTAACTGAATAATTCAAAAAAAAAATTTCAAAATAGGCAAATTTTGCGTTTTTATTATGAAATTATATGTCAAAAAAAGATTTATACATTAGGCATTATTTTAAAGTAAACTATAAGTTTTATGAAAGAGAACAAAAATTTTGATACTGATAAATATTTTAAATGAGTCTCAGAAATGTATTGAATACATTTTGTCATCTTAATCTAACATCTATAATGATTTAATTTTGAAAATTATCTAAAGAAAAAATAACGAAAATTGAAGCAAAAATAACTTTTTCACTCGCATTTTTTTTTAATTGCCAAATTTACTGATTTCCCCCAGTTTAAGGCAGAACTTTTTAATGTAACCCTTGAGTTAGATGCGGTCGACGGTTAAACAGTTCAAAGGCCTTTGGCGCAAAACTATTTTTCGACTCCAAGGTTTGGCTAACTGTATAATCGCGTATTTTTTATTAATTTTTTCATTTTTAGGGCATAATTTTTAAGTTAATGCTTTCAAACTTCACAAATTAATTGCAAAAATAAAGTACTTTGAAATAAAAAATGTACAAAAAATACTGCTTAAATTATTTTTCGCAAAAACGGTTTTTTACGAAAATCACAAAAAAAAAATTTTAAATCCGTAATTTTTAAGCAATTTTTTCAATTTTCGTACAGATTACAGATAATATTTTTTTACACACGGGAAAAATGTTTCGTGCGATTACTTTCATAAATGAAGAAGTTATTTTATGTTTAGTAAAAATTGGGACTGATATTTAAAAATTCTTTAAAAAGAATGTTTTGGGAATTTTATTTTTTAACTGACTGGACCTGAAAGAGAAAGGCTTGAAGTTATTTAGTGTAAAATAAGAATAATTTGTTTTAATAACACGAAAACAAATTCATACTCAACGATTTAGAAATAATTTTCATAAAAACGCATCAATATCAACCATTTTTTAAAAAAATCGTAAAAAATAGGAAATATCGTTATTTTGAAAAAAAATTATACCGTGTCGTGGCGAAATAAATGATCTTTCCGATTTTTTTTTTTTTTTGATTTCATTAATAAAAATTGGTTAGGCAACTTTAAGATGGTGGAAACGTCGGATCACCACTCGGCGGATTGGAAGTTCTGCCAAGTAAGCAACCCACAGGAGTAAAACAATTAGGCGTTTTAAGGTTTTTAATTAATATCTTTTTAACTAATTGCAATATCGGAATGAAAAATAATTTACTTCCTATTCTCAGACCTACTAAATATACACACAAAATTTCATTAGAATCGGTCTAGCCGTTTCGGAGGAGTTTGGTTACAAACACTGTGACAGGAGAAAATTTTAGATATTAGATATATACTTGTATATATATATTGGGGAAAGGGGCGGCATTTTTCATTTCTTCCCGGGTGGCAAAATTGCTAGACCTGGCCCTGCTGTTTGGCGAATCCATCAGTTATTTTTACCGAATTTATACTGGTTGTATCATAAATAAAGGAAAAATCATAAAATTACGGTAACTCAAAAAATTATTTATAGAATATTTAATGATACTTTTACACCCTATACAACACATAGGAAGGTATAAAATAGCATAAAAAGAAATCACTAGACAATTAAAGGGTTATAGAAGTTAGCATATGTATACAATGAACAAATCGGATTTGTCAGTTTGTTATAGGAAAAGTATCTTTAATATGGTGTGTGATCCCTCCCCGCAAGAAGCATTACAATACGTGCATTGATGTGTGATGCTCTAACTTATGCGGTATATTAATTCTCTATTGGAAATGCAAGCCCTTGCTTTCGCAAGGCAGTTGAAAGTGTGGTTAGAGCAGTTACACATCATCCTAGAGCATCCCAAAAATGCTCTATAGGGTACAGGTCCGGTGATAAAGCTGGTCACTGCATCAGTTGAATTGTTTCCTGCTCGAGATAAGCATCCTCGATGCGAGCACCGTGTGGTCACGCATTATCACCCCGTAGCACTAAAGCACCATTTTTGCCCCAGCATAAGGGCTTGCATAAGCGTCCAGGTAGTCATCTCTGTAGGTGTGAGAATTAAAATTTCAAAGGGAAAAAAGCGATCTGTGCGTATAAGAAAAGAGATACTACCCCAAACGCAGACACTGCCCGATCAGTATGCGTCTATATCACGGATGGTTCATGGTATAAAACGAGTTCCAGGGTGTCTCCAAATGAAGATACCCCTACGATCGCTTTCGAGGTTAATTCTGGATTCATCTGTACAGTTGTGACGGATGTATACGGTTTTTCACTAACTTCTTCTTTTTACCTTTTATTCAAATTATTTATTTCAACCAACCTTCATCGAGAGCCAGGCATGATTTATGTAAATACGGAATATTACATAATTTCGGTATTCGCGAGTTGAAGAGAGCTAAGTAAGAGGAAGTGAGAAGTCAAATGAATTAAAGATCGAGATGTCGACACGTAGTTGTTGACAAGTTAAGCGATCTTGATACGTTTTGATGTCCGTGAAGAAACGCGGATTTAAGGTATTGAAATTCACTATTACGGAGCGTGGAGTCTTCGTCAATTCATCCAGCTAAATAGAGTGCCTAAAGTTCGCCACGAAGGAACAGCAGCAGTAAAATATAAGGTTAGTGATTTTGATTAAGAAAATCAGATTATTATTATGAGGCGTAGTTGTAATTGTGTGCGTTTAAGCTGTCCTAGATTCAGTTGAAATTTTGTATTATTATCCGCTTGTATTGATATCTCACCTCTGCACTCCACTCTCGTTTATTTATCTTAATTGGTATTGTGTTGTGTCTATCCATAATATATTGATAAGAATCAATAAATCAGTTTGAATTGGAATCATGTCGTTCGATCAATTAGTTCCTCCAACACATCCAGCCGGGTTTTTAGATAGACAGGGAGGTACTAGTGTAAGAGGTGGCTACAGGTTGCCATACAGTGAACAGCCCTCCATTGAACATGTTGACGTTTCCACAGCAAACGTTCCTGCCTTGGGCATGACTGGAAGGGAACGTAAATGGCTGGTCCCCTCGCACAAAGACTATTTTTGTGAAGCCTTCAAAGAATGGTTGACCTTTACACCAATCTCCCGGAAATTGCAGCTAGGGACGAGCTGAATTCAACTGGTTCTATTCTTTAATCCACGCCATAAAAATAATAATTATTCATGATAAAAAAACGGTTAGCATCATATTTTAATTACATTTTTACATTGTAGGACATTATAAAAATCATTAAGAAACTACATCGGCTAATCCCTGAAAATTAAATAAAGGGAAGAGAGTGTTCTTCCGTAATGTGTCTTCATCGCCATTGGCGATGGAACTCTCCCAAATTGGCAACCCATCTAATCTCTCGAAAACAGAGTATAAAAGGCATTATGCACTTTCCCAATAAAGCTACACATCAGTGATAAATTTTGGGCTAGAATCCATCTCAGCATTGCGCTGATTGGAGAAGGAGGTCCACTCTATCACTAAAGAACAAAGTTCTGCTTTATAAACAGATTTTTCGCCCAGTTCTAACGTACGCGGCCCCTGTTTGGGGAGCCGCTGACTCCACCAATCTCAAAAAAGTTCAAATTTTTCTACCTCAATCGGTCATAGGCCACGCCTCCGGCCTCCCTGATTGGTTCTCCCACGGCCGCTCGTCCATCCCCCTTCGCGGGTTTTTTTCTCATCGTGTCTCTTTCAGTTTCATTTTTTCTATTTCTATTGAGTAAAAGCGATGACTCGCTGACACTCGTCATTTATCTTATTTACTACTATTACTACTACAAATAAAGCTTTTAGATGTACAGTCTGCATTTTCCCTTTGAACCAGCCTACTACGCTCTCCAACATTTTGGTCCTTTTTGAGCCTTTGATGGTACTTTTGATGATCAACTTGTTGACCCGTAGTTTTTTAGGTTTGTGGATTTTGTGGTTAATCACTCATGCAGGATCATGACATCTAGCGAAACAGGGATTACTATGTTAAACCGCACGCACACACACACACACACACACACACACACACACACACACACAAACGCGGTAATATCAAATGCCAGCTTACGGAATTGGCAAACGCTTTACAAAAACATACAAACGGACCTGAACTTCAAGCTAAACTGGATGTTGTGTTAAAATTACAGGACAAATTCGAACTATTAAAGAACGAATATTACAAGATCATAAATGAAACTGAATATGCTGAAGCCGAGACAGTTCTGAATTCATTGGAGGATGATCTGTAAATTTTTAGGCAGGTCTGAACACGTCTATTAATAAATTTAAATACGATGCAGAATCTTTGTCAATGCTCAACAATAGTGGCTCCCAAATAAAACTACCTAAAATTCCTCTTCCAACTCTTACCGGGAAATTTGAGGAATGGGGTTTATTTAAAACTCAATTTTGAAATGAAATTTCTCAACTTTCTAATAGCGAAAAACTACATTATTTGCGCGGCGCTCTGAGGGGAGATGCTAAGGTAGATGAAACTTCTGATGGTGACTTTTCTCACTTTTTAAAGCTCTTGAAAAAAGGTACGAAAATAAAAGAGTTATTGTTGACTGTCATATCAAAAATATTCTCAATGTGCAGGCAATGAGACACGAGTACACTGGAGATTTGCGCATCCTATTAGATAATACTAGAAAAAATCTTTGATCATTGAAAATCTCAGACTTCGAAAGAGATAAATTATCAAATGCATTAGTATTAAATGTGGTTTTGGAAAAATTAGATCGGGAAACAAAAAACAATACGAATTAAAACTATAAGACAATGAATTTGATGCATGTTTGGAATTTCTGGAGAGAAGATACCACATTTTGTGTGAGCAGTATTAATAACAACATTCCGAAAAAATTAAATTATGAACGATCAAAATCCTTTGTAATTAAATCTAATAAACCGAAGTTTTGCAATGTCCGTGAAATGCAAACGCACGCATTGTATCAATGCCATACATTTAAAGCAATGAATTTATCGAACAGAACTGATTTGGTTAAAAAACTGCACAAATTGTTTAAGTGAATTTCATGCTGTGCCAAAGTGCAATTCTAAAAATATTTGTTTTGTCTGTAAGCAGAAGCATCATACTTTGCTTCATAAATATTCAGCGCCATCAACTAGCTACAAAGCTGACCTTGAAACATTGGGTCTTGACTTGAATTCTTCAGAAGTCGTAAGCCACTCGGAACCTAATGCTTCTTCGGAGAACGCTCGCATTTCATTCCATACTAATGGAAATAACAGTAGTTTGATTAACACTGCAATAGCTTATGTGAAAGATTCTGAAGGAATCAGACAACCTTTACGTGCTATTTTAGACTGCGCATCAGAATCAAGTTTTATTAGCTCAAGATCAGCAAAAGCTTTGGGATTACAGAAAGAAAAATAAACATTCCAATCAGTGGTTTGAAGGACGCTTCTATTTATATAAGAAAAAAGATTTCCGCTCAAATCTCAAACGCTAGGAATGATTCGCAATGGGAAATTGACTTATTGCTTGTGCCAAATATTTTAGTCACTTCTCCCTTCTAAGAGAATTAATATTACGCATTTGAATATTCCTAGTAATATACACTCATGTCCATAAATTAAGGATAATGAAGTTCAGGCAAAGAAAGAGACAGAAGCAAAACAAATTTGACTTATTTGTAAAGTCTATTTATTAAACAAAAGGTAAAGAGCAAAAAAGATGCTATATGTTTGACATAATTAATAAAAATTGCGATTTTTATTCCCTGGAGCAAATTTCAAAAAAGAACCTATTTACAAAAAACAGTATAAAATGGTTAGTATGATACGGAGTATGCGTAATGGAGTTAATACGGAGTATGTCTCCCGTACGATGCAATACAGGCTGACGATAATTTCTGAACTTAAGCAAAATGTTCTTAGCGAATGAAACGAATGAATGTGCAGTATCCATAGAAATTGATCAGTCCATATTACTCAACGAAGACACAAATTTGAATATAGTAATATTTAATAAGACTGAACTTGCCGTAATGCGGCCTACATTCTACAAATAAAGTTACACACTAACAATATTTACATTTTAGATACTGAGGTGCGCACAGCAGCGCCCTCGCATGGCCAATATTTCGGCACACACCCGACCGGTGAATAGAATGTTCACCCAGTAAATAACAAACCAAATTTAATACAAACAATTATTCAAACACAATACTAACAAAGACTTAATACTGATACAATGCTACTAATCAAAATCTAAATTTTTCATATTGCAAAGAAAAAAGCAAATATATATTATAGTACACAAATATAATGAAATTTAAAGTTGACAATAAATCTTCAATTTACAAATTAGGAAATATTAAGATACATACCTCAAGATCTCACAACAAATAAATTTAACAGAGATTAATTAATAATGTGCTACTCCTAACATTAATCTGAAAAAAATAGAAACAAAATTAGTTCAAATATATTATTCAATTTCTAAAGGGTACAACAATTGAATGGGTTTTTTCAAGAGACCTTTAGAAGTTTTTACAAGACAAGATATATATATATATATATATATATATAATATTATTGTCTCTTCCAATAAATATCTCCTTGATTTTTCCAAGTTCCCACAGTAATTTTGATTTTACATTTCCTTCAACAAGTGTTAAATATTGTGTAGTTTGATATGTGTATTAGTTTTGAGTGAATGCCAACAGATGGCGCTGTGTAAATTGTTGCACTTTTATGTAATGTACTTGTATAATCATTCTCGTTTTGTCTCCCGTCATTAAATGTTGTGTTTTCTGAACGTCTATCTTGAATGAAGTCTCTATTCACACTAAGTTAATAATTTTAAATGGTGCCGACACCTTAGGACTTGGGACATTGATCCTTAGATTTTTTAAAAATTGGAAGTGTGAATAAGACTTAAAATTGAAATGGAGAGAGAAAATGAAAATTTGAAAAGGGAGATCGAGAGTCAGAAAAAGAAAAGAACTGTAGTCAGACAGTTGACGACAAAATTATGTCAAAAATCGAAACTAATTTATCCGCTGATGGGGAAAAGAAAGAAATATTGGAGGACTTGTAAGTTCAACTTGAATTTAAAATGTCGGAATTGAAATCTTTAGATGAAAAGATAGAAAACCATGTTCCTGAATCAGAGTTCGAGAACGAGATTACTTCTTCTCAAGAATACCAAGAAAAAATTGTGACCATTCAAGGAAAAATTCAAAGATTATTGAAAAGGAAACTGAATTCTGAAAGACGTAGCGAAGCTGATAATAATGAAATTAAAGGAACTGTTATTGTGAAAAGTTCGGAAAAAAGCGGGATGAATCTTCCTCGTCTTCAAATTGAAACATTCTATGGTGATTGTTGTAAATGGCTGGACTTTTGGAACCAGTTTGAAACCACAATTCATGGCAACGATGATCTGAGAAAGACAGAAAAATTTGCATACCTGAAATCATTACTCGGTGGAAATGCTTTATCTTCAATTTCTGGATTTGCAATTAGTGATCAAAATTATGACTCTTCAATTAAAATTCTAAAAGAACGCTTTAGAAGAA
Source organism: Trichonephila clavata (assembly GCA_019973975.1). Lineage (NCBI taxonomy): Eukaryota > Metazoa > Arthropoda > Arachnida > Araneae > Nephilidae > Trichonephila > Trichonephila clavata. The sequence continues at coordinate 233,646 of BMAO01030219.1, forward strand.
CTGATATTGTGATTAGTTCTCACATGAATAAGCTTTTAGCTGTAGAACCAATTCGAAATATTTCGTATCTTAAAGGACTGCGTAAATTATACGATGAATGCGAAATACAAATAAGAAGTTTGAATTCTTTAAATGTAACATCTGGAAGTTATGGAAACTTGTTATGCCCGATAATCTTACAAAAGATCCCAGCCATAATTCTTTATAAATAATGTGTAAGAGATTCGAACTATTTAACTTAAATTTAAAATTAGTATGCCTGTTTGAAAATTGTTTATATTTTCACCCCTCGAGACAAAATTAACACCCTAGAGACCCCGCAAAAATATTCCAAAAGAGCAAATACTGAAAAACTGTCAAGATTTACACACAGTCTGGCAAGTTGGTGAGAGCAGTGACTTCCAACCTTACGAATTATATGAAGAATTACAAAATATGATCCCAAATTTACTCAACATCATTACAGACGTGAAACATCTTCTCCAATATGTCATAGAGAATGATCTGAAAGAAATTTTCCCAAATATTTACATTGTCTTTCGAATTTTGTTAACAATACCTGTAAGTATTCTGCTGAAAGGAGCTTATCAAAATCAAAACAAGTAAAAAAAATTATGCAAGAAATACAATGGGCCATGAAAGACTTTCAGCTTTGGCAGTTTTTTCTACTGAAGCAGAGATAGCATCTAAGTTAAATTACGAACCACTTCTTTTAGTTTGAGGAAAACTAAAAGAAAATTTTAAAAAAATTAAAAAAAAATTTTAAAATAAATTTTGCCCACATTAAGTTCAGGTTTTGAGCCGCCACTGTTGGTAAATATACTGGCTATGTCTTTAGAAAGTGTTATACAGTCGGTCGATAAAATAGTTGAGCACCGTGACCCTTTCAAAAAATGATTGAAAATGGAAAACGACCTTTTTTGAAAGCGTTGTAAGAATCTTGTCCCCTGTTTAAGATCTCAATCCAACGGCTCTTTTTGTAGAATCCAATTTCCCCATTGAGAGTCTCCATCCCACAGCTCTTTGTGTAGAATCCCTTTTTCACCTCGTTGTGTTTCAAGTCCCATGGCTCTTTTTTGTACGATTCCTTTTACACCCACGTTGTCTTTTAGGTGATACGACTCTTTTTGAATGAATCCTGTCCCCACGTTGAGAGTCTCCATCCCACGGCTCTTTTTCACATCGTGGTGTCACCTGGCTCTTTTTGTATGAATTTTGTTCCCTCATGTTCCGTTTTATGCTTCACAATCAAAGTATCCTTGAACTTTACTTCATAATCCTTATCCACCTCCGAAAAATATTTTTGATGGGCGAAAGAAAATCCCACGAATGATTGAAACGGGAGGGGGGGGGGACAAATGAAATGAAGACATGTCAAGGGGTTATCCACAAATGACGTTTCAAACTTGGTGTGTCTTGAAAGCCATGAAATGAAGGCATTTGAACGTCAAGAAAACCCGTTCCAATAGGGTCTTGGAAGGGCCATCTCACGACAGGCGTGTTAAGAAAACACGGAGGACTCAACTTGCAGCCAGCAGGTAAGTCCAATTTTTATATTAAATTTTTAAAAAGATGCATTCCAACGTTGGCACATTCATTGACCCGAAAAAAGGGGGACCCCCAATTTTGGCAAAAAACATTTACCGCTGCCAGAATTTTCAACATAACTCCTGACAGCAAAAAACATTTACCTGTTGCCATGCAAATTCTTTTTCCGTTAAAACTGCCAGATTTGGAATATCCAATACAAACCCAAACCTGACAGTTTTAACAAAAAACAAATTTCTGAACTCTTGACTGCATTCAGAAACCTTCTGATTTCTAGCTGCTCGCCTTTTATATATTCTAACGAGATCGCGTGAAACGAATCCTATTGGTTGACGCTTTTCAACCTTAAAACTAATCTTTTAACGTATCTTTGTGCATCTTTTTAGTACAAGTTTTAAAAGAGAGGCCCTCCAACGTTGGCACCTTCCTTAACCCAAAAAAAAAGGGACCGAAACGACACTTGTGTCGACTCAGCCCCCCTTTTGGGGCCCACAGTTCAATGTCAACAGTTTTTTTTTTCACACCAAATCAGCAATCTATCTGTTGCATTCGGCCTGCTGCTTGTTAAAGTTTTGCAGGTATCTGGAAAAACGGTACGATTTAACCATGGTGCACTCGGAAATGTCATAATATTGGTGCACTTCATCGTGCAGGTGATCTGGCAGCGTACGATCGTTCAAGTCCTGGAATTTTGGCAGAGTCTCCAGGTTGATGGTAAAGAGTCCCAGCTGATCAAAAATTTTGCGCTGGTCGGTTAGCTTGACCACGATGAGGCCTCGATTTCCTTACGCAAGGTGACAAAATTTACTCCTGACGCAAAAGGACAGGTATTCTAGGGGCATGGATCCAGGCAGGTGGCTTTTGAGATTGAGATGTTCGTTGATGAAACGATAGGCCCGGCAATCTTTCGAGGTCGCTCTATAATTGGAATGATCCACGGTGATGCAAATCACTTTTGTATCCATTCCATTCTCTGGAATCGTGGCAATAGACAATTCGATGCGGACGGGCTTACCCCCACGATGAACCACGTTGGCATGAGCAAAAAAAGCTAGAGCAGGCATGTTGCATTTGAGAGAAATCTGAGAGAGAATATCTTTGGATTGACTATTATACCCCGGTGGGTCACGTGAATCGATTCCTATTGGCTATCCAACATTGACATGCAAAAGATATAAGCGGTTGGTAAAAGTACAATTTTTTTAAAGAGATGCTCTCCAACCTTGGCACCTTCATTAACCCAAAATAAGGGGGACCGAGTCGACTCTTCTTTCGACTCGGTCCCCCTTTTTTGGGCCAATGAGCATTTTTTTCACTCTATCAAAGCTGAAACTTTGTCATTCCATTCCGCCTGCAGCTTGTTAAAGTGCTGCAGGTATTTTGCAAATTGAAAAGATTTCAGCATGGTGCAATGGGAAACATTCTCGTGCACATCCTCATGCATGGGGTTGGGAAAGGTGCCATCGCAAATGGTGTTGAATTTGGGCAGCATCTCCAAGGACACGGCGACGAGTCCACACTCTTTAAAAAATTTTTGCTGCTTCGGGCTTTTCACTACTATGAGGCCTCCTTGGTCAAACATGCCCCTCACGCAATAGGGCAGGTATTGCACAGGTACACTCTTGGGCAAGGGACGTACCAGACAAAGACGAGCGTTTTTGCAGGCATTGGATCGCATGTCTTTGGTCGTGGAGGTTAGTCCGTCATTGTTCACCGTAATGCAGAGCACTTCGGGATCACTGCCATCCCTGGGAATAGTGGCAATATACAACTCGATGGGCACTGGCTTGCCCTGGTGGTGAAAGATGTTGGCAAGAGCAAAATAGACGGACATGTTGCTTTTTCTGAGAGAGAATGATTCTGATGGCCTTATATATGCTCGAGGAGCGTGACGTCAACTGGCATCCCATGGGCGAAGGCTTTTTGATGCGAGCGGTGTTGTTCCAAAGCCCGCTTCCAGGGTTCGAGACACACCAGGCGCCAAGGGAGTTTTTCGTCTCGATGCATTTCCCAATCGTCCAACCACGTTAAAAGACTCATGTACACATCCGCTAGGTGCGTGCAGTCCGTGAGATTCAACGTATACGCCACTATATTTTGAGGTTGATGGGTTTCCCAAACTCGGCGAGATCGGGGCCGACCCAGTTGAAAGAATTTTAAACCTACTCCTGGATCCCACGTCAAATCCAAATGACTCGTAAACACGACCACGGTTTTTCCAAACGACCGAGGAACGTGCACACCAAAATTGGGCTCAAAAAAGACCGTGTAAGGATAGTCTGGCTCGTAATACGTGACTCGATCTGGCAAGCGACCCAAATTTTCAAACACGATCGTCGCGCAATTTCGACACTAGTCCAATAAATATTGTACCATTTTGACACGAAGAATGAGACTTGTTTTTTAAAAAATGATTTTTTTATTGATCATCTGCAAGACAGATTCATGAGTTGAATCGCTTTAAATCCAATAGAGTGTTTGACACAAGAGGGGAGTTTGTGCATGGACAAGTCCAGGGGCTCCATCGGCAAATCTATTTCAAAAGCATCCAGGAAGGCGATGAGCTCATTGTTTTCATCAAAGAGAGAGGGGACCAGGTGGAGCACATGGGGTTCTTGTCCATAGATGGACAACAGGAGGCGGTCGAGCAAAGCAGTATCTGGCTCTGGAATCTGCATAGGCTCTGAATAGAGTAGATCAGGCTCCGGAATCTGCATAGGATCTGGAATCTGCAGAGGTTCTGGATAGAGTAGCTCAAGGTCTGGAATCTGCACAGGCTGTGGATAGAGTAGCTCAGGCTCTGGAATCTGCACAGGTTCTGGAATCTGCACAGGGACTGGAATCTGTATAGTTTCTGGAATCTGCACAGGCTCTGGAATATGTATAGGCTCTGGAATCTGCGCAGGTTCTGGAACTTCAGGTCTCATGAAGCGCCCTCGTTTCTTGGGTGGGCGCGTCTCCTTCAAAGGTCGCTTCAGTCCATGAGCCGGGTTAGGAGGAGGCAGCTTATAGGGGGTTTGATCAAACGTTTTCATTTTGCGGAAATCCCCCAATTGAAATCCCTACTGCAGGAGCTGGGGGAGAAGGGATTCGGGGATAATGTCCAGACCAAAGGCTGTTTTTGGAACCGTCAACATCAAGTAGTGGGTTCCTGCTGGGATCGGATACGCCGTATGGGGCTCCAAGATGGTTCTATGGTAGAGCATTTGGTCATAGAGCTCAAAACTCCTCCTCGCCACATTGGGTTGAGCTCGGCACTTGAGACTGGAGGGGGGCAATTCATACAGGAGCATGGGCACCTGTGTCGTTTGAATGAAATGAATCTGTCCGGGGTGCACCGTTCGCAAACCAAAGGTAAAATCTTTTTTGACAAAAAACATGTTGCCATAGATGTAGACCATCCTCTTGTCGGTATTTTTGAGCAAACGATCTGGATTTTTCAAGAGGCTTTTGAACACTTTTTCCCACATGATATCGTTGGGTCTAAATTCGTTGACATGCTTGGCCTCCATCACGGCACGCTTGAAATTGTCGATAAACGTCTTTTTTTGATGCCAATGATCTTTACAAAATAATGTAAACACTCGTTTTGCGTGGGGCTTTTGGTAGAGGATGCCCGCTCGAACTTGGCCTTGCCGAGTGGCATATTCCAACGCATCAGGTTTCTCGGGCAACGTCACGGGCACCATGGTGGAGGAAAGGTGCTCGGTGAAGGCATCCATGCTGCAACTGAGGAGAAGCGTCGACACAAGTCCTCCTTTTATATGTTTCAGACAGGATGCGAGTAAAAAAGGAGGTTGAGAGGTTGGTGGAGAGTGGCACACATGCCTTGCACGGCAATCCAACGATGACATTGCGTCTAGTGGCAAAAGGGGCATTCTAGAGCATGACTGGGGTTCTTTTGAAAGAACTAAAATAGCTCTAACTCACTTGAATGTCTTTAAATTCTTGATTGGAACGTGAGTCGTTCACACAAAGGGTACCGACATTGAGGTAATGTAAACAGTTGAACAATTCATTCGCAACTACCCAATCCAAGGCCTACGAGACGACACCATTGGTGAGCATGAAACCATGGTATCGGAGACACAACACGGCCAGACCATGAATATCGAAAAAGACTTGGGCATGGTTCTGGGGAAATCGATAGGCATAAGGGGGTCGTCGATAAGGTTTAAAACGACGTCGTCGAGTGTCTTGTGGAATGACAGCATTTCTCACCCCATCTTGAGAAGGAGAAGCCATTGGAGTGGATGGCAAAGGTGAACCGGGTGTTGACAACAGGTTAAACAAATCATCCGTGTCTGTAATTTTGAAAGAGATGAGTTGCGAGTAGTTGCTCTTAAACTCTATCTCTAAAAAAAATGCTTTTTTTAGAGAGATTGATTGTAAACTTTATTTGCTTCTTAAAGACATTTCATACGCCTCAAAGATATTTTAAACTTTATTTGCCTCATTTCAAACCCTCACATTCTTTTTTGTGGATCTTACAAAATGTTCCGCAGAGAAAATAACCCATATTCTTTTTACCCCCCCCCCCCATTTTATGACGCAGTCTAAAAAATTTGTGGGTAAGAAAGTTTTTTTTTCTTGACGTTTCCAACCTTGACATTGAGAGTAGCGCAAAAAAATGGGAGAATGATTACTGGTCCCGAGCTATGCTCCTTTCCAGCAATCATTCTCCCATTTTTCTGGGGAAACCTGTCCACCTCTACGGTGCTCGCAATGGGTTGGGTGTCCTGCAGAGAGGACAGGTATCCCTCACCTCCAGGTGTTGGAGTAAGCAACGCATGTGAAATACATGGCCACAGTGCGTCTTTTCTGGCCAATGCATCGGACTCAAGCAGATTGAGCACGTGTCTGGTACTTGAAAGACACTTTCATGCTATTTCAACGTGTAGCACCCATCCAACATGGCTTGAGCCAATAGAATCAAGGGGGCCGTTTGCTCAAAAACACCGACAAGAGGATGGTCTACATCTATGGCAACATGTTTTTTGTCAAAAAAGACTTTACCTTTGGTTTGCGAACGGTGCACCCCGGACAGATTCATTTCATTCAAACGACACAGGTGCCCATGCTCCTGTATGAATTGCCCCCCTCCAGTCTCAAGCGCCGAGTCCAACCCAATGTGGCGAAGAGGAGTTTTGAGCCCTATGAACAAATGCTCTACCATCGAACCATCTTGGAGCCCCACATAGCGTATCCGATCCCAGCTGGAACCCACTACTTGATGTTGACGGTTCAAAAAACAGCCTTTGGTCTGAAAATTATCCCCGAATCCCATCCCCTCAACTCCTTCAGAAGGGATTCCGCATGGGGTATTTTCGCAAAATGAAAACGTTTGATCTAACCCCCTACAAGCTGCCTCCACCTACCCCGGCTCATGGACTGAAGCGACCTTTGAAGGAGACGCGCCCACCCAAGAAACGAGGGCGCTTCATGAGACCTGATGTTCCAGAACCTGTGCAGATTCCAGAACCTATACAGTTTCCAGAGCCTGTGCAGATTCCAGAACCTGTGCAGATTCCAGAACCTAAACAGATTCCAATCCCTGTGTATATTCCAGAGCCTGAGCTACTCTATCCACAGCCTGTGTAGATTCCAGACCTTGAGCTACTCTATTCAGAACCTGTACAGATTCCAGAGTCTATGCAGATTCCGGTATTCCAGATATTTTTTAAAGAGTTGGGACTCGTCACCGTGTCCTTGGAGATGCTGCCCAAATTCAACACCATTTGCGATGGCACCTTTCCCAACCCCATGCATGAGGATGTGCACGAGAATGTTTCCCATTGCACCATGCTGAAATCTTTTCAATTTGCAAAATACCTGCAGCACTTTAACAAGCTGCAGGCGGAATGGAATGACAAAGTTTCAGCTTTGATAGAGTGAAAAAAATGCCCATTGGCTCAAAAAAGGGGGACCGAGTCGAAAGAAGAGTCGACTCGGTCCCCCTTATTTTGGGTTAATGAAGGTGCCAAGGTTGGAGAGCATCTCTTTAAAAAAATTGTACTTTTACCAACCGCTTGTATCTTTTGCATGTCAATGTTGGATAGCCAATCTCATGATATGGATAGTGCCAGCCAATAGGAATCGATTCACGTGACCCACCAGGGTATAATAGTCAATCCAGAGACATTCTCTCTCAGATTTCTCTCAAATGCAACATGCCTCCTCTAGCCTTTTTTACTCATGCCAACGTGTTTCATCGTGGGGGTAAGCCTGTCCCCATCGAATTGTCTATTGCCACGATTCCAGAGAATGGAATGGATCCAAAAGTGATTTGCATCACCGTGGATCATTCCAATTATAGAGCGACCTCGAAAGCTTGCCGGGCCTATCGTTTCATCAACGAACATCTCAATCTCAAAAGCCACCTGCCTGGATCCGTGCCCCTAGAATACCTGTCCATTTGCGTCAGGGGTAAATTTTGTCACCTGGCGCAAGGAAATCGAGGCCTCATCGTGGTCAAGCTAACCGACCAGCGCAAAATTTTTGATCAGCTGGGACTCTTTACCATCAACCTGGAGACTCTGCCAAAATTCCAGGACTTGAACGATCGTACGCTGCCAGATCACCTGCTCGATGAGTTGCACGATTATTATGACATTTCCGATTGCATCATGGTTAAATCGTACCGTTTTGCCAGATACCTGCAAAACTTTAACAAGCTGCAGGCCGAATGCAACAGACAGATTGCTGATTTGGTGTGGAAAAAAAAACTGTTGACATTGAACTGTGGGCCCAAAAAAGGGGGGCCGAGTCAACACAAGAGTCGACTCGGTCCCCTTTTTTTGGATTAAGGAAGGTGCCAACGTTGGAGGGCCTCTCTTTTAAAACTTGTACTAAAAAGATACACAAAGATACGTTAAAAGATTAGATTTAAGGTTGAAAAGCGTCAACCAATAGGATTCGTTTCACGTGATCTCGTTAGAATATATAAAAGGCGAGCAGCTAGAAATCAGAAGGTTTCTGATTGCAGTCAAGAGTTCAGAAATTTGTTTTTTGTTAAAACTGTCAGGTTTGGGTTTGTATTGGATATTCCAAATCTGGCAGTTTTAACGGAAAAAGAATTTGCATGGCAACAGGTAAATGTTTTTTGCTGTCAGGAGTTATGTTGAAAATTCTGGCAGCGATAAATGTTTTTAGCCAAAATTGGGGTCCCCCTTTTTTTTCGGGTCAATGAATGTGCCAACGTTGGAATACATCTTTTTAAAAATTTAATATAAAAATTGGACTTACCTGCTGGCTGCAAGTTGAGGCCTCCGTGTTTCCATAACACGCCTGTCGTGAGATGGCCCTTCCAAGACCCTATTGGAACGGGTTTTCTTGACGTTCAAATGCCTTCATTTCATGGCTTTCAAGACACACCAAGTTTGAAACGTCATTTGTGGATAACCCCTTGACATGTCTTCATTTCATTTGTCCCCCCCCTTTCAATCATTCGTGGGATTTTCTTTCACCGATCAAAAATATTTTTCGGAGGTGGATAAGGATTATGAAGTAAAGTTCAAGGATACTTTGATTGAAGCATAAAACGCAACATGAGGGAACAAAATTCATACAAAAAGAGCCAGGTGACACCACGAGGTGAAAAAGAGCCGTGGGATGGAGACTCTCAACGCGGGGACAGGATTCATTTAAAAAAGAGTCGTATCACCTTAAAGACAACGTGGGTGAAAAAGGAATCGTACAAAAAAGAGCCATGGGACCTGAAACACAACGATTTGAAAAAGGGATTCTACACAAAGAGCTGTGGGATGGAGACTCTCAATGGGGAAATGGGATTCTACAAAAAGAGCCGTTGGATTCAGATCTTAAACACAACGTAGATGGACAAGATTTTTACAAAAAGAGCCGTTGGATTGAGATCTTAAACAGGGGGCAAGATTCTTACAACGCTTTCAAAAAAGGTCGTTTTCCATTTTCAATCATTTTTTGAAAGGGTCACGGTGCTCAACTATTTTATCGACCGACTGTACACCTGTAAAATTATGTAATCATATGGGGTCGATTCATCACTAGAGGGCGCTGAGATCATGGCCATCATCACGTGATTAACAACGTACTATGATGTAAACAAATAACAGCTAATGGTGTGACACTTGTGATTGCGCGCTAACTTTCAAATTTGTAAACATTATTATTTTATATTCTTTAAATTCTTTTTAGTTCTTTAAATATTTTTAATATATTTTCTACAATTTTAGTTTAAGAAAAGGGACTAAATATATGTAGTTTTAGTTTATAGTATTAGATTTAAGTTTAGTTTATACTTCCATCCTTTGGCTTCGAATTTTTGTATACTTATGGGCTTAGTAATTATTTTTTATAAGTTCCCACCACATCATGATTTAAATAATTCTACAGCGCTCTATTGAACAAATTGCTTCTGGAATTGGGAGAAATCTATTACTGTCACAAATTATGTTGTAAGCGAATTTTTCCGAGAAAAATACGTGCAGCTGTTAATAGGGAGTGGCTCGCCAAAACAAAGAATTGTTTTGACTAGTGAGCCAGAATGATTAGTTAATACTTCGACTGTAGTGTGTGAATATAGAAAGAGATACTGCTAATGAGTAGGATCGACGTAACAATAAAATTTTTACATTCTAAAATGTGTCATGTTTCAGAGCAGATGGATACATACATTCGTTTGGAAAGGTAGTTATTAATAAATTTGTGACATTAATTGTATTCTTTTATATAGAAAGTTCTTATAATTATGAAAAAATAGCCTGTGAATTTCACTGTTATTTTCTAATATTTATATTAAGTTTCCTTTTTGCTGTTCTTGAAAATCCATTTTAGTATTATTGTTCGGATATCAAAGTTTTTAATGTTAATTATTGTTTTAATTTTTAAAATTGTATGGAAATATTCGTTTGGTTTACATCTATTGGATAAGTTATATGCACTTCAACAACTCATAAGAAATAATTTATAATAAAGAATAATTCAATAAAGTTAATCATTATTTCTAAAAATTATGCATTAACGTGATTCCTTTCTTCAACTTAATAGTGTAAGAGTATTTTACTTTTTAAACTTTGAAACAGTTTAAAGAGAAATTTCTAAAAGAAATTTCAAAACTTTGTAAATGATAATTACTAAGTAAAGCCAGACAATCAAAGCTGGCTAATGTGTTATTTCATTACAGAATCATCATATATTTCAAAAGATCTTACTATGTCTTTGGAATTTTTATAGAACAGTTGTTTAAAAAATTAGTATACAATAACAATGTTTCAATTTTATGTATCCATATAAATGCAAATAAAGATTGAAACTGACACAAAAAATTCTCTTTTGGAATACATCTTAGAAAAAATACTCTTCACATGAGTAGATAATGAAGTAATGTCACGGATAGTCTTTCAATAGAATATGAAAAATGCCTTTTTTTAAATTGCAATGAATTTCTTTGTTAAAAAAATTAAATTTTCACATGCTTCACTTGAATTATAATCATGTAATATTAAAATTAAATGTTGATAAATGAGGCATGTTAAATAATTGTAATTACTAAAATAAACTAGCTAACAAAATTTTTGTATGCTCCTATATGTAAAAATTTTCACGAAAATAATTTAGCATGTTTCAAACAATTTCTAAAATTTTTACCGTATTTTAATATAATTCATTTTTTTTCCAAGGAGACAATAATTTATAAAAAAAAATTCAAAAATTTGTAGGTGATTTTTCTAAGACTAAAATTGCTAAATATTAGTATTTTATAACATATTTTTAAAAACTTCACAATGTATTGGTATAAATCATACTATTTTAAGGCCTCACAATGCCCTAAACATTTAAAAAATAATTTTTTGACACTTTCTTGTGGCCCATACCATTGAGAAGCTTGCCACCAACTTATATTATTAAAGATTAAAATCATTATTAAACATCAAAAAGTTACCAAAGTTTATCATGAATAAACGGAGTTCCATTCTAATCAAAATAAGTTTCTACTACTTATAAGCAAGATAATTAACTAATTATATCATTAGTTTACAAGAAAAATCCTAAATTTCAAGAAACTTTTCAGTTTTCCAAATTATTCTTGAGCAAAATATTAAATTACTTCAAAGTTTTTCAAAGAAATGCTAAATCAGTACTCATACCATTCCAAAATTAGAAACTTATGTATTAAACTGCCAAATAATTTTGCCAAGCAAAAACACATCAAGAACTTTAAAAAATTAAGTTATTATTATTACTGTGTTCAAACATGAGCAGGAACAGCTCCAGTTATTGGCTGTATAATGCAACAACATCCCACAGAATCAAATGTCTATACATAAAGCCAGATTTGGTTTCATGACCCTAATTTTCAATAAATATATAATTGATCCAAGTATTCTTCTTGGGTCAATATTTGTAAGTAACTCAATGCGAAAAATTTATTCAGGACTTATAAGCAGGATAATATCAATATTCATGAGTCTTTTAGACTTTTATATTTATGTAAAAATAAATCGATATAAAGCACAAATCTAATCAATAATGATAAATCTTCTACAAATTGTGAAAATACCTATAAATGCTTATTTGTAATACATAGTAAAAAAAATTGTACAAGTGTGTGATAGGTTTATACCACAGTCAAACTCTGAAAAACAAATGTTGTGCTAATAGATACCACACAAATACATTACAATTATTACATTACAATTATTTATTTATTTATTTTGTAAAAGAATTAGGGATTCAAAAATGACTTTTTTATTTTGATCATGTAAGAGTGAGCAGGACTTTTATATTCCATAAATGGACATAAACATATTCTATTATACACAGATTTTAATTAAAAAATTTTAATTCCTTAATTTATTATATTTGGAAATTAATTCTCGATCAATCATATATTTTACCTAAAATAGCTCAGCGAGTAAGGACTTTCAAAATGTTGCATAATTTTTTTACATGTAATTTTACAAATGGTAAATGATAATTTTGGCTTCTAATGTTTAAAAATGGTACTTGATTAAAAAATCATCAAGTATAAACATTAAAAAAGCTGTAGTAAATTAAATATTTTTCCATTTCTATAGTGATTCTTTTTTCCCTGTAATATTCTAAAATTATTAAAAACAACAAGTTTTTGATTTATATGTATGTATACCTGTTTTTGATACAACATGTATGGTTACATATCAGATTTTTGCATCCTAATTTTTTAGATAATTAAATACTGAAGTATCTCTGTTAACTACTGTGAAGGTGTGTAAAATTTAGATTAACTAAATATATGTTCTATTGTGTGTGTGTTGGACACACCTGTCCTTAATTTTACCAAAAGCATATCAATCACTTGCAAAATATTATTTTGGGGGGACATTAAGGTATTTTCAATATTTAAAACATTGAATACACTAAAAAAATCTCTTGCAATGAAACCCTCTGTTAAGGTTTTCATATGCAAATCACTTAATGTTATTTGCAATGCATCTATTTTTCTGTATAATATTCTTCTGCTTCTTTCTGTTTTGTGAAAGGCAAGCTTATCTAGGAAGGAATGAAAGTGCTGGACTTAATCAAATGTAACGTTTGCTATCCCTGTATTAAAAGAATTTTTAAAAATTTACATAATTATGCATGTATATGTAACTACTCATGAATTTAAAGCTTATAAAAATGTAAAATAAAAATAACGTGAAATTTAAAATGTCAGTTGTATTATAGTAAAATTGATAATTAGAAATTTTCTTTTATCGTAATTGTTTTTTAATATTAGGAAAAGTTAATGCAATCAGTATTTTAAGAATATAGATAGATACGTGCTTCTCAATTTCTATATGATCTAGCTCCTCAGTATCGAACTGATTTATTCCCTGATTTCTGGAAAAATAGTGGAATATGAATCTCACAAATTATTAAAATATATTGTATGTTCTTCACCATACAGCATTATACATTTATGGATGCATATTTTTTAAAGTACATATGAACTTTATTAATTTACTTGTATTTGTGAGTGTATTGTTCTGAAAATTACAAAACAATGACTTTGCTGAGCCAGTTCAGTTTCAAAATCTTATCTATCATGCTTGTTAAATTAGTGAAAATAGTTATATAAAGAGAAAAAAGAAAAAAAATGTAGTGTGAGTTCAACTGCATACTTATTCATCAGTTAGAAAATCAGAACAGGTCCCAGAAGTAGAACCCTGGTTTGTTTTTTCGTGTCTGCAAAATTGAAATGCTTTGAAGTCGACACATTTATCAACATACAGTACAATAAAATTTCAAATGACTGCAACATAGAAAATGCATAGATATATATTAACATTATATACATAGTTAGGAAATAAAATGAACAAAGTTATGATGATATTTCTATAAATTAAAAAGTATTTTGTATTGCTACTAAATGGATGGAAAATTTAAGAGTGAGATTTTATTCCAATAAAATTTAACAGAACAAATTTCTTCATTAAGACAGTTCAGTTTCAAATTTTTGTCTGTAGTGCTTGTAAAATTGTCGAAAATAATCTTAAAATAACAAAAACAAGTATTATAAAAAAAATAAGTCAATTCCTTCTTAGGTAAGAAAAATTTTATTTTAGTTACTTTTTATCTAATAATTATCTATACAAATAAATAAAATTGAAGTGTCTGTTTGTAATTTCAAATTAGCAGCTTTTTACTTAATGCACTAAAAGTATATACGGTACTCATAACAAAAAACCAATTTTAAAATTTTTTGTCTGTCTGTCTGTCTATCTGTCTGTCTGTCTGTTTGTTCCGGCTAATCTCAGAAACGGCTGGTGCGATTTTAAAAATTCTTTCACTAATGGAAAGCTACATTAACGGGGAGTAACATAGGCTATATTTTATTCCCGTATTCTTACGGGAACGGAAACTATACGGGTGAACGTGAAACTGAATGCCAAGATGAACGCCAAGCTGAGCTAATGAAGTCGTTGTTTTGGTTACTGGCGACCGATGCTGTTCATGAGACATAATAGTGTTACGCGCACATGATAATACGCTGACATGTGCCATAATTTTTTTTTTTTTTTATGAAAGGAGAATCTTACTGTTCAGTTAAGTAGAGCATCGGCTGTTTCGGATGCACTTTTAAAAATAATAAATCAAGGCTTCATAAGCAAAAGGCAATGCAAGAAACAAAACATTGATAAGTTTTACGGTTAGTTTTAATCCTTTCTTTTTTTTTTATTTACATTTTTAGTCACATTTAAACAATAGTTATTATAATCCCAATCTATATCTATACAAATAAATAAATTGAAGTGTCTGTTTGTAATTTCAAATTAGCAGCAATTGTTTGCGGGGGCGGGGGTTTAAGGGTCGTCAGAAATTCCGATTTTTAAGTTATTAGACGTACAGTCTTGAAACTTAGTAAGTAGATTCCTCTCATAGGGTAGAGATACGCTACAAAATGGGTTTCGTGAAAATTGCCCTCAAGTGGCGTTGCGGGACTTAAGGGGCGTTATAGATAATTATTTTCATTTTTAAACTATTAGACGCACAGTCTTTATATTTGATAAGTAGATTTCTTTTATAGAGTAGAGATCAGCTATAAGAAGGTTTTGTGAAAACAGACCTCTAAATGGCGTTGCGGGGGATTTAGTGGCGTACTAGATAAATATTTTCGTTTTTAAATTACTTCACCTCCCTGCTTGAAAATTGGTAGGAATGTTTCTTTCATGGAGTAAATATCCGCTACAAAACAGGTTTGGGAAAAATTGACCCTCAAGGGGTGTTAAGGGCAGATATAAATAATTATTTCCATTTTTAAACTATTAGACGCTCAGTTTGAAATTTGGTAAGCAGATTCCTCTCATAGGATAGAGATACACTAAAAAATGTGTTTTGTGAAAATCGACCCCTAGGCCGCGTTGCGGGGGTTCAAGGGGCGTTATTGATAATTTTTTTTTGCATTTTTAATTTATTGGACGCACAGTCTTCAAATTTTGCTAAACAGATTTCTTTCATAGTGTGCAATTCCCCTACAAAATTGGTTTTGTGAAAACAGACCCAGAAGTGGCGTTGCGGGGGCTCAAGTGGCGTTATAGATAATTATCCCCATTTTTAAACTATTAGACGTACAGTCTTGAAATTTGATAAGCAGATTCCTTTCGTAAAGTAGAGAACCGTTACAAAATGGGTTTCGCGGATATCAACTACTAAGTTTAATTTCGGGAGATTAAGAGGCGTAATTGATAAATATTTCCATTTTAAACTATTTGATCATCCTGCTTGAAAATTGGTAGGCATGTTCCTTTCATGGAATAGAGTTCCTCTAACAAAGAGTAAACCGAAAATTGACCCCCAAAGAGGGTTGCGAGGGGTCAAGAGGAGTTACAGAAAAAAATTCCTGTTTTTAACTGTTAGACCCATATACTTGAAATTTTTTAAGCATGTTTCTTTTGTTGAATAGGGATCCACTAAGAATGTATTTTAAGCAAATCAAGTTCTGGGGGGTGCAGGGGGTTACTGGGACGTATTGACAAAAAAATTACTTTTTTCGAGCTACAAGGACTATAATAATGAAATTTGGTTTGCATTTTTCTTTTGTTGAGTTGAAATCCGCTAAGAGCGGTTATTTTGGAAAACGGCTCTCAACGGGATTACTGAGATATTGATAGTAAAACTTTTTTTTTTCTTTCTGTTAGATTTAGACTTGAAATTTGGCTTGCATGTTCAATTTACGGAGTAGAGATCCACCGAAAATTTGTTTTGCGGGAATCTACTTGGTTTTTGGGTTACGAAAGAGCAAACATCATTCTATGCTTCAATTTTAGAGATTTTTAGAAAACACAAATTAGATGAGTTCTGCCCCTTTTTTTTATCAACAGGCGACAGTTACAGGTATAAGTAAATTTTTCAATACAATCGAATTCTTAATGCAGGACTTAGATATCAATAATTTATACATATATATAAGCAGTAAAAATTTATAAAACATCATGAAATTCCCAGCGAAGCGGGCGGGTAACAGCTAGTAGTTAATATAAATACGTGTATACATATGAAGAATCACAACATTAAGTGACAACTAATTTTTAATAATTATCATTAAAGTATTGCATTGCTATCCAAAACAAATGTGTTTCAAATTTCAGTTCAACTGAATGTTTTAAAATGCGAGAAAAAACCTTTTTAATTTTGGACACAAGTCGCCAAAATGGTCACTATGTCGCCAAAAATGATGCCAACATGGATGTATTTATAATTATTAGAATAATTAGTTTTAATCAATTAATTTTTATTAATTAAATTCTGTATTGTCAACCAAAATAATCATGTATATAAAATTTTAGCTCAATCGAGCGCTTTAAAATGTATTTTACTAACGATTAAATATTTGAACAACATAAATAAATATTGAGAAAGTGTGAACTAATAGTAGGAATTGAAAAAAAAACGTAGGTAATCAACTACATACTTAACAAATACAGAGCATTCAGAATAGATCACAGAAGTGGTACCCTGATCTGTGTATGTTTGCAAAATTAAAATTCTTCGAATTCGAAATGCTCAGAAAATATTTCAGACTCTTTTTAAAACTTTAAAAATCGTCAGCGTATTTGATAACAAACAAAAAAATATTGAAAATGAAATAATTAAAAATTACACACATTCCAGTCGAAATTTCTTTTGGAACAACTTCTTTCATTTGTTTTTGATAGTAGATGTAAATACGAAAATTCCGCCAAAATACTCAGTCGAATCAAACACGTGGCTATTTGTTTTGTATATCATCACGTGATTATGACGTCAGGTGTATCGAGTCCATTCAAAAAGGCGGACAAAATCGTCTGCAATATAAATGTAACGGAAGAAACTCAATGTGTGTATGTTGCCATTGTTATTAGACTAATGTATTCAACTATGAATTATTGTTACGTCATCCGACTAGTCGTAAATTTTATAGAATAATTTTCTGGTATTGTTATTGAAAAAAGTTATTGAAATGAAATTTGTTGAAATGAAATTTAATCCGCAAGGATTGGAAAAGTTTTAATATAGGAAATATTAACAGCGATAATATCTTCCTTATTTTCTGCACAAGGGCAAAAATGAATATCATTTTATATTTTATTTTTATCTGCAAATATTACAATGATCTTCTTATTAATATTCTAATAATAGCGATTCATCTGTGAATTTGTATAGTACTTTTTGAAAATAAATTATTCCTACAAGAATTAGTGTTACTGTTTTAAAAAATGAATTTTCTTAAAGCACATGATGAATAACAATTTTAATGAATTACTAGTGTTTACCCTCTTTTGTTTTAAGTGGTAAATGAAATGAAAATACTTACGTATAGCCTTGTTTTTCCAAAAATTTGATAAATTCAAGTTTTTCGTAGTTTGCTTGTACAAATAACTCTTTTTTGCCATGGTTCGAAACTTCGAATAATATTAAGTATGAAAAATAAAATATTTTATAAGTTAAAAAAAAAGAAAAACTTCTACAGTATTTGTATTTCTTAAATCCCAAAATAATAATGAAAGTACCAAACGATTTTTCTTTTAAGGCATATGAAATTAACTTCTGTTGAATAATTTCTTTCTATAACTTTGGCAACAATACAAAGAGATTATTCTTTTTTTTTCACTGTTTAAAAATTAATTTGTTATTTTGATGTTAAATTTGGAACGATTATATTCAATATATTTTTTTCATTTCTAAGAACTTTTTAATTACTTTTAAATTTAATGTGTTTTGAATTCAATTAACAAAGAATAATTTTCCATCCATCTTCTACATATTCTTAAGAATATTGATGCATTAATGCATGTTTATAGAGACGCTTGTATTGATTATTGATAATTTGACTAATATGGAAGAAAAGGTTCACTATGAATTAGATTTATTAAGCATCGAAAATCTAATAAATAACTAAGGTAAGTGCTTTGATTTTTATATAAAAATTTCAAATGCAATAATTTTATCCAAGTAACTCTAATCAGTCTGAGAATAATACTAAGAAAAATGGCAATGATAAAACTTTTATTCTTATTCAGATAGTTTGTGTTCTTAGATGAGTACAATTTATTGACATCATCATCCCTTGATGTGTTAAAAGATATATAGAACACAAAATATTTTTTACGTTTTCAAATTAACGAAATCTTTCAATTTGAATATATTTTTATTTCACTAATATAGGTCACAAAAGTAATCGGACACTTTCATGATGGAATAGTGCTCTATCATCAATAAAATGTGATTGGTTTTTTACGATGTTTAAAATTTTTTTTACAATGCAATTTTTTAATACTCTTTCTTAGCAAAATTAAATGTATAAATTTTTTTATAAATACATGGTAAAATTAATTTGCCAAAAGTGAGCAAAAATTTACCTCATAAAAAGGGATCGAACTCTAAAAAAACTTGATATGCGGGAAATATTGTAAATTTGGTAATTTAGTACTTATTCTTAATCATTTACAACTTGTAAGCGTCTGGATAAAGAATTCAGTAGTTTTTTTTCTTAGTTTATGCTTCTGTTTTCCAAAGATCACTATTTCTAGTTCACTTTTCGTTTTAATGTCATGTTTTGTTCTATAATATCCGTTTTCTCCACGTAAAGTTCAAGTGTGCTTAAACTTGTTGACGGGGAAGAGGGGTGCTTGTAAAACTTCTGGGCACAGTTACATAGAAAAGAAAGATTTTCTATAAATTTCTGAAATGTTCAATAACTTTGAGAGTTACTGCAGATAGGGAACATTTAATCCATTATTACCTTTATTTATTCTACTAGTTATTAATTTTTTTACCGTAAAATGTATTTCGTACCTCATAACATATGAATCAAATACATTTTGGATTTTGTATGTTAATTATGGAAGTACAACCGAATACGGGACATCAATCTGTTGGTTAAAATGTTGAATTTTTAAAGTAAACTTACTTTCAATTTACACAAAGGGAAATTTTGCACTAAAAAGAAAAACTTTTTATCCTCGAATGCAACAGAAAACTTTTACCATTTTAGAGTTATAAAGACTCTGTAAGGTTAAAAGAATATTTTAACTGCGATGCTATAACTAAAATTTCAATGCATGTTTCTCTTTTCCTATGCAATCATCTTTCCTATTATGTAAAGCGGGCAAAGTCGCGATTTTCTTGTGAAGATTTTATTCTTGATGTGGAACATGAGTTGCTCTTATATGATGAGATCCTGTTATTAAAAGAAATTAAGAGAAGTCACTGGATTTTTTAAGAACATAAAATAAAAAAATAATAATAAATTAAAATAAGGGTAAATTTCCCCAATATACCCTCCTGTATGTAATAATGTAACGCGTATAAATCATAATTAAATACTTAATCCCTCCGAAGGTACACCAAATATAAATTATGCACCTCATTTTTTAGTTAGTAATATTTTTGCTAGTTCAAAGATTATATTTGAGCCATTAATAATTCGAATGCTGTAAGACTATTTAATTATTTAAGAATTGTTTTCTGTTAAGCCAAGGTTAGATTAAGAAGCTCCTAGATCAAATCAAGAAATATAGCCATTTGCTTTTCCCAAAATTTTCTTTAATGTCTCAGTCAAAAAAAGATGTATAAATAATTTAGAGATTATAAATAATTTAGCCTACAGAGTGGCGTAGTTGGTTTGTTACTGGCCTTGTACACCTAAGGTTGCGGATTTGACTCCGGCCCAAGTCGGTGACTTTTCATGAAGCAGAAAATCGGCACCGTCCATGTCGTAGGATTATGCGGCATGTTAAAGATCTCTAGAGTGCCTTCTTGGTTTAGGTACGCTTGGCAAAATTAAATTCCTAGTTCCATTTCACATCATCAGAGCTCAAGTGCTTCTTTCTGGGCGTCAAAATTATATTGTGGTGATTGGTATTCCACGTATATGGTACCGCACTTAAAAGGGATTCCAACCCTTAGGGAATGTACAAGGTCTACAATGGTAAACACCAATCCGCAGACCATTGGAAATAAAGAAAATAATCAAAACTGGATTTGCGGATGAATAATTTACAATTTTGCGGTATATATTCTGTATAACATTTTCGATGGGGATTTACTTCTTCGTTGTATTAAAGATTGTTTATCCGAGAAAAATAAAGTTGATCTTGGTTCTTTTATTTTAAAGGCATTTATTAAACTAAGGTAAATCTCTCTGTTAGCACTCATCGATAAAATTACAGTAAGATTTGTTTTATTTTTAGCAGTTTTTTTTCTTACTGGTCCTTTTTTGTTCCCATGTA
Organism: Trichonephila clavata; assembly: GCA_019973975.1. Lineage (NCBI taxonomy): Eukaryota > Metazoa > Arthropoda > Arachnida > Araneae > Nephilidae > Trichonephila > Trichonephila clavata. The sequence continues at coordinate 254,408 of BMAO01030219.1, forward strand.
AATAAAATTTTTGGGCCTGTTTTCGTTTTCTTTTTATTTTATTTTTACAAAATTTTTATGAAAGTGTTTTTTAGTGCATATACTCTTCAAAGTCACGTGCTTCCTACAGGTTTTGAACCATTGGAATGAAACTGGTTTTTAAAATGAAAACCACAGGCTAACGGTCTACGCCCCCCCCCCCCCCCGAAAAAAATATTCTTCTAAAATAAAAAGTGAAAAGTAAAATTTTTTTTATTTAGAATTCAAATTAAAAATAAACGAATAGCATTTCAGAAACAAATCTTATACACTCTTTTCTCACATAATATCTAAATACTGCAACCTTTAAGAAAACCAATGTAAGAAAGAAAAAGAAAAAAAAGAAAAAAGAGGAATCGCCTTCAAAGATAGAGAAAGAGAGAGAACCTTTTCTCTACCTGCAAGTGGATCGGAGCAATCTGTTGCAGTGCTCTTTCATTGCGTCAGGGGGGAGCAAGTTCAAAGGGATGACATTAATAGAGCGGGCTTTTTATTAATCCGGCGTTCGGCGGCGCGGGCTTCATCTAAATTCGAGCGACCACAAGTGGCCTAATGTAATTTCCAATCGACGCTCCTCTCAATGGCTGCTGTCAGCACAATATGCCATCTCGGAGCGCGGTGTGCGGCGCAATTGAAACTGTCAGCCGCAGAGATTAGGCGCAGCCGCCACGTGCGACGACTTAGCTAAGTTTGGCGACGACACATCACACACATGGACACCTAGTTTGCATATTAATTCACCCTCTCTTACTAAACAGAGCGAAGAGTGAGTGTATCACACTTTGCAAAGAGGTTCTTCTTAAATATATATTCATTTTGATACTTGGGCTTAGAATGTTAGCAAGATGAATTTAAACAGGTTTCAATTATATTATTATTTTTGAGAAATCTACATAATTGCACAGTCAGATATTTTTATTTTATTTTATGCCTTCAACAAAAGTAATCTCTATTTGACCAGATAACATGATATCTGGATAGAGGATTGAACTTTTTAAATATATGTACATAAATATAATTAATGATTGAAACATCATTTAGCGTCTAAATATTGTGAAAATCATAATTATTTTTCAAAGACTTTTTGGAATTAAATTTTATGAAAGTTTGACAAATTAAATATGTCAGTAATGCTACTGGGAAGATAAAAATGAAATGGCTTTAAAACACATTTAATATTCAGAGTGAAAAAAATAGTTCAATAAGATTGCTAAGTTGGAAATATTATTTATTATTTGAATTGGAATTGAGGAGTGGGGGGATTAAAGCTCTCGGAACTTCGTGTGATGGGTGTTTGGACTTATCCTGGCGTTTGAATCTAACTCGGGGATTTATCCTTGGAGTAACTCGGGGCCTTCTTTTGAGAGTTAAGCGTATCTTATAATTATTGATTAAGATTCGGGGTTTCTTTAGTTCCAATGGAATATTTATCATTAAGACATGATTAAATAAAATAAAAGTGTTTGATTGTAACAATGTATCTCTATTCTTCCTCTCACAACTATAATGAATCAGTCATCGCATTGCGAATTCGGTTTGAATGTTGAAAACAATTACTGTGGAATTTGCAAGTTTTTTTTAGATAACTAAAAACTTAAAAATAATAATAAAAAAAAAGTTATCTCATGTAACCCGTCATACAAAACTTGGAAGCAAATAACCAGCTCTGAGCAATTCTTAAAAAATCCAACATTAAAAACTTGAATTTCGTAGATATATTTTTAAATATTATGTTTGACTACGACATTTGTTCTTGTAGTCATATGCATTATTGTAATTCCAAACTGTTCAAGTATTTTAGGAAATCATTAAACAATTTTTAACCTGGATAATTAATTAAAAAGGAAATTAAATTATAAAAACACAGATATTCTTAATGTAAAATAAGAAGGTCAAATATTAGTGGAAGATTGTTGAGAAATGTAATTTACAGAAATGGGATATTTTTTAAAAAATCCTATTAAATTATGATGTACAAAATCACATATCTACTCGCATATAATATATTCCGTCACCAGTAAACTTCTCATAACTTCTAAGTGCTTTACATAGACAATTGTATTTATTTGAATGCTTATCTATATATCTATATCTATATATATAAATGGTTGTTTATATATATAAAATCGCTTCATTCCAATACCGTTCAACCGACACTATGAAAATTTGCATGTGTATGTTTTTTGTGGAGAAGGTTTTTGATGCAGCTTCCCACCAGGCGACGCTACAGCAAAGTAACTTCTGCACCGTTCAATCAATCCCCAAGTTGTCATTTCGCTATGTTTCCATTGAGAGAGAGAGAGAGAGAGAGAGAATCCCCATTATAATTTAAGGAATGGCGTTGCTTGCGAATATTATAATTTTAGTATAAAATAAGTACTACCAAAGAAAAATGAATATATTACACATCCATATATAAATTATCTACAATATTTTAAGGGTTCCTGACACAAAATTTGTAACAATTTGTTACTTTTGCTGAGCAGAGTTCAGCTTAGGAAGATGTTTTCTAAAATCAACTCACAAGAGAGTTACGGGGCGTTATAAACAAAACAAAAAAAAAAAACTTCTTTATCAGCTATTAGATTAACAGATTTAAAATGTAATAAATATGATTTTTTTTGTTCAGCTAAAATATGCAAAAAGCTTTTTTTTTTGTGCTTAATTTGCAATTTACGTAAAATTAACTCATTAAAAACTTCTTTATCTTTCAATCTGTATTGTTTCATTTTTTAATTCACCCGTGCGAAGAACGGGTGTAACAGCTAGTAAAATTTATGAGAAAGAGTCGAAACTAAAAATGTTTCTATCTGTCAGCAAAACTACTTCAACTTATACAATTTCTCAATATATAAAAGAGCTTGAAAGATTTCGTTATGCTATGTAATTAAAAGACAAGAAAAGATTCCTCGTAAGTGTAACAAATTGGACAGAGTTTCTTTTTAAAACGACTGTAATAAATCGAGGAAAAATAAGTACCATAAAAAGATATTGTGATTCGTACATCTGTTCATAATTAATGTATTCGTCTTTTAAGCATAGCTTTGTAACATTCAATGAGAGAAATCTTAAGTTTTCTTTTCCCTCTGATTTATACTTTATTTTTACCTTCTATCTTCACTTACGTTTAACTTTAATTGTTATATTTAAAAAGCTGTTAAGATATCAATATCTTTTCTTTTCAAAGCAAACTGAATGAAAAAAAAGTCTTAAATTATGACAAAAATGAAAAAAAAAATTTTAAAGTTTAAAACATATTTAATTCTTAAAATATAACTGTTTGAAAAAAAAGTTTGTTCTTACGTGATGGAATTTTTTGAATGATTGAATTAAACAAATAGGAATTAAAGGAATTACGTGTGCTATTATTTCATAACTTTCAATTCAAAAATTTATTTCTTCTGAAAAAGTCCGATTCACATGGATTTTTTCACAATTTTAAGTTACCACTGACTAAAATTTATTTAACAAAACCGTTTTTGAATAGCACCATATTTCACAAATTTCCTTCTTATCACTCTATACACGAAACAAATAAATTCGAACAAAATGCTTATAAAAAAATTTATTTACATCTAACCATTTAATACCCTTTTTTCAGGCATTTCTCAATAGAGTCAGGGAATTAAACAACAGATTTTTAATTATAGTAGTTATAAGGTGTATTAGTAAATTTTTAAGAATGGTTATACGTACTCTAAAAAATAAGAATCCTATTTTATTTGATTTACGTGATGGAAAGGTAAAATCATGAACTATTGATTACTGTTACGGAAAATTAAAAGTATTAAAAAAAATGTTACCTAAGTATTTCGTAAAGAAACCAACTCCGCACAAGATTTTTTTATTATGATAACTAGGGGAGGGGTACCCCTTGTCCACCTAACGGTGGTCCAAGCCCATTGTACAAATTATACAATTTTTCGTATTTACAGGCCCAAATTGTAAAACTGTAATTTCTTGTATTATGCAGCTCTATTTATGTTCTTTTTTTCCGCAAAATTCGTTCTTTGCACTTTTCTTCAGTTAAATTCATCTCTGAAGCTACATGGTCTAGCATTTCGTTGAAAATGCCCTCAAATTTTCATAAACCTGCAGCTCCCTGGAAAGTTGAGTATTTAGTTCGTTGATTGTTAATGAGACAACGCCTTTCTTCTCTCCAGTCCAGGCAATGGTTGTGATATTTTTCTGCGAGAGCTTGTAATAATGTACTATTGCAACCGTATTGGCTACTTTAAACGAAACGAAGCACATGGTTGCTAATTCAGCGCGTACGAGGCAGGCGAAATTGGGGTTGCCAATTTGGCGAGTGAACTTGAATGTTGGCATTGTTATGATAGTACGTAATAAATTTATTACAGCATCACGAAAAACTTTTTTAAAAAACAAGCTTCAACTGAAGTCTATCACAAACATGAAATTAATTTACTTAAAAAAAAAACATAATACATCTTGGTTAATCAAAACATTCATCCGAATTGAGAATACTTTTCATTTCTTTTGCTGAAGATTTTTAATTAGCTGTTGAAATTAGATGTTTGTAGGATTTAATTCACAGATTTCAAGAAAATTACCGGTGCATATTGTATAATGAATTATATCTTTACGTTTCAGTCTCTTGTTAAATGAAATGGATAAAATTTACTTTACTTTCCCCTAACCTCCATACAATGCCAAATGGAGGCCTTCTGAAATAGACATGTAATAATAGTTCCGATTTTTTTTTCTCCTGAACAAAGTTTTTGGTGAAATCAACATCCAACACTGTGATCAGCCATGATTGTCGTTATCTAAATCACTCAGATTTTGAGAAGAAAAGTTAAAAAGAAAATGAAACACGCGAATTTTTCAGATGGGTTCACATATTACTATCTTCAGTGCTTCTACTTAAGTTTTTATTCTTTATTTTGTACTCAATCATTTGTTTTTCGTTCTAATGAAACAGAAAAGAAATATCTTTACTTTATGGTAGTGGAAAGAGGGTATGTCTGATGTTTTCTTGACAAGATTTGAAAATGCTAAAATAAGTTCCGAACTAAATTGATCATGTATTGAATCATCAGTTTTGGTGTAGATATTTACTAATTATATTTACACCAATGTTATCTTAATCACAAATTAACTATTTATCCTAGTTATGGAATCTTCCATAAACGAAAATGGTCCAGTGCGTGGGCTTCAAGCTAATAAACCATTTTGAAAACACATATTGGAGTGATGAATATATAACCATTATTTCTTTCATTTTGTTAAAGATTAAGAGAAAACCAGTACTTCGCTCATATAAAAAACTAAATATCTTATGTATATAATGAAAATATTTTATAAAATATCAAGCTTTTCTACTTATATCCTTTTTAAGTATAGTTAACTTTTTTCGAGATTTATTCTGTTAAACAATGCACAGTCAATTGATCAAAAGTCAGCTTGATTTGATTTTAAGTTACGTTATACGCTGAAGCAACAAGGGAGCTATTTGCGATGGACCTTGTAATTGTGTACCACGGTCAAGTGAAGAGGATGACACCTCTGCTGGATACCACTCTTTCCAGATTCCCCCATCATGCCAACGAAAGAACTTTGAGCCACGACAGATTAAAGCTGCAGCAGCTGCTCTGCATGGCAGGTCTTCAGAGCCCTGAGCTTCGAACCCACGACTTGACAACACCGACCACGAGTTCGTGACCCCTTGGCTACCACTTCTAAGAAAAAAGCAAAAAGTCAGCAATAAATTTCTTAGAATGTTTACGCATATAGTTCATAAGGCCAGTGCACATCAATAAGTTGTATATGAAACCATTTTTTTTTTCTTCAGAATTTCCTTTATTGTCTTTAAATATCTGTTCTTACAAACTTTCTTCGAATTTTTTTTTTTTTGAAGAGGGGAGGGGATATGTTATTTAAATTTCTATCTGCTTTGAAAAAAATTCCAATACATCAATCCAAATCATGAACTAATGAAATAAAATATCAAAAGTGAAGCAAAAATTAACAATTGTTTGAGTTGGAGTATTGTTTACAGATATTGTTTATATCGACTTTTTAAAAATTTTATTGATGTATAAATAGATTTTAAGTCTCAGTAATCCTTTTGCTGTATTAGACTGGCTGTGCGAGATTTATTTTTCTTTATCTTTCCATGGTATACAGACTTTTGTCTATTTCCCCCTTCTCGTCTGGAAAACGATGCTTGATATTTTCCACAAGATGATTCTAGTATTTTTTATTTTTGTAAATCCAAGATATAGCTAATATTTAATATCTGGTTTTATTATTTTAAAATTGAAGTTACGCATTGTCCTGTATGTCTCGATTCCGGATTCACTTCACAAAGAGGTTGTGACATAACATACCTCAATATAAACTATAAAAATAGATTGTTATTTCTATAGTGACAAATTTAAATATTTATGAAATGCTTTTACAATAAGCTGGTTATTCGACGTCCCAAAATAATTTAACGATAAGGTTCAGAAAAATTTGAAGTCAATTTTAATTAGTAAATTAGAGCTTCTCATTAGCGACAAGATTGATGGCTAAATTCCATCAAAGACGGCTGGGTGAATTTTTTGAGACTTCTAACAAATGACATGTCAAAATATTTCAATGGTGTGTTGCGGAATTTCAGAGAACGGGTTACTGTGAACTTGAATGTATCACAACAAAATTCAAAATGACCAGATTAATTTTTACAATAATCCGATATAAAACTTTAATGCGCCATGAATTAGAAGAAACCAAACTAAATTACTCTAACCCTTCTTAAAAAGCAGTTTTTGAAATAATTTATCAAAGGGGCAATTTAAGTATTTATTTTGTTTGTGATTTTTCAAATTTAAAAATTTCTGAAACATAGCCTGAGCAAGTATTACCGTACGCGTGGCGACTTCCGATTGGCGCCACATTTGGCGTGTCCTCGTCGACTGTTACACAATCGAATTGAATTTTCTTGGTTTCGTTTCCTGCGCGCTTTGTGGCGGCCACTTGTCCCCGTCAGGCCCATCTGACGGCTGCAACAAAAGAGGCCTTGTTGCCGGTTACGAGGATCGCGCCCGGTACAGAAACCTTTTCGGCTCGAGAGTGAGCAGTTTATTGCAACCTTTTAATTAATTTGAGCTCTCAGGGAGGTTGCCTCGAGGATATTCGAGGTTGCTTTTCTCATTGGAGAGGAGGAGATAGAAAATCGGCCGTTTTTTTGCTTGCTCTCTCGCTCCTCTTGAGGATGGAACGAAAATCAGTTTCCATTTCCCATTGTTGTTTCCTTGCATGTGTCGCAGTGTTTCAAAAAGCTACGTTTTCTCCGTTACAAAAGGCATTCTGGTAGAATGGGAGAAAAGGAACAAATGGAATGTGTTCGAACGTTTTTAATTGAATTCGTTTCCGCCGAGAGTGCTTTTGCTGTTTGTTTGAGTTGATTCGTTTGTGTCGGGTACCTTCGGAAGGACGTATGTAGATGCTTAAAAACCTATTTGGGGAATAAGAAAAGAAATGCAGTTTTTATTTTATTTTTACGATGCAATTACAGAAAGAGGGGGTGGAGAATATATGTTTTAAACTGAAATGACCAAATGATGAAAGAAAAGTAATTTCGAAATGAGAATTTTATGTAGAACGTGAAAAAAAATAATGCAGAGAAAAAGTATTTATTTATTTAGCAAACAAAGAACTATAATTGTGTTTCTTGTTACAGAAAACAAGGAAAATGAATGGTTGGTAAAATTAGTTTTTGTAACTATTGTACTTTCTTTTGTGTGCAAAGAAGAACAAAGTCCATTCATGTAAAACAGGGATATATGAATTACAGACGATCATTTAAATTTATAATTAATTACTTGGTTTTTATGTATTCAAACGAAATAAAAATTCAAAAAAGTCAGAAGAAAATGCATAATAGTTTCAAAATTGAATATTTTTGGGGGGTAGGGAAGGAGAGAGTTAACGGTAATTGAAGGAATTGATTGTTGTACATAAGAAGATAAGTTACTAAAAAATAAAGAACTCTAGAAAGAGCAATTTTTGTTGTAATTAAATTATTTTTCATTCACTTTACTTAGGGGTTTTGAGCACCATTTACTACGGAATGGAAATGAGAAAGTAAGCTCTCCTGTAGTTTCCTAATTGATTTTCAAAGGGAGTATCAGTCATGTATGAATGAAGTTTTAAGATCTTCAGTCATTGTATCCCTATTTAAAGAGAGCGATAATAGGAATACTATAATGCTAAATCTTCCAAACGGCAATCCAACTAGCACTTGCTGATGTATTTAAAAACATATGAATGAAATAAAAGAATAATATGACAAATCGAACAAAATCATTAAAAAAGTTATTAAAACTGAAACTCATACCGATATTCCGGGAGCTTAGGAATAAATAATTTTGAATAAACAGTAAAAAGGAAATAATATAGAATACACATTAAGTACTTTCAATGACATGATTTAAAATGGAATACGAAGTTTCTACAGCTCGCATTGTAAGAATACTGAATTGAAAAATTGATCATTGTGTCTAGATCCAACCAATTTGGTAAAACTTACAAGTTTTGCTTACAAAAATTTAATTTCCAGTTTAAATGTTAGTTTTTCCATCCAAGTTTGGTTAAGAATTATGGTTTGTGATTCCCTATGGCAGTCGGCTCCACTTCTCTAGCAACGTTGTTTTGAGGTCCAAGATGGTTCTGGGAATGAAAAGGCGAGATAGACCTTTTTAATGGGTACCTTTCCAATTTTGGTATATTAAGCTAAATTCTGAAAGTATGGTATATTAATCCCTCCGGCGAAAGTCATCACCCAATAGAAATTCGTTGATACGAAGACTCCTATTTAGACAATCGTTACTGTCCATAAAAATATCAGAGTCAACTGTCCCTCTTAAAAGATGAAAATACGATTTCAAGATTTCATTTTTGTATCTCTCAATACTTATGGAGCCTCTATCAAATATATGGAAATAGGTGTACCTGTTAAACACAATGCCTGCCCAAACCATTAACCATTTGATGTTATGCTGGTCTCTCTTTCGAATATTGGAGGATATGTAGCAGAGGTCTCCAGATGAAGATACATCTAGACTCATGCTGAATCTGGATTCATCTATGAATATATAAAAAGGTATTTTCTGTTCTATGCTAAACAAGCTATTTTATCCTCAGAAAAGAGTTCAAATGGTAAATCTTCTTGTAGACAAACTTTCACCTATAGCTTTCTTGAAACACTAACTTCTGAAGCTTGGATTCCAGTGGGTGCAGATAGCTGAAAAGCTGCTGCATTTTGTTATGCTTCACTGTCAGGAACAAATGTTGATCTTAATTGTTCGTCGTGGTTCTTGGATTACCTAGTGTCCAGGCTTTCTCTACACTGATCTGGTGTCATTGAACACACAAGGAGTTTTACATAACACCTTCCGTTATATTAAAGTTTATGGAAATCTACACCTAAGACTGCCCTGCCACAAATCATCCACAAATTCACTTTGGATAGAGACAGAATCTCTATGAAAATATTCATGGGTCACCGAGGTGTGCGAATGAATGAAGCGTGAACATTCACCCTTACAAAGCATTGTCCTTTAAATACTCAAAGCACATACATGTTTATACTAACTCGATTTGAATCGTTGTTTGGAAACACTAGTTTAAAGTTTGACTGGTCACTTTTCGAAAAATTTGACTGAATATGCGAATTTTTTTAATTTTGAACACCAAGAACAAAGAATAAACGTTAAACAAATATTTAATTTAACTTAATATTTTTAGCAGAAATGGTAATAAGACAATTACAAATTAATTAAATATATAAAAACAATATTACACGGGAATAAGAATTTATTTAAGCTTTTCTAATTCAAAAGACACAAAGCATGAAACAAGTTGCCTTTTAATATCTATTTTCCAAAAAATATCCTTTAAGGGAATATTAAAACTATAAAATCCAGGGCAATTTCTTTCTTTCTTTTTTTTTTTTAAAAAAAAGAGGGCCCTCAAGTCGAGCAACATGTAACCTGCAGACAAAGAAGCAGAGTATGCTGTCAATCCATCTCAAGGCATTTTTGACGAGTAAACAAAAGAATGAAGAATAAGGTGTGGGGAGTGAATTACTCTTTGAAGGAAAAAAAAACCCACATGGAGATAGAGTTGGGGGAGGGGATTTTGGGAGAGTGACATGAAAGTATCTGGGTGACGCGCGGAATCGATAAAAGGGACATGTTTGTGAGAGCTTAATATTAATGGAAGCGCGGGAGACGCCAGTTACAAGTTCCTCAGTCAGCTGCCTCTGCTACTCAGTGACCTCTGGGACGAGCTGCAACTGACGGATTCACTTCCACACTCTCACTCCCTCATCCTTCCTCCTTTTTTTCACACTCAAATCATCAAGTGGTTGGATGTTAGAAACTCGGCGACACATACTTATCATCTATACATGGTAGCGGCTTCCACAGACACATTGTTTTTAGAGATGTCCTTTTTTTCGTAGGGATTTTTTCCCCTTTCTTTTTATTATTGACAGCCAATTTTTTGCCCCCCGGATCTTTATTTACTTCTCGACAACGTCCTTCGAAACCGGTGTTAGTTGAATGGCATTTGGAAGGTAAAAAAAAAACGGGATGGGGTATGCCTCTGCGTTCGATGAGGGACGTTGAACAAGAACAAAAGGGACCGCCCCGTTCGTGGTGGTAAGATGAAACCTTTCTTTGTCCCAGCCCAGTTTACTTAGGTGGCTCTTCCAGATGGCGAATTTGTTATCTGGAGAGAGAGAGAGATACACATCGGTGACTTTTTTCTTTTTTTCTCTCTCTTTTGCTTTATAATGTAGACATCGTTCAATTCAACATAGCGTTCTTCGTATCACCCTCATTTTTATAATTAATTTTTCATTTATTACTATATCACTCCAAATACATATTAATGTGCAATTAGAAATAAAAGTATAGATCGAACAGTCTGTGTTAAAAGATAAAAAATAATTACGATTATTATGATTCATTAATTGTATTCTTATACATATTTTACTTGGGCATGATTGAAATTAGATTTTTTTCATCTTCTTTTAAAGTATATTTCCCAAAACCCGTGTAAAATTCAGAGGGGGAAAAAAAGGAAAAAAAAACATGTATTTGTAAAGTAAATTTGTGACGGTTCTATCCACGCTCTTTTATGTGACGGAACTATAAGCGACCTTATCATTAATCCTAATGGGGAAACTTTGAGGCTAGTTTTCGCGTTAATTCACAGCCATCCCTCAAGAAGAAACCTTGATATTTAAATTAGTTTGACTATATAAAGTCAAAAGGTATTGTAAATATGAGGTAGAAGGAGCAGGAAAACTGTTGCGGTGATTCGTAAATGAGATTTATTTCATTACAATGTGAGTTTAGGAGGGAGTTTATCACTATAATAAATTAGTGGGTTAAGGTTTAAAGATCTAAGATAGATTTAACTGGATTAAATTAAACAAATCACTTGCGCTTGTTTACTTAGAGTTGTTCACTTACAATAGATTGCTCTCTTTGTATATCACTCCTAGAGTCTCCTCTTGTAGTTTCACTTGTGGATGATCAGTGTGTTTGAATAGTAATAAAATAATTATTTTGGAGGTTTCTGGTGATGCTTTGTTCTCCCCTACACCATTAGGTAGGCAAGGCGGTGAAGGAGTGACTTCAAGTAGGTCATGCTCACATTTAACTAACAGTCCTCTTGGGGAATTTCTAGTATTTAAAAATTATTTTATTATAAAACTCCTCCTCGAAGAAGAAAACGTGAACATGCAAAAATTAAGTCTACTACACAGAGTCTACTTTCAGGTTAGATGGAGAGATAGAATAGATTACTAGCGGAGCAGTGATTATAATCAAATTGAATGTGAATCGTGGATATTTAATATTTGATAAATGAATTACTTAAAGTGACGATCTGTCATTGGAGATTGAATCTAGTTTAAATAATGAAGAAGTCAGAACTATTGAATTAAGTAAGTGTATTAAACATTAAAGTCGTCTCATATCTCATGTACCTTCGTTAATTGTCTTCATACTCATTAATTGGGTGCATTTCTTATCCTTGATTGATTGAATTTGAGTTGTGGTTAATATTGTGAATAAATTAGATTGTTTTTGAAATACATGGCTAGTCTTCCTTCCAATTCTCCCACATCACATTAACAAACGCGCAGGCAAGATTATTATAAATTGTATACTAAATAGTTCATTTTCATTTCAGGATAAGTTTATAAACAGGTGTAATAATTCAAGCATTTGGACTTTACTTTAAATGTTTTAAATCGAAAAAAGAATTTCAAACAAGTTTCTTTGTCTACTTGAGCAATTATGTCTACATCTCACTTCATTTTTTAATCAATAGATTGATTTCGGGATGAAGTTTATTCAGCAATACAAAACTAAATTTTTACATCAGTTGAACTACTTTTTGTTTATCCTTACAAGAGATTACTGAATATGATAATAATTGGGGGGGGGGGATATACACTGAACATTTTTATTGTATTTTTCAATAATACAAGAACGGATTCAGTGTAACTAAGTGTCATATAGAAACAACTGAATCAAAATTTTAAGAAAATTAAAACCGGAGAAAACTTACCATGGAATAATATAAGATAAATTTTAAAAGAAGCTTAAGCTGTGTAAAACAGAAATCAATCTGCAAATCAAATAAATTAATTGTGTTTGAAACCTTCAATAATTAACTTTTTATCAGACAATTTAAAACGACTATTTTTATACCGTGTTAATCAGATTTTTTTATTTTTTATATAATAATAGCTTTAATAACTTTTCCTGATTACATAATTTTACCTCTAACTTATTCCTTAACGTATAGTGTTATAAGGAAAGAAATAAGGAAAGAAATATCACTAAGGTATCCGACTGGTTGCGATCAACTTTTTTTTTTTAAAAGAGATATGGGGATTTTTTTGATATTTTTAGATTTGTTTAGTGCATTTTAAGAAAAATGTGCTAAAACTAAGAAGAGAAAAATAAATTATTATTACTAAAATGGGAAAAAATAGGTAAAAATTGACAAGAAATAGCATAAACGCGGTCCATTCTGTACCAAAGATTTATGAACAAATTTTCAAATTTTTCAATCTAATGTGTTGCTATATTATTAGTTTTTGAAATGACCTTCAGGATAAGAGATATTTTCTCTTTTACAAAAACTAGAGCACTTTATCTCAGTTACTATATGAAATTGATTAAAAAAATAGTGATTATATTCACATAAGGGACTGTAAATTTTGTAATAAAACAGTGATTGATAAATCTGAAGGTTAAAACAATTCTACTATTATACAGAGCTTTCAGAAAAAATTTCAGTTAATTATGTTCAAAACTTTTTTAGCAATTGCTGACCCCGTTTGATTATTTAAAAAAAAATCACATTTCGAGTAAAACGCGTTTTAAAGTATGGCATCTTGGTTAAAGTAATGGCATCTGCTTTTACTAAAACACTTGAAGTTTTTGTTCTAGTAAACGGAAAATGATAAAATTGGTATTTTTATAAAGCTAATAATATGGTCCATAAAATAAAATCATAAAAAAAAGTTGTCAATTTTTGGCAAAATTCACAATTTTATGGGAAGTAATACATACCCTAAATGGCTTTAGTTTTTTTCTATGATTAAATTCTAACAATACATGATAGTTGTTCTTTTAATCTCCCTTACTATTGTTTTCGTAAAAATAAATTCAATCTCGATGCTTTGCGAGAATAATTCGTTTTTCTATCCTCATATATTTCTCGTATTGTCTTCAGCTTTCGTTGCATAGTATTTCGGTTTCGGAAATTTCCTACGAAATTTTTGCGACACCACCAAGAATTGACAATATCTCTCCCTGAAAAGGCTTCCATTATATCGAAAACGTCGGCTATTTATCATCCTCATTATTCCTAAATATCCGCCATCGGCATTTATAATGATAATAGCAAGGGGACTCATTGTCTAGTTTTCATTACAGTATACAATATTCATTAATTAAAATCATACAACAAAGACCCGTTACTGAACACTTCCCACCGCCCTCCCTTGTCGTTATTAGAAAACTCTCCTCTCACTTATATCGATTGATTTACGAACCTTCCTCTCTATTTTCTTTTTGCAATTCTTTTTTTTTTCAATCATTCCAAAGGGCGGGTCGCAAAAGCCGCTTTCGCCAAACACTAACTTTTATAGGGGACACATTCATTATTGGAATATTTGGCTCGGAATCGAAGCCCCAGTGTCTCGTTGCGAGACGATTATTAAGAGCAGGGGCGCGAGCAACAAGTCGGGGCGGGGGATAATAAAGCACTTGGCCACACTGGCAAATACCGACGCTGCATTCCGTAGATGCCACGCGAAGGGGATTTAATTAAATTTGACCGATGGCAAGTTGATCTCCACTTCATTAGAGGCAGAGCGTGGTGAGGGTGTGGGAAGCCCACCCCCCTCCAACACCCCTTCCTTTTTATTTGGCTTGAGCCAATGTTTACCACCGAAAATATTACTCTCGCTTTCCTTCGATAATCTCTTATTAAAAGACCGATAAGAGAGAGCGTCTATTTTATTATTATTCTTTTTAGCCTCCTATTCTTTTATTTTTACTTTGACTCTTTTTTTTGTTTAGGGAGGGAGGGGGGATTGCGACGGAACTGACCTCCTTTTCCGGCTCTAAATTTTATAGTTGCTTCTCTTTACGAGATGAATTAGTAGCCTATTGAGCTGTCATTGTAGTACCGACCTTTTTCTGCGTAGTTGTAGGTCTGTGAAGGAGTTAAAATATCACCGAACAGTAACAAATAAAAGAGAAACTTAATATTTTGGAAATGTAAAATGCACCTTCCCTTTTTTTTAATCAAAATTTCTCCACGCGCGTTTTGCGCAATCATTTTATACTCTTGAAATGTTTACGACTCTACAAATACTGATAGTAATTTTGTATACTATTCGGTTAAAAGGTTACAAAATATGGTTGGTGTTGATAATATGTTCATTGTTTTGAATTATTGATGAAGCACGTGTAGATCATTTCAGAATAAAAATGGTTTCCCAGGATCTACTTCTGCAGACACTAATATCTCTTTTTATCAATTCAAGGGGTTGATTAAATTTTTCCATAAATAGAGTCTACCTCTTATGAATATATAATCTCCTTGAAACAAGTGACTTGAGGGAGTTATGAAATTGCTCCTTTTTGTATGTTTTGCTAATCTAAGATCGGTATCCACATAAAGTAAGCTAGACATAACCTCCCCCCCCCCCTTCGTATCCCAAATTCTTAAAAATAGTTTTATGTCATTTTTTTTTTGTTTGCGCACTTTAAAAATATAGCATCATTTCAATATAAAAAGCTATTCACTATTTAGGGTTAAAATGTTGTTCCTTTTTCTAGTAGTAGCGTTTGATGAATACATCATTCACTGGAGTGAAAACACGCCACGCAAACTCACAAAGAGTTACAACAAGTAAGGAACAATTAAACAAAGAATCAAAAAACAGGATTAAAATGTTTACATTATGCAATAAAAATATTAGAATTCCTTCAGGGTGTAACATTTTATTTATTTTGTATAAAGTTCAATAAAGGAAACAAAGCCTTTTATATAGTTTAATACAACTTTAAATAGTTGTAATGGCATTTCGTAAACATTACCACTTGCGTTGTAATAACCCTGCTCGCTCAGGGCTTATTGGTGTTTAGGGGTTGAAGAAAAGATCAGCCATAATTAGTTCAAATTATAATTTATTATTATTTCTAACTTAAATTGAAAACAACTCAGGGTAGGAAATGCACACTACTACTAAGTGTAAGAGGCAATAAGGATAGTTAATATTTGAGTATAATCTAAGTCACTTACTCTTAGAACACTTTGGACGTCTACGGTTTAGTTAACCGTAATTCCATTATTAGTTGTATGACCTCCGGTCGTTATTATTAATATCTATCTTATGACTTATTCGTCAATTAGCCATATTCAATCAACCAGAAATTACTCGTCAACTAACTCTCGACTAGCTCCCAACTACTCTCCATTAACTTCGCATATCTAAAAGTCAATGCTTAAATAGAGCCATTCATTTGAATAAATCGAGTCTTCTTCTTTGGGAGAAACTTTTCAATGGAACAACAGTTAAAAAGAAATAAATTTACCCCAAGAGGATTAGAGACAGATGCGCGGAGATAGACCCTTTACAAGGTGGATATATGTGGGATCAGGAAGTAAAATAAATATTGAATAATCTTGATAAATACAATTTCATTATTAGCAAATATACAAATACTTGAATTATAGAAATACAAAATGTTAAAATTGTCTAAAATTAACCTTACATAACAGGAGTATATATATGTGAGTGTGTGTGGAAGAGAGACAGAGAGGGCTCTATTAATTGTTATTATAAACTGAAGTGTGGTCTTCTCAGTAGTAATTTATATCAGCTCCTGAATCCAATTTGGATTAAAATGTAGAGGCCTTTACTCTAAACACCTAAATCCATGGAGAATCTTCCCCTTTTTTCTGTAGATAACGGGGTAAGGAATTTTGGAGAGAGGGGTGTGAACTCAGGTGTCGTTTTCGTCACTTAACCGTGGCTTAAAAATACAAGTTCCATCCCCAATAACCATTTTGTTTCTTCAGAATGCGATTCAATTAAAACCAAATCAAATAAAAATCCCTTTCCTGCAAGCTGTGTTGTAGATAAATTTTTCCACAAATTAGCCAGAATTTGACATTTGAATGCTCGATATAATATGAAATATTTATTTAGTCTGTTATGATTCACTGAAAATTCTAGTATTGAACAGAAATATCCTAAATTTTAGTTTTGTTCTTTTATTGTTTTCCTAATTCCAGGATAAATAACGGAAAGCAATAAATAAATAGATTTCCTTAACAGTTTCATAAGTAAAATATAAAATTGTCCTTTCATTATCAAGAACGAGGCTTTTAATTTTTTTCACGGAAGAAATAAGATTTTTCAGGTGTTATTTACATTTTATTATAATAAACTTAACTGTAAAAACCTCTAATACGTTTTTAATATACAAAACAATTTAAAATTGTCTTCCCTTTAAAAAGAAAATGAAAAAGTTCTAATACATTAAAAATTTGATAAAATTTTACCCCGTTTTAACCATGCAAAATCATATTAAAACACAAAAAAAGTTTTAAATTGCTTCTTTTATGGGAAATAGGAGCTTCAAATCAATATTCGTTGTTTATGCACTTTTTCAGAATTAAACACCAAACTTGCGGAGAGAATAATTTACACAGTAGTAAGATGAAAACAAAGAATATTCAGTATGCGTTGTTTTTCTCCTCCTTAAAATCATACTTCGTGCGTACTATAAACTGTATTTTATATTGCTGTACAATTTTTAAATTATTTTTTCAATATTTTCGTAAACTACAGTTTTATTTTTTTAACTAAAAACCTGATCAAGCTAAATTCTTTTTGCATCATTTCTTTTCTCTAAAAGGATTCATTTGACTGTGTGTACACCAATTTTTTTTCTTAATTTACTCACTTAAAATAAGGTATAATTCAGTTAAGCGTCTAATTTTAATCAAGATTCATATTAAATATGATTCTTCTAAATTAAATATTGAAATCGTGGAGGAGGGGCACAAATAAAAGCTTTTTATATAGAATCTCTTCACATTTCCAGAAGTAAATTTTTTCTCTCAGAATAAATAATACTTATATTTATTTTTATTATTATTACCTTTTAGTTTCTTTAGAGTGCCTGAAACGGAATGAAAGGAGAGGAAAAAAATTTCTCTTTCTAAATGGGATCCCATCAAAATAGATTTCGTTTTAGTAACGGTGCGTTATGTAAAAGAAGTTTCGGAAGGTTAACAAAAAAATGGAAAAATGGCGCATTCGGGGCGAGAGATATGAAAAGAAAAGAACACGAGACTCATGAATGCAGCGCTTTTTAGAACGAGGAGGGGAGTTATGAAATCGGAGCGCCGTCCATTGTGCTTGCGGGGAGGGAAGGGCCAATTATCGAGACAAAATTAGCCTTTCTCACGCCTTTCGAAGTCCACTATCTGCGACATCTCTGCCACTGGCCAGCAGGGCGAAACAAACCACCCGACCGGGAGACCCGAAACCACCGCAGGGACAAGGCAAGATGCACGCCGCCCGGAAAAATTGAAAGTTTTTCACGGCCCGCTGACTCCACTGACATACAACTCCGATACACTCACTCCGAAGAGGGGATGCTCCGGAAAAAAGAGGGAAACTTTTGCCCCGGGTTTCGGGTGTTAATGGTTTTTTTCCCTCCACTCTCTTGGAGCAGCTGCAATCGACGCTTTCATTAATTCATAGCCACTGTTCCAAAAAATCTCGGAACATCTATCTCCATTTCTTCGATTCTGTATTCTTATTTGAATGGGGAGGGGAAGAGGGAGGATAATTTTTTAAAAAAAAAGAATGAACCTCTTTTTTTGGAGGGGTAGGGGAGAAGAGAGAATCTGTTTTGCTGTTCGCAATCGAGAGAAACCAATGCTGCATGCAAATCAGAAAGCACACAGCCGAATATTTTTCGTTTGTTGTTACCGGAATAATTTTAAATGTGTACCGAATGATGTGTAATGATGTTTAGAAAAAAATATATTAACATTTAGTTCTCTAATTAGTACTTTTTATTATAGAAATGCTATAAAAATAATTTTTTTGCAGTATATTTTTTAACGCGAATTCATTGAACACCATTCAGTAATATTTGTTTTCCCAGTTTTGTTTTTTAGCATTTATATTTAATAAGTTCGCTTTTCTTTGGAGATTATAACGTTTCATTTTATTATCCTAAATTATTTAAAAACATTTAACCGGAAAGGGAACTGTTATTAAATGGATGAAATCGAAAAGTGGTTATTTTAGTGATTTTGCTATTGAAACACAATTCGAAACACTTGACAATTCATTAGAAAACTAAATTGTTAAATATACAGAATGTGTTGAATTGTTAAATTGTGTGAATTGTTAAATAGAATGTGCATAAGAGCAGATCACGGTTATATGGAGAGAAAAAAAATATTGGTAATCTGAACCCCTACCCACATGTGGGCAAGATGTTCTACGGCATAGAGATTAAGAGAAAATAATTTCTTAAAAAAACTTAAAAATTTAATATTTCCACAAAAGAGATAAATTTTTGAAAAAAAAACCAAGAAAAGATTTTATTTTGATTGGAAGATTTTAGACTTAAAATAATTATTTTTCTGCAATATAAATAACCAAAAGTGACGTTTATTGATAAGAGTCTACTGAGTAGTACAATGCTCATTGAAATATTTCATAACTAAACTTTCTCTTCCCACACCGTCGAATCAACCCGATCTAAGTTTTACCCCGTCTTACACTTTTTCGTGCACAATAGTTTCAACCGCAACTTTTTTTTTTAAAAAAATTAATTCTAAAAAAGCTGTTAAAGGTTATGAGTGACATCTATTTGAAGTCGCTCCTTCACCGTCCTGCCTACCTAAGGGCGGGGGGGGGGGATAATAATTATTATTTTATTACTATTCAACCACACTAATCACCCACAAGTGAAACTACAAGAGAAAGTGGTATAAAGAAACTTGATACCCTTAAAGTGATAAAAGTGAAAGCAATCTACTCTAAGTAAACAAGCGCAAGTAATCTGTTTAATTTAATCTAACCCCAATCTATCTTAGATTATTAGTTCTCAATCCATTAATTTAGTATAGTGGCAAACTCCTTCCTTAATTCAAGTTGTGATAATAAATTATATCTCACGTACGTATCACCGCAACAGTTCCTCTGCTCCTTCTATCTTACATTTACAAAACCTTGACTTTATAGAGTCAAACTAATCTCATATCAAGGTTTCTTCTTGAGGGATGGCTGTGAATTAACGCGGAAGCTAGTTCCAAAGTTACTACAAGAGGATTAATCAGAAGGTTGAAAATAGGTCCATTACAAGGTACCTGATGTCTTTCTTGTAACTATTTAGTATGAGCCTTCTCATCACACTAAAAGTTAAAATGTACTAATAAATGTCTATTTCAATAACAATAACATTGGTTTTTTACTATAAAAAGTTTCAAATACTTACATTTAACTCCCCGTGTGCCAGTAAATTAATTTTTGTTTTATTTTTTTCTTTATCTATATACCAGAGAATATCTTTTCCGCATAGGTAGGTTTTGAAATTCTAAAAATAATTTTCTTGACCCAGTCTACTGTAAATACTTTATATATAACATGTATACACCACATAGTTTACCAACTGTTGTGATGAAAATGACAATGGAATATCTAATTTATATTTTTCAATTAATGGCAATTTTCTTAGTCCTTTTTTTTAAAACTCTTTTGTAGCAATATATACATATTTTTGCTTAAAGGATACGCTTCATTCAAATCATGTTTGTATTTTAAACTCGAATTGTTTGAATATTTTTTTCATAAATTTAGAAACCTCTTTTTTTTGTTTATTTTTATTATTTAATTTACAAATTTTTCCTTCCTGAATGTTTTTGATTTTGTGTATTTCTTAATTCAAATTTCTTAACAATATTATTGTACAAAAATTAGACATGACATTTTCCATTTAATGAAAAAATTCTACCTTTCGATTATCGGTTATAATTCGTTATTGGAAAAGAAGATGGCAGAATACTTTATGCACTTGAATCAATGCCATCTTCTATTTTCTTTCTACATTATATATTTACGCTATTAACTTCATAATTGCATAGCTTTTTAGCAAAATTTTGTCGCGACCCTGCGTTCACTAGTGAAATTGGAGACATCGAATAAACAGACATTATAATGAAATGAACACTTTTATTACTCTTTCAATTTATTATATGATGGACATTTAAACCAAGAAAGTAGTTATTAACCTTGTGTGGGTTCTTTTACTGATCGATGTGTTCGAATTGATAAAAAATAACGACTGTCCGCGTTTTTGTCCCACCGATTTATTTTTCTCTTTCTATGGGACACATCACAAAAACGAATAAATTAAGAAGATGTCAACAGATTGCAAAATTCATCGTCCAGCAGTCTTTCTTCCTCCAACCACGTTTTTCTTGTCTCCGGCTTTCTCGCATCCGTTGCCTTCTATCTGCCGCTCCGGTCCGGTCTGGTCTGCTCTGGTCTCCCTCGTTGCCGGGTCCTTCTCTCTATATATCCCGGACCCGCTGCCAGATCCTCCCATACCTGTTGCCAGATTCTCCCATGTATGTTCGATCTGTTGCCAGGTGCGGGTGTTTGATCCGTATATTGATTAACTTAATTACTAATCTAAATATGTTTAACAAATAACTAGATGACTTATCTCTCGCTAATATCTGATGCAAGGATATCCGTCTTGGCTTGATATATATATATATATATATATATATATATATGTGTGTGTGTGTGTGTGTGTGTGTAAGAATATGAATTAAACAATTCACAATTCCACATATCTTTCCATTTTCTTTTAAATACTGTAATTTTGGTATTCAGAAGTTAGATTCTATAACTTTTCCCGTAGCTTTGCAGTTTTATCTAAGAAATAATTGATTTAATATTCCCTGAATAGTTATTTACTTTTATGTCCACCAAACGTCATCTTTCTTAATTAGCAATGATTGTATTAGACTTAAGCAAATCATGAATTTTCTCAACTTCATTATATAGAATTTTCTGCAAAACTGTATGTCTTATAAACCTCGTTTTTTTCTCAAGAAAGACAGTAAATGGTAAAAACTCTTAAAATATCTTTTGCGTTGGGGAGTGGGATGAGATAAAGAAGTTTCCTGTCCTATTCGAAATTTACGCAGCAGTTTACGTGTGACTCGTCTGCATCTGTAAAGTCTATTAATGGGTGCACCTTTTCCAGGGGAAATTTGCTGCTCTTTCTGTTCCTGACAAAAAGTATGCGTCATTTGAAAAGAAATCCAATTTTTTTAATCCAATCTAATAAAAAAATTCGGTTGTTGAAATAATTAATTAATTCGGGTTTTATTATTCGTGATATAGGGGATTTTTGTCTTCCTTTTCACCGGGGAAATGAAATTCACTAAGTAGGGGTACGTTAAATCGGGATCCGATGTATGTAAAAAATGCAACGGATGTTCATTTAATCGACATGAAACTAGAGGCAATGAAATTATTTGATGTGCATTTGTTTTAACTGCTTTTAGAAATGTTAAAACAAATAAAGTAAGATGTTATATTTTCAAATGTTATGTTTTTTTATTTAAATCATCAAATCAAATACGTATGGAGTAGTAAAATACTGTTGTCGGAAAAAAAAATCCCGGGAAAATAGTAGCAGGTACAAAAAGGGGGAGGGGAAAGAAAATAACAAAAATACATAATATATAGTTGATTATAAACTGTTCTAAGATTTTCAAATGTCCTAGTTGTTCAGATTTCTATCAACGATAAAAAAAAATAATTTATTTTCCTCTTTTTGTATTAATTAAAATAACGGTTTTCATTCATTTCACATTTCTTATGTAATTATATGGTCAAATAGTCGAAGTGACTTTTCAACAGAAACATTGTCATTCCAAAAACTTTGTTCTCTACAATCCTTTACCCTCTCCCCTTACGATAATTATTTGTTTACAACTAAATACCAGAAGAGGGGGGGGGGAGTACTATAATGTAAAGAATTTAAGAGAATACTATATGAAAATCGTAAAAATTTACACAAGAAGCTTCTTTTCTCTCTGAAACTGAAGATTAATCAAACTGCTTTGACCTTTTCTCGTAATCCATAAGCTTCGAAGCAGTCATCTATTAAATCCAAACGGAAGTTTAATAAAAAAATTGTTTTGTAAGATTCGTTACTTTATTTTCTTGTTCAACTGCTTTGAATGCAAGAAAAGATAGAGTTAAATGTATTAGTCCATGTAAGACTGCTTTGAGGGTAAGAAATATCTTTTTTGCCAATAGGACAGCTGAAAATATCCTTTCATTTTATCAGCTGTAGCGTAGGAAATTTTAGAAATGTACCAAGCAGTACAATTGTCAAACCTTCTGGGGTGGAAAAATCGACAGGGTATTAATATCCCTCGTGGTTGTTTCCAACAGTATTGAACAGTCATAACTCTATTGAAAGATCATAATGTCCCCCACAAAATCTTTCAACAGAGATCCCATTCACACAAAACGATCGGAGACAGTTTAAAAAGCCCGTAAAAAACAGCGCACGATTTAGCGGAAAAACGATATCGAATGGCCACGAACCATTTGATTTGTTCTTTATGAATCCTCCTCTCCTCGGTCGATGGCTTTCTGAAAGACGGACTGACAATGAAGCCACCCAGCGCCCGGTCATCCGATCAAAAAAAGAAGACGTTTCTTGAGGGACCTAAACGGATTATCCGGCAGAGACACAAAGCGCTACAGCGTGCTGACAAAACCGTCTCCGCTTCGGTGCCGACCATCCTCTTGTTTGACAGCTTTCATTCGATTCCCCGACCTCATTCATAGACCCCTCCCCCTACTAATCGCTTTTGGAAAAAGATACCCGATTAGGTTTTCATGTAATCCCTTTGAGCCACAAAGGATCTCACAGTTACCAGTCCTCTTCTTGTTCACGGATACTTTGGATACACGTGGGAGACGAGAGCAGCTTGAAAAGGATCCATCCACGAAAAAAGATAGGGGCAACATGGATTTTTTTTTAAAAAAGTAGATAAATTGTTATATGGAACCGATTCCATCGAGTGACATACGTTTCTTACGGTGAAAATGAAATCGATAATATGTGTACTAAGATAGATCGAAAAGGTTTTTTGCACAAAATTTCAAAATCTACCTATGTGGTAAAGATGTTCTATTGCATGTAAATGAGGGGGGAGGGGATAAAATAAAAATAATTAGTCATGTTAAGCACTGCCATAAGGGGAATGAAACTCATGTATGTATTGGATCTTTTATATGTGTGTATGGTAAAAAGTCAAAAGTGATTTTTGTTAGAATGAAACAAATATTTTAGTACTCCTTAATATTTATTGCGATGAGAGGACACCCAATAATGGCAAGAAATTCATAAGGCACATTTAACAACTGCAGTAATAAAATTTAAATTAGTTTAAAATCAGTTTCAGTATTAAATTTTTATCTAAATTGTAGTGCCCGACAGAGTGGAAGACGGGAAAACGCTTGGATCGGACTGATTCGACGATGCTGTGAGAGAAAGCTGGGCAGTGTTGGATTAAACGACATGAAGACCCCTATGCAGTCGAATTCTCGGGACCCTGTAGCCTTATAATTTTTTACACATCATTTTAGGAATATATTTCATTTCACAAATAAAATAACAAATTATCAGCAAATTAAAAAAAGATAACTTAAGAATAATTGTTTTTTGAATCTGTAATGTCTTGCAATAAAAAATAGCTGAATATTTGATTTTCTCAATTTTTTGGGGCCCCTAAAAAGCATGGGGCTCATAGGCAATCGCCTACTCCGCCTAATGAGTAATCCGGCACTGGAGATGGGTTATGAAATGTTTTAGTGTTCATTGTATTATTCACTACACAGTAGTCACTAATCAGTAATCATCCCTTTAGGTTATTTATATAGCAGAAAAATAATTATTTTGAATCTAAAATCATTTAACAATAATTAAGGCTTTTGGGATTTTTTTTCCCGAAAATTCACCCACTGCGGGGTCATATTAAGTTTTGAAGACGTTTTTATTATTTTTTTCCCTCACCTCCTACCAAAAAACATTTTTTCCGCATAGGTAGATTCCGATAAATAATAATTTTTTTTATCTTCATATAACTTTGATCCACCTTAATGTGTACATGATACTCCGATTCATAATATTGGTGCAATTGTGACATTTGCTTTCGCTATTTTCTAATTTTCTAGAAAAAATGTAATTAATTAATAATGCGCCCGTGATGGAATTTTATCTCCTGAAGAAGCACGAAGAAACAAACGCAGAAACTGTAAATTCTTTTAATGTTGCAAGGTGCGCAAAAACAAACTATAATAAACGAATGTCTCAATTTTTTTAAAAGTGTGTGTATGCAGGGACGGAGTATTACGTGTAAAATGCATGAAAGTGAAATTAATAACATTTGTAGAAACTCCTGGTGGAGCTTATTTAGTTAATTTACAAGGAGGTGTACAGTGGTTTAGGATTTATATAGAAGCTCACGAAAAGAAAAGTCCGGCAAAAAATTCGGTAGTCCTTTTCCATAAAGGAAGCTTATTTACAACTCTCACGGTTAGGAATAAGTAAAATATGTCACCCTTTCTGATGAAAAACATGACTACACATCCTTTCCAAAAAGTGAACTTTTGTAAAAATCTCAATGCACATCATTTTCGCTTTCTAATAATTTTCACACACATAGATTTAAATTTTTTTAAAGGAAATATATATATATATTTTTTTATTTAATTAAACCAGAAGATTGAAATGGTTAGTTTGGATTATATTTAAAGACGTTCATTGTATATAAAAAATAAGTTTTCCCATTAATTTTTTTTATAAAAATAGTACTAAATTTTTGTATTGTATGCAGGCACAATTTTCTTTGGGGGACGCAACGTTGATTTTATTGAAAAAGTGAACAGCAATCATAAATAAATCATTACATGTATAACTATGAAACTATTGTGCCGTGGCTTCGATTTTTTCCCAAAGTTATTCAAAATCCTTATTAATTAATTTTGCGACAGATTTATAAACAGTATTAATTAAAATGGCTCGATAAATCACATTCATTATTATTTTTTTAAGTTAAATTGAAATCGAATCAAAATCGCACTTTTCCCCCTCAAAATTTTACGAACAAATATGAAAGGCTCTAGAGCTATGAGCTTTTTGACAACAAACCCACAGTAAATTCAAGACTTATAGTTGCACAAATGTATGACGAAAAGCTGTATAATGTTCCCATCGCAGTTATTAAGACAGTAATATCATTAGTTTAACCAAAATTTATTCACAAATATTTGTAGAAGAAAATTTGAAATACTCTTATGTTGCTTTATTTCGCTCGTTGTTACATCCATTGTAACAATGGATTCATATTTGATAATATTCAATTTACACATTAGAAAGCTCAGTATTATTCTTTAAGAAAGTGAAGGTTTTAGAAAGATTTAGGGTTTTCCTTTAAAAAAGAAGAAGCAAAACGTAAAAAAATGCAAACAACATAATAAGGAAGTAACTATATTTATTGTTTTTAATGGATAGTTGTAACGAAAAACTAGAATTTATCGCAACAATTTGTTTTTTATTGTACAAATTTTCTCTCATATGCATTTTCTATTCTAATTTTTTCTCCAAAAATTGATGGCTTTTTTTGTAAGATTGTGATTTTGATGTAAGATTGTGATTGTGATTTTGTGATTTCACCTTAAGTTTGAAAATTTGTAAACATTTTAAAAGCTATTCTCTTTCTACAATTTGATGTTTATTTGTATTCATTATCTATTCTGATACTGAACTTGAAATTTATTTTTATTCACTTGTTACGGAATAAATAATCTAGGGCATATTGTGCAAGTGTCTGATTAAGCTTTTGTTAAAAGATAAACGACGGACATTATAAATATACATGGAATGGGCTGGAATTAATATCTCTTTATACACACTAGAAATACTTATGTGAAAACTGAAAATACTTTGACCAAAAACTAAATTTACACATAAGCTATATTCTAGTATATTTAATAAAATACCTTAAAATCTATGTTCAGCTTATCAAATTTCCATTTTGTTCACTAATGTATACTTAATTTTTAAGAATAAAAATGTCTCTATAGTACGTATAGGTTTGGCTAATATAATACGATGATAAAAACAAGTATATCAAATCTAATGTTTTTATTTTGATAAACAGGTGAGCAGTGTGTACGGATTTCGGCACAAAAATTAAATGAGAGTCTTATAACTAATCAGTTTATTTACTCACAAAAAGGATTTATTGGAAAATAATTAATTGAAGTATAAAGTATAATTGCCTTCAACAATGTCTATTTGATATCCAGATAAACTATTTTCATAAGAAAATCTTAAAAGACGAAAGTCTGTAAGTAAAATTAACTTTAAATATGAAAACACACAAAAACAAAACGAAAAATTATTATAAAAGGAATTTTTAAATGATAACGTAAAACAAGATCTTTTTTGTTCCTTTTTCTTAACATCGACTGAAAAAAAACTAATGTACCTCTTTAACTTACCTGTCAACACCTTTTGTTTTAAGATATATTTTGAAAATAGATAAAGATACGCCAGGACATTTATTTCTTATTATTTTCTTTCTTTTCAGTAAGGTTTATTTTAAAAGTTCCTTTTTCTTTCTTTCTTTGGTTTTCTTTTTTTGTGTTTGTATTTTGAATTTTTAAAAACAATTTTAATATATTAGTATTATATACTTTTTTTCCTTGTACGTTTCTAGTTTATTGAATACTTTTAGTTTAATACTCCTTTTAATTTATCGCTTATATAATTACATAGCTTCATCATTTTCTTTTGTTCAGAAGATGCGTCACAATAAGTTATTTTTATAAGAAGGATTGAAAAGTATTTCTTCAGAAAATTATTTGCCAATTGAACTTATCAAGACATACTTTTCAAAAGCGTAATAAAACCGTTAATTTTTCTCAATAGTCTCAAACATTATAACTGACGAGAAATTTGTGATTAACAAAAACCTTATTCGATACATTATTTCGAAGTCAAGATGACATTAAAAAAAACTTTCGTAATGAATTTTCTAGCATTTAATGGAATTGAAAGATTCTATATCAAAAAATCCTCTAAAACTCCATATATGTATTACATTATTTGTGGAAACTTTTTTTATGTAAAACATTTCGTAGTTTGAAGAAAAATTTTTAATGAATAAAACAAAAATATCTTAATACAGAAAAAACTAGTTTTATTTTGACAAAATAGTGTCGGTTAACTTTTAGAAGGAATTTGAAATAGGGTGGAGTAATCTTTAAAAATCGTGAGTTTCTTATTTTTAAAATTAAGTTCATACAACATAGAATATGCACTGTTTGCTAAAATCATTTCTGAAAAAGATAATTTTTAAGAAAACTCAACACTATTTCGTTTTAAATAGCAAACGGATAGCTTTTCTTGTACAATTTGGAAGGTTAAAAGAACCCGGATAAGCCTGGAGATTATGGCCTAAAAATTTTCTTTTTAGTCGAGCGTCCTTATGAAAATCAAATTAACGTGTGATCAGTTTTTGAAGGAAAAAAAACCCATTTGTTTCATAATGTATTTGCTTACGAAATATTTTTGAAGATGTGGCTTTGTTTAAAGCCCTCTATATTTTTGAAAATTGTTCTGTGCATAAATATATCCAGTTTGATTTGCGTATGTAAAACACAAATTCGTGTATACTTTTGAAATGTATATTTACGAATTACTCTAAAATAATTATTTTTATTTCCAAATTAAATAATTTGTCTTTTTTAAAGTAATTATTTTTCATTTTTATTTATTTATTATATTTTACATAAACTATGGAAGAGATATTCAATTTTTAAGGTACTAATAATCAGGAAACATGTTTTATAAAAGACAGAGAAATAAAATTTAAAAGAGAGATTTTACATAGGTAAGATTTTGATAAAGCTTTTTACTTTTTTTAATTAATTCAATTTTTAAGGTACTAATAATCAGGAAACATGTTTTATAAAAGACAGAGAAATAAAATTTAAAAGAGAGATTTTACGTAGGTAAGATTTTGATAAAGCTTTTTACTTTTTTAATTAATTAAATTTTTACTACTTAATTAAATGTGAAAATGCTACTATATCTTCTTTCCAAATAACATTTATCCGTCGGCGGAGTTAATAAATTTTTTTGCCTTCAATTATACAGCAGTCCTTCATCCATTTTTTTTTCGAATGCATACACCAATAAAAATTTGTTTTCAAAATCATACAAGTAGTCTGAAAAAATTTAATTTTCCCAGCATGAAATTTTTTCAATTGTAAATTAGGAATAACTGTGTAGTTTGAATATCAAGACTGATATCGCATTTTAAGAATTAAAATAAATGCTATAAGTAATGATGGAGAATGATATTTCTACCTCAATAACTTGTCAATTACTCCCGATATGTAATGATAAAAAAAAACATTTAACTATTAAATAACTTCCTTTCGTAGTAAAATATGAAATAAACAAACAAATAAATAAGAGGAATGAAAAGAAATTCTATAAAAGTGAAATGAATAAAAATTTAATTACATTCAATATAATTACATTTTGAATTGCATGTGCGTCATAATGCCTGCACATTTACAATGATGCGAAATACATATATACATGCACAGCAATGAAATAAAGTATACAGCTTTATACATATACAAAAAAATCGACATATTCCAAATGAAAATGGACTTTTTTAAAAAGCAGAAATTAATTTTTATCATCTCCGAGATCACATCAACCGATATAGACTTTGTACTTGTCTTACTCTTGAAATGTTAGGTGATCACATTTAAAGTCTTTTATTAAAACTATAAAAATAATTAAACTAAGTAACTACAGAAAGAATTCATGTACCTAAATAATGAAAAGAAGGTTTAAGTGATTAAATACTTTTCTTGAAAAACTAAGCGATGAACTCAACTACAAAACTGGTATAATTACATGTATGTTAGTAAAAGTAAGATAGTATGTTAATCCTTTATAAGGTCATTTTTTTCTAGTAATGTTATGTTAAAATTTTTTGAGGATTTAAATTGATTTATAAAAAGAAACTCATTAAGTTCATTGCTTAAAATTAATTTGATTTTTTAAGTTCATTTTTATATTGCATTACATAACATTTTAAAAAATAATCCATTAAAACTGAAATATACCGAAGGAATTACAGATTAGAGGCATTTTGTATTTTAATGTAACATTTTAAGAATTTGTACATACAATTTCAGAAAGCAACAATCAAAACATAATGAAACATTACGAGCTATACAAACGTATCTTGTTCTTATATGTTTTAGTATTATACAAATGACAACTTCTATATGCTTTTCGCCAAATTGGTATATAACCACCAACTTTGGATTCTTGCTGCTCAAGAAATTTACAGGTTGTCTTTTGCGTTTGCGATTTGAAAATATAGATATCAATGGACTAAATTCATGACGGTCACATGATAAATTTTAACACGTGTTCTAGATTGAATTCAAAACGGGCAATAAACTATCTCGTACTTTTTATTCTATTTGTAAAACTTAGGTAAAATTTCAAATTGCATAATTGGGTAAAGATGCTCAAGAGTTATAAAAAGAAATTTCTGCAAAAAGATTTTAAAATTAAAGAAAAAAAAGTCTTGTTTTATACATGTACTTTTAAATAAAGTGACAAATATTAATTTTTTTAAAAAAAAGTTTCTGCAAAAAGCGTAATTTGGCAACAACGAAGTGCATGAACTGATTTGCTGAAAATAGATAAATGCATTTATCGTGACTATGACATCACATGTGTTTTTGAACTTGATTGGCTAAAAACACGTGGTTTGAAATTATCATGTGATTATGACGTCACATGAATTTAGTGAAGTGCTAGCAGCACAAATTATAGGTGAGAAAATATCTTCCTACGGATATTTAAAAACTAATTAAGTTTATGGTAAGTATACTTACCACGTCCTTATAAAGATTTAATATGAATAGAGTTCGCGGAAACTATGGAAGTTAAATACTGAAGATTATGTTAAAGCCAAAGTGAAATTTAAGTAGATAAACTTTAATACTATGTGTGATCACCTTTTAGTTAAAATAATGATACTTAGGCTCAAATGTTCATGAAATACAGGTACATAAAGATGATTAGATATGTATACATACTCTCTTTTGATAAAAGAAATTCAAGATGATTTCAGTAAGCGAAAAATGAAGCACATTTTAAACTTTACATGAATGTACATATAAATAAAGCCTTACATTTATAAAGAGCAAAAAACACTGGCAACATTTCTTTTGTGTGATATGTTCAAGAAGGAGAATAGTTTGTTTAACACGAGGAGTATATGCTCGGAGCTTTCAAACTTATGCCATTAATGATAGACTTAACACCTTCAGGTTCAGAGTCTTAAAAGTGGCACATTAAAAGAGGAAAGATAAATAAAGTTCCTGAATCAACTCCAATAATATTTCCGGTCTCTGTACAACAGTCCATAATATTTTCAGAATCATTCGAAGTTTGTCTATGGGACTTTTCGTTTCCAGTGGATACAATTTATTTCATCAAGTTTCTATATTGTAGGTTAATTTATTCAGTGTACCCATTAGGACTTTTCGTATCGGGTGAGGACAAATCTTGCGGTGATGGATTACCACACGTCGGCCAGCACTCACCCACTTTCTTTTTATCTTCTGGCGTTGTCGATGTACTATTCGTTAAGGTTGAGCCGAAGAAGTTGGGATAACCCGGAGTGAACGTCGGTGTGATTCCGGGGAAAAATCCGGAATACGTGGGAACTGCCAGAAGACCTCGGCTTCCTGGGCTTGACGAATAGGGCCTCCGAAAAGGCAAAGCGCCCATTGCAATGGTAGAAGCAGGGGCAAACCCTGAGAAATTGTGAGGACTGGAAAAGCCTGACATAGAAGGGGCTGGCTCTCCAAGGCTGTTCGACTGCCGGGGACTCGGTATCCGGGTGAGAGGTGAAGCACTGGGACTGGCTGCTTCGGATGAAGTCTCGTTGACCGTCTTCTCCGAATCCGGTTCTTTAGTGCTGAGGAGATCATCGATAGCCTGCAGGACATCGCCTCCGTTCCTTTGGAGAACCACATTGAGGATGCTTCTGTTCTCTCTGGGGAAAACTCTGGCCAGGATGTCGATGGGGGACTTCTTTTTGTGCAGGTCGAAGGTTCTCAGGTCGCTTACTGAAGAGGGGCTACTTTCTGGTGAGGGAGCTCCATTTCGGTGGTGGAGGTCAAGCGGTTCTTGTGGTGTCCATTCTGGCGGCGGCTTCCGCAACTCTGTGGGGGGTGGCGAAGAAGAAGATGGCTCCGTTTCCTTGGAGGCTCTATCCTCATCCTCATAGGGTTCCGAATCTGTGGTGGCTTCTTCGCCTTCGGGCCTGCGTTTGGAGCTTTTCGGACTCGATGGAGATTCTGTAGGAGACAAGCGGGATCTCTTCCATTCTGCTTCAAATAAAAATGAGCATTAGTACTTTAGAATTCAATTACTTACCACTATATAGGCGAATTCTCTATGGTTCTGTTCTATCTGGAGTCTTTTGTTTGTTCCCAGCATCAAAAAACTCCGATAATTATTGTATCTAGTGAAACATCCATTTAATTAATTTGTTAACAGTTTCAAAACAAAAATCTTAGGATGAATCAATAAGTTGTCAAATGACTAAAGACTGATTATAGTCATGTATGAAATTATAGTATTAATAAAAAAAAAAAAAAAGATTTTATGTTTACCGCGTTTTGTTGTAACCTTAAAACTTAAAAATAATTACCTAAAATTAATATTTAAGTATTCAATTGTAATGCTATGGCGATTAAATTGTGCTTGGCCAAAATTAAAGCTTACAGCCAACTATTAGTCAAAAATGACTAATTTTCTATAAAGGTTTTTATAAAATGTCCTGCCCCTGACTTTCCAGTCTGTGCTTCACTCACAAATTATAAATAAAGGAAATAACTTTTATGAGATTTGAAACGATAGTGCTAAGAGATGTCAGGATTGTTCACAGAAATGAATGTTGATGTATATGTGCACTGTAAATAAATAGAACCAAGATTCAACTGATGCGGAATATCTTCGTTTTTGACTGTACATTTAACATTACTTACAAAAATCTTAAAACTAGAAAGAAACGGTAATTCGAATGAAATTAAGCTCATGATTTTTATCAGCATGCTTAATTGTTAAGCATAGAAATATTTATTAATATCATTGCGCAAAAAAGTAACTAGAGTTTAACAGCATTCGTGTGTTTGTTTATTTAGGGCAATTTTTTTTGATTCTGCTTTTTTTTTTAAAAAAAATTGTTACATTAGAAAAAAAAAGAAACTGTAAGGAGAAAGAGAATCGATGGATATTTTCTATATAGTAGCCGTGTTTCTCTTAAGTTGCCCATGACTTTGTAAAATGGAGTAAAATTACCTTATTAGCATCTCAAAAAATAAAGAACTGTTTTAGAGAAAATCTATTGTGATTAAGATTAAAATGTCTCTTTTCATCGACATTTATTGCTTATTAACATCGCAATTTGAAGCTGTATGAAGTCTTCATAACTGTGAACCACGGTCAAAAGACCACACAGGACCCCTCTCCAAACTTCCACTCCACGGCATTGTGAGGACAATGTGTGGATAGATTTAACGGGCATCACAGTGGATATTTAATATGTCACTGGGCTCGGACTCGCGATTTGTCAGAAATAATGATGGTCAATATAGTTTATGACTACATTTGAATACCATAGCCACTCTCCCTTCAAAGAGAGAAAAACAGTTTTGTTATTTTTATTAATTCCAAAATTTTTTCCATACTGAAGCACAAAACTCATCTTTTCACAAACACGTATGGATATGATATGCAAAATTCTAAAATCTACGAAAATTTATTATTGCTGTAAAACAAATATAAAATAAGTTGAAATACAAAATGGATTTTTCATAAAATACAATCCGATGTTCAGAATTATTAAGTATAATTATAATGCATGAACACTTTAATTTAGTTCCTTTTCAAAGTATTAGAAATGATAATACTATCTATTATGAAGCATTCTTTTTAATTGCTGAAACGTGTATATATCTTCGTTTATTTTATTGACTTATTTTTAAAATGATAATAATAGACATTTAGCTATTATAAGCTTCTTTATCTTAAGTAGCATCATTGACAGAAGTCTTATTCATTAGTTAATAATTCCTCCTTTAAGAAGTTTTTTTTCAAAATTAAGAAATTCTGAGCTATTCTTAATTGTAATTAAGTGCTTCACGACGATTTAAAAATTTGTTTTATCAAGAAAATATTGTTTTGAAATAAATCTATTGATTTTTTGTTTTGGTTTGACGAATTAATAAATATATACTCAATCAGTTATTATTTAATAAAATTGGATTATTTTATAATAGCCGATTGAAAATTATAACACCAGATGCAAAAATCTTATTCATTAATTACTAATTCATTATTTAAAAAAAAAGTTGAACAGAAATTAAGAAGTACACAATTAACTTGATTATAAAAAAGTTCTATTGAACATAATCCAAGAACTTTTTTTATTGAAGTCACTCTTCAATTAGCGCAAGTGACATTTTCTTTTTTTTTTTCTCCAAAAACACAACTAAAAGAAGTTGAACTTGAAATTCCCAAACACTCATTTCCTTTGCACAAAAAAAAAAAAAAAAGAAAGAAAGAAAAAAAAAAAAAAGAGAACAATAGCTAAATGAAAGCACGTGTCGGCACCTAATCCCAAGACCTTTAATTGCGTTTGAGAACAGGAATCTCAAATAAAGAACGAAAAGAGGAGGGGAAAAAATATCGTATCATCCAATATCGACAAGAATCTTTTCCCCAAATAATAAAAACGCTCTGCAATAATATCCCGAGGAAGAGGTTTCATCAATATATATATATTTTCATCTTTTCCTAAAAACACTTTTTTTCCCTATCTTCTACTTTCTTCCCTTCATCTATTTTTGTTAACAGTTCTCACTCGACGTGTGGGCATATTTTATTGGAAAAATTCCGCGATATGAAATCCTTCATTCCGTGCCCCCCCCCTCTTCGTGTAAGGAAGAGTTGTCCTGTTGCACCCCCCTCCCTGTGAGTTTTTAATAAACCCTCTCCGCCAGAGTATCGTAAAGTGTCGAAGCAATAAATTGGCACACAGCAGCGATATCAGCTGCAGCGACACTTCATTAAAGGCAGGATGGAGGCGCGTCGGCATCCCAGGAATCCGGCCCTCGCAATCGGGCGTCCGTCAAGAAGCAACTTTCATTATGCCTGGGCCAGGTCCGTGTCAGTTTATCCGGCAGCTCTTTGTGCCCGAGCCGGCATTCCTCTCGCCCCTATAACTATATCGATTATTAAATTTTTGTCCGCACTGCGATATGAGAAGGCGTCATTTATCAGGTCCCCGGCTTTCCCCCGTGAAACAAGCTTCGCTCCATTAATATCGCATTTTATGACTTCGCCCCGAGTCATATGTCAAATCAACGACAATGCCCACGAAGCGCCGCCCCCTTTTCGCCGCCCCGGATAGAAACGCTTTCATCGAAAGAATGCTCGCTCGGGAGCCCCAAACGATATTTCAAAGGATAATGCGCACGCCAATAGAGATTACCTTCGCCCCCCACCCCCACCTTCTTTGCTCGAGAAACAGCTCTTCTCTTTTTTCCCTACTATTATTTATTTATTTATTATTATTATCGCCATCTTCCGAGCTTCCTCCGTAAATACTTCCTTTGTGTTATCATCTTCACCGCCGAAATTACCCCGCCCTGCTCACGAGGTGCTCCTCAGGTGTTAAAATTAAAATTTATTTTTTTCAGTTCAGTTTAAACGGCAAGGAAAAAGAAGAATCTCTCGAAGAAGTGATGTACAATACTAACTAAAATTAAACATGGTTTTGTTTAAATATGTTTACGACGTGTGAAGTATTTTGAAAAAGAAATGTTACTAAAGAAGCAGTATCATTAATAAGCATAACAACGGTAAGACCACCCCTTTAGTTTAATTTTTTTTAAACAGGGGCGGGAAAAACTTTTCCAGAATACGGGTTACTTCAAAATTTTCAAGGTGTTGCGGTCCACCCAGTGGCGTAGGTGTGGTGAGCTAAGAAAAAGGTCTATAATATTTATTATAACTTAATAATAAATATAGAATATATATACTTATACCTACATAACTATAATAAAATAAACTTACACTTTTAAGATAACGTTTAAAGCAAAACTCAAGATACAAACATAATAATTATAACCACAAATATAATAATGTCAAATGACGCATTTGTTAGGAAATAATTCAAAATACATTAAAGAATAAAACATTTTCATCTTAAGTTAATTCTCGTAGTTATAGTCAGTAGAAGATTTAGTCTGTATACTGTCAGCCAATCTTGAATGTTTCGGTATATATTTACAAACTGCTAATCTTCAGGCAGTCACCCCAAAATTTCTCGGTGGTTCGGTCGACCGCGATCGACTTAATGCCCAACTTGAATTAGAGAATATATTTATTTTTCAATATATTTTTTTAAAAAAGAAACTTGATATAATATATAAATTGAGTTCATAGCAGAAAATTACAGTGATGAGCGATATGGTAAGACGAATTTAAAAATATGAGGCATTTTTGTGAAAGATTACACGAGTTTTATAATAGATATGAAGTAGAAGGATGAAGATTAAAAAAATTTTTAAAGTTAAAATTTACATATCAGGTAGAATTCAGATATGTAACTGTTATAATATCGTGCATTGATCAATTTATATAAGACTTCTTATTAAAAGTAAGCATTATATATATATATATATATATATATATATATATATATTATAGAGTACATATAGAACAATACAAAATTCGAATAGAGTATACAACACTTTGAAAATTCCAAGGGTGATCCTGAAACTCTTTCATAACATGGGTAATTCAATAAAGAAATACTTTCTTTTCTTTCTATTAGGGCTGCGAATAGGTGTTTTTCCATTACAAACCTAGCACATTTCCCGGGAGCTGGCATCTCGTTTCAGTGCTATATCATATAGATGGTTAGTAAATCGTCACAAGTATTTTTGGTGTCCGAGGGAGACACTCCAGAGAGCTCTGGCGATGTGAAACTGTACCAGGAATTTAATTTTGCTGAGAGCATCCAAGCCAAACAGACACCCAAGGGATCTTTTACATGCTGCTGTTGATTTTTTGCAACATGAAAATTCACCAACTTGGGCCGGGGTCCGTCGTGGTTTGGCGTACTAATGGCCAACTACGCCATTCAGTCGTCAATACTTAATATCACTGTTCGGGGATTTCTTGTTTCATATCGCTATTTTGGAATAGTTTTAAATCATAAATTTACTAAAATTCATTAATAAATTAATCTTTTTAAACAACAAAAGAAGAAAAGGAAAAAATTAAGTCGTAAAAGGCAGTTGAAAGAATAAAAATATTTAATTTCAATAAGTAAATATACTCAGGGGAGACAAATTAATTAAAATAGACAGTTAAATTAGACATATTCATAAACTATTTTTTATTCAAACTAATTTTACAATTCTATTAACAAAAAACACGGAGTCTTCGTGGATACTTTTAACCTTTTTTCCAACAACAACAACAACAAAAATCCTTTTTACATCTATGTGTAAAACAGTTATATTTTAAAACAAAATGTAATTAATTAATAATGTATCTAATTGCTCACAAATAGAAATAAGTATGAGCAAAGTGCGAGTTATTAAAATATTTATATACCGGATATATGTAAGTGGACTTAATATACAATCGCTAATTTGTGATGAAAAACTGTTACAAAATCGTGGATAATTTTTGACTCAAGCTGTCTTTTTTTTTCTATTTATTTCTCTCAACCTGCATATTTATTATATGTATATCATAATGTGCCTACCCAAAATCCTTCTTAGTTTTCAGCATTTATTGGACTGAAAACTAAGCCTTGTACAGCTGCATGTACTTTATACACTTTTTCTTATTCATTTACGTAATAAAGTTTTTGACGTGCCCATTTCGAACAGCGATGTTTTTTTTTCTTGTTATTGGTAAGTTTTCCACTAACATTTAGTTACTGTAGATTATGTTTAATAGATAAGAACGCTTCATAAATAAGCAAGAAATATGTAAGCTAGATAATTATTTTAAACACAATAGAGGAAAATAGGCATTACATCGAATAGCATAAATTTAGAAAACTAATTTAAATAAGATTGGTTACCTTAGAAGCAGTAGTCAAATTTTAACTCATCATTGTAAAAAAAAATGATTTTAGTAAAATTCTGCCAAATATATATATAAGAATTAAATTAAACGTAAAATTGCGAAAAGTAAAAACCTAAATAAATTTATTCCTTTGTATACATTTTCATCTATTATTTTACTGCATGTTTGTTACTTTAACGAGAATTAGAATTTCGTTTTTATTTTCTATTTCAATTTCTTGCCTCAGTTTCCTTTACTTTCTTTAGTTTTTCTCTAAATAAAAAAAAGGTGCAAAAAAAAAAAAAGAAGAGAAATTTAATCAAGAATAGATTTTAATAAACAAACCTAAGAATTCACTTCAATAATTTTTTTTAAAAAAAATAATAGAAATAAAACGAAAGGCACTCCCAAACCTTTTCCAAAGCACCCTTTTATATCCGAAATGACAACTTGTATTCGGAAGCGAAAGTGAGGGTGTTTTTCTTTTTCTTCCATTCCGCTGCCTTCAGAAGAATGGGGACGATAAAGTAGAGGGGGATGGAAAAGGAATTAATAAAAGATGTTTTTGAGGGGGCAGGAGGAGGGGGATTCAGGTGAGCTTTCATCTTTCAGAAAGCGAGTGTGATTTTTAGAAAGAGGAATGCGAAAGGGTGGATTAAAAAAAAATAAAAAGAACGAAAAAGAAGCTTTCTTCCGGGCAACAAAGAAAATTCCTTCGCCCCAATATCCGATGTATTGTCCTCAATTTGCATTCATTAGAGGGGAGGGCATTCGCAATCACAAAGGTATTTAAGACCTTGATCTTTTTCTCCCTCCCCTTTCAAAATAACCCTCTTAATTACTTAACTACTTCAGGTAGAAGGGAAGACAGAGAGAGAAATTTTTCCGGATTTTACAAAATTCCCAGTTTTCTGCCGATTGCCACATTTTTCTCGACTTCCCTCGAAATTGACGCCTTTTGAAAAGATGGGGAAAAAATAATTTCCGAAAGAGGAGAGTTTTCCCGGTCGAAAGAGTGGTAGGAGCAGGGGGGGGGGGGGTTGCGACCACTTGTGGATCATCTGGTCGGGAGGAGGGAGGGTCGAGGTGATGGAAGGGATTCTTGTCGGGTGAAAAGGGGACTGAAATCAACATTCTTTCTATTGTTTAGTGAAGGCTCCCTATGAAGTTGTAAACGACATTCGAAATCTGGAATGCTCAAAGAAGCAGGAAAAAAATCAACGAAAAAATTATTGTTCCTCACGAAAAATTTGAATGCAATGGATTCCTCATAATGCGCACTTTCAGAAACGGATGGACAAATGGTTGGTTAAACACGTGCGGACTGAACTAATCATTTTGAGAGGGAAGGGTTCATTTTTAATCCATTCTTTAAGCGTTTAAAATTAATTTGGGGTGATTAGTAATTTTTAAAAAGTTTTCTTTCTTGTTAGCGACCTACTGTTTTGTTTCATCTATCAATAAAATTACTTGAAAATCACTTTTCAATTTTGTTTATAATTCTACAACTTTCAACCAATAATGAATTTATTTTTAAAACTTTACGAAACTAAAATGAAAACTTTCTTTTTGTAATGTTTTATTCGATGGATTTTTTTAGTAGAATAATTCCTTCATGGCTAAAGCTGTTCTTTGCAAAATTTTGAACCGAGCAATTAAATAAGTTGTTTCAAAGTCGTTAGGTAGGGTACCAACTCAGTTGCCAATCTCGTCATCTGATTGTGACTTTCTTTCTTCTTTTTTCTTTGAGTTTAATGTTAAATATTTGCGAATCAAAAGAAATTTTTGACACGAATCGGTTCAAACAACTTTAAACGATAAATCAAGAAAAAGGAAGATAAATTTTGGATGGCTTGTATGGGTTCATGCATATAAAAGCGAAGAAGTCGTATGATTCGTTGATTATATCATATGTTATCCCTAAAATATTTCCTTTTTGATGAATATCAATAATTTCTAATAATTAAAATGCTAAAATCGTATTAAAATAATATGAAATTCTTACGAATATTGAGCTATCTTACAAAATGTGACATTTCTGTATCTACCACAAAGAAAATAAAAAATTCGCACGTCAAATTATGTATAAGCAAATACAGTAGAGTCCCGAAAAAAACTCGCCATTCGAGTCCGGATAACCCGGCCAGATCCTTGCAGATGGAAAAAACCCTGGATGAGTTCCTGGATGGGCAGAAACCTATGGAAATGACGTCTAATAGTGGTTCCAAAAAGATACTGAGCAAGACATTATGTGCGATTCCAAAACCATTGCTGCTGTCACACTTAATGAAAAAATGCCGGAAAAAGAGGCAGACGTTAACGTTCAGGACATCGTACAAACCCCTAAAATATCATGTAGTAAGGGTCTAATGCAGTGGTACTCAACCTTTTTTACCACCGGGGACATGCATTTCACAAGTATTTCACGCAGACCGCAACATGACGGTTAATGGAGGGGAACGCTATAATACCAGGGACGTTTAAAAAGTGGAAAATTGAACAAATATTAATTATTTTAGAGTTTATTTTAAAAATATAGCAACCCCACCCCCAAAAAACAGGTTTTATGTCTTTTTTACCCTGTTATGTTGTAATTTCGATTTCCCTTCATCAATTATCCCCCCCCCTTCCCCAAATATTTTGTTGTTGTTCCAAAGATTTTGTTAAGAAAGCCAATTTAACTCGTCTTTAAAGAAATCATCACAAAATAAATAAATAAATAAATAAAAAATAAAAACAAAATTTTTTAAAGTCAATTTTTACTTAGGTCAACAAAGAAAAATTTTATATATATATTTTGGTTATTTTTTATTAAATAGTTACAATTAATGTAAATATCCATATACATAGGACAGAATCACAATACATATTCCATTTTCCTTTCCATATAATGTGTTGGACTATTTTTTGTTTATTACTATTTATTCATTAATTAAATTTAATTATTCTAATAAAATAGTACAGTAAGAAAGAAATCACATCCTCAGACATTAGGCCATCCAGGTGGGATTCAGACCCACTACTTTTAGATAGGAGATCCAACGCGCTATCCATTGCGCTACAGGGACACAACGAGCGATTTTCTTTTCTATTTATGCTTTTGGACTATTGTTTTTGTTTGTTACTATTTATTTATTTTTTAAAATTTAATTAATGA
This sequence comes from Trichonephila clavata, assembly GCA_019973975.1. Lineage (NCBI taxonomy): Eukaryota > Metazoa > Arthropoda > Arachnida > Araneae > Nephilidae > Trichonephila > Trichonephila clavata. The sequence goes on from BMAO01030219.1 coordinate 295,478, forward strand.
ATGAAAATTTGAGAAAAACTGTATTAACATCAAGTGCCATCCGCTACAAGTCTCAAAAAATGTATTTGAACTTGAATGGATGAATAGAAAGAATTTTATTAACGAATGAAAATTTAAACAAGATATATATATATATAGGGAGAGAGTGAAGTAATAGTAGGAATTGAAAAAGGAGTCGTTGAAAAATTTGTGCTGCTTAGTGGTATAGTGACGAGCAAAATTATATTTTTGAAATATAGCATTTTTACGACACAAACTTGTTGATCCATGTTTGTTTTTCTCTACGAAATAGTCAAGATCCCAATCGTCTTGAAACAACATAAATTCTTAAGAAACTTTTTGCTTGGAAGACATGAGAGTTAACTAAAAATTAATTTTACCCATAAAATTGTCGCTATTCAAAAATAAACACTAACTGCTACAATTAAAAAAAAAAAGAGGGGTGGGGAGTTATTCCGAATTTGTAAAAGCACGACAACGATAGTAAAAGAGATATACGGGATTGGTTTATTGATAGGATTTCTCCCTAAAATTATAATAAAAATTTGTTCTAAAATTATTGAATGTGTTAATGCAGCGGGACCATCACTGGGCCACTCAGAAAGGTCCGGTGGGCCACATGTGGCCCGCAGGTTGAGTATCGATAGGCTAAAGGCTGTTGAAACCACCCTTCAATATTTTGAACAACAAGGTGCGTCGGTAATAAAATTACTGTTTTTTCGTCATCTTCATAAAGAAGCAGCAAAACGCAGAGAGCAGTACGGAAGCCAACAGGACATAACGCAGTTATTTTTTTTAAAAAGTAGCCAGTTCTTGCCAAATCGAGTACTTAATTTTCATTACACAGACAGCTTTATATCTTCACAAAGTATTTTTGTGAGGTATGTCTGATCAAGGTAAATGACTCTATACTATGTACTCATTCATTTTCATGTTGTGAATGCTCTATGTTTTCATTAATTAAGTACTTTCCGTTCGTTTAAGGGTATTTGAGCAGTTTATTTTCTGTTATATTCTCGAGAAAACAGCATATACAAGTGTAGTACAATATTTTCTGAGGAAACACTCGTACTTTTCCTTTTTTTAATCCCATTCTCGATAAACGGCCGTGGTAGCAAAGTGGTCAAGGTATCGAATCATGGCTAGCTTGTCATGAGTTAGAGCCCAGTACCACTAAAACCCCGCTGTGTAGAGGAGCGATGCACGTTAAATCTACCGAGAGCTAAAACGTCCTCCTGTTGGTGTGATGTGATAGTTAGGAGAGGGGGTGCCAGCTCAGGTGTCGTCCGCGTCACTTGACCATGGTTCAAAATTACTGGGTCCGTCGCCAAAAACCCTAATGTAGCTGAACAGTGCGACGTTAATATTCACTCACTCACCCATTCTCGATAACCTGGAATTTTCACAATTTTGGCCATCCTTCTGTCCACATTAGACCGAATTTTCAGAGACTCTGCTGTGTGCGCGTGTGCGTGTATTAGATGGTATAGGAAAATAAGCAAACAAAAGAGATATAGCATTCAATTAATCATTAAATTATAAAATAAGATACATGCAATCAAAATTAAACATAGCTGCTAATTTGCGCAAAATTTATTTTATGCACGATAACTACCATTTATGGAGTATATTCTCTCTAAAAATTAATACGCAATTAGTGATATCTTGCTGGTAAGAAACGAAACGTTTCGGTCTCAAAAAGAAAAACAAAACTTTTTAATTTAGTAAAGAAAAATTTGGGAAAAATTAAAACAAATAAAACCTAACTACATACTTATTATTCATAGTCATTACTCCTTATAAATTGAAAATACCAGCAAATATACTCTGAGTCAGCAGACGCTAGCCTGTGGTCCATGAAAAAGTTTTAATGGTCCGTAGAAAAATTTGGATATTATGTATATATTTATGAATATTTAGTTTCAGTAATGATGAGTAATGAAAAGTATTATGGAATATAGGTTATATATTTCTTAAAAATTTTAGCAAATACTTTTAGCGAAATTTCTTCTGAATTTGTGGAATTTGTAGCTACTTTTGCGGGTGAATCTAGCAACATTTGAAAGAGAGAGTTGGCAATCATGGTGAATTGGAGTCGTAACACTAAAGTTAGTAGATTTTGCTTTGCATTGCCAGTTTTTTCTCGTTTTTTGTGAAGTTGGATGGAAAGAAGTCAGCTAATATAGTGGTCAATTTTATTAGTGGTCCGCCATATAATGGTCAGTCATATTAGTGGTCTATCAAATATAAAATTATGCATTTAGTAGTTCATGGTATTCCAAAGATTGGCGACCGCTGCTCTAAGGCACTCTAAATGAAATTATAAAATTGAAAAATTTTGCGACATCATATAATTAATAAATAATAGTTCAAAAAAACTAAAACAATTTTTATAGTTAATCGAACTAAGTTGTAATTTGATCTTTTAGTCGCTAAATCTGAAATGAGTCGCCAGTTGCGTGATGGGATCTGAAAACGGATAACGGAAAATCGTTAATCCTGATAATCCTGTTCAGGGCCATGGAACAAAATTATTAAATTATTGTATTGTCATTGGTTCTGGACAAGTGAGCAAAATTTCGAATTAATCTGACCTTTTATAGTGGAGCCTAGTTTATAAACCTGAGTTCAAAGATTCCGTTACATACAAGTGAAGCTTATAAAAGGGTGTTAAAAATAATCTTTGAAGTCAAATTTATTTGAATATTATTGAAGTACAATCAGTCAGTAAACTGTATCTACAGGAATAAAATATTATATCCTATAAAGAAATAAATAATGTAAAATTTAAAAAATCTGGAAATTTGAAAAATTAGCAATTGGATTGTGCTACAAAGGGAAAAAATATAGATCTACCAGAAACTTTTTTTTTTTCAAAATCAACTGGCAGATTATAGAGATAGTTTCTATTATCAACATTAAAAACACATTTTTATGTTATTTTGTCATCCTTTATTTCATAATTTAAAAAAAAACTATTATTTCGTTTAAGACATCAATGAAAGGAAATAAATAAAAATAAATAAATGAATTTTCAACCAAAAAACGAAAAAACAAAATTCAATTACAAAAAAAAGTCCTAAATCTAATCCCCACCTCCCTCATATATAAGTAATTTTTAGATTAATTCTTGCAATATCTCTATCATATGCTCACTTTTAGTATTTAGAGCTTTTGTCTGTACACTTTTATTTCTCAGTATATTTGAAAACCAACATTAACAAATCATCATATGTATTTTTACCTCTATGTAATGTACATAAGGTTAAAAAAACTTTTTAGCGCTTCTAATACACAATAGAGAATCTCTCCCTTAAAAAAATTTAGAGTACTCTCTACTACCCATTTTTATTCAATCCTATTCCATATGGTTTCTTAAAAGTACCTAGTTACGTTACACCCTGTAATGCTTCCGACAGTCGTGCAACGACGTGAAAAATATCGCGCGCGTGTAACAAAAACCCACAAATATAACTATTACAAAGGACTGTTGGCGTAAAAAAACATCCTGTCCTTTCAGTTTAGGGCAGACGAGCAGAAAAGAAAAACCCTGCAATAAGTGGATAGCTTTTAGCAACACACACTCTGTCAATATGAGTGTGAACATTCAGTTATCGTAATATGATTCCTCCCCCCCCCCTTCTTATCCATTTGGAACACGAGGGCTGTTCTAAAATTGGTTATTATTCGTTAGGTGTGAATGGTACTATAAAATGAAGGTAATGCCGGTAGAAAAAAAAAAGCTCAGGTCGAGGTTGGTGATAAATGCCGAAAAGATTAAAGATGAAAAACCCAAATAGAGTGGAAAGCATCTAGTGCTGGCAAAAATATTTTTTTTTCAAACTAGTTTGTATATATTTCTGAGTATTTTTTAGGAAAGCGTTTCTTTGGAGAGGGGAGGGTATAAGGGCGATATGGGATTCTATTGATACCGTAAAAGTGATTTCTGCGACGATATCAAATTTCTATACCATTTTATGTACAGTAAGTATCACCCTTTCTTCGGATTCGGGGCTAAAAGTTTTGATTCAGTTTGGGCAACGTTTGTAAGATTCAGAGGTGACGGTTGTAATTTGGAAAAGACATACTGTTTACATATAAAGTGATGGTTAGTAGAGATTCATTGTTATTTTTTTTAGCTTATTTCATGATTAAAATATATCTTTATTTTTAAAAAATGTTTCGAAATATGAACGCGCTCTGAGAAACGTTTTAATATAAGTACTAGCTTTTCTATTGTATCATGACTTTCTTTTTCCTCTGAAACATGTTCTGCAAGAATGAATTTACAGCTCACCTTAGAAGCATCGATAAAACATCACCATTTTTCAGGTTTATGACAACATTCTAAGTATGCCATGATGCTTTGAATATCGTTGAAAAAGCACATTTACTCATCTTTTTCATGAAAACTAATGTATTCTTTGTTTCTACTAATATAAGAGAAAACGTACATCTTTATCCAACACATTCCATTTCTGAAGCCTTAATTCTAGTAATTCGGTTCTATTCTTCTTTAATCACAAATCACGCACAATGTCGTCCAACTCTATTTCTGTTATCATATGAGGCTCTGAATGTTTTCTCTGGTGGAATATAGTCCGTGTCTATATTTCACAATCAGATGGCATACATTTGTCCTCAACTAAAAATAGTCAACAGTTGGTTGTGGTATAAAAAGCACGTTCCTATGAGAGAGAGAGAGAGAGAGGTACTGGCCTAATTTCAAAATCAGTATTGTGATTGTGAAGGAATTGCTTCTGAGAAGCAATTCCTTTTGCTGCTGGGATTATACAAAAATAAAAATCTAAATGATCTCTAGCTTCTTAGCGTATCATTGATGTAGTGAAAATCATTGAAATATCTTTTTCTTTAATCCTCTTTCGAAGTTTGATGGAACAGTGTAAACCACAAAAGTAAGGTGCCCATAACTTATCCTGTTCTCCAATTTTGCATAAAAAAAGTTTAAATGCCGTTTAAATTAAAGAAGTTACGCTTCTTTGGAGAATATATATATATACACATATATATCATAACTGCATGCACAAACACTGTCAGTAAAATTATCACACGAGACATTGAAAATGTGTCCTTTCGCCACCTTATTACAAATGCCACCCTGATAAAATATTTACTCCAAATGAACGATAAAATACTCAGAAGGTCATCATGTCTAACGAAGGGCATCTAAGTAGGTGCATCAATATAACTAACTCACTTGCAAGGTCATATGTTCGATCGCGTGGATTCACTGGGAAAACTACAGGGGTAATCAAAAAATTGTATACACACTTTAAGACTGGGTAATATGCTAATGCCTTAAGTTTGAAATCGCAATGGCTATAAGATTATTTTGTAAGAGTTGGTATTAACAGTTGGCATTAGTATTTTGACGTGTTCAACAATAGTTCAGCGATAGATGGTGCTAGTGTTTTAGTAGGGAAGGTGAGACCATGGCGCAAGTACGTCTGACTTTCAAGCAGCGAAAAGGCATTTTGAAATGGTATTTGAAGTTCGAGAACATCAGAGAAGCAACGACATTAGAGGCATCAATATGGAACAGAACCTCCAACTCGCTTAAGCTTTGTTAGCATTCGCAATAAGTTTAAAACATATGGAACAATAACGGATATGCATAAGGGATGATCAGGCTGGGTACGCACATCAACAAATGAAGCGTCTCCTGTTGGAGTGTTAGATTCATTCACACGGTCACCACAAAAATCGACATCACAATGTGCACATGAAACAAGCGTGAGTAACGCTAGCGTTGGTGCTATTTTGCAAGGAGCATAATGGAAAGAGCTTACATCCCACAATTGTTACGCACACTAAACGAGGACGACCCAGACAAAAGTTTTGTGAATGGTACCTCGCTCAGTTTGAAAAGTATGCAAATTTTGTTTTCCATGCGATGTGGTCGCTTTTAGTTGTGAGGTTACCTGAAGAAAATGTGGTGTACATCAAGAAACTATACACACTAGAGAAACTGCACTACGAAATTGAAACGGCTAGTCACCTAATTCCTGCAACTGCCCTGAGAGGTGTCACCAACATTGTTCAGCATTGGGCTCAAAAATGTGATTTACAGTCTGAATACTTATTGTAACTTTGTTATTTTCTTCTACTGTAATACTCATAATAATATATACGTTTTTCTTCATCAAAGTTTGTATACATTTTTTATCACCCCTGTATTTTTTCTCAAAATCCATGTATATTACATACGCTTTAATCCTTGTAATTCAGATTTTAAATAGTAATAAAATTATAGAATCCCCTTTCGCTGATTACATTTTTCTTTCTTAATAAAATAAATCTAACTTGTTCTAAGTAAGAGCCTTTTGAAAGTAGCAGCAGCTGTGTAGAAACAAAACGATTCAGAAGGCAATAAAATAAAGCCATGAGATATATTTTAACACAGATATCTTATAAATGAAAACCTACCGCACTTTTTCATGGGTATTTTCTAAAATCACAAAGATACTGTTACTTAAATTTGTTGAAATTTCTCAAGAAAAACTTTCTTTTTGTTCTCAAAATAATTTATTTTGTGATATAATTTTAATTTAATTCTTTGCAAGAAAATTTTTAAGAGAGTTTAATTTTAAAAACTAAACATATGATACTCTACACATAGTTATAAAAAACTATTACAACAAATTAGGTAAATTTTTGTTAATTATTCTATAAATGACGGCATATCTCAATACTTTAATTAAAAGGTTTTTAGCATTCTTTAAAAATGCGGCATACTAAACAATTATGAACTTTTCCAAAAAAATTGCTACTTAACTATCAACAATTTTCAGCTTTTTTATTCTTAAAGCATAACTGAATCTTTCAAAACGTCAAACATTGATTCAACAGTTAGATAGTTTCTAGACTCCAATATTCACATAATTTTAGGAAAGTTTCTTAATATAGATTGTTATATAACTTGTGCTACTTCTAACTTCTTCTTTTCCCCCAAGTATGTTTATTAAATTTTTGTTCAATAGATTGCAAATAAAAACGCTCAGTACTATAAAATACTGATGTATGAAAGCAGCATTTTCAAATTATTTTAGCAGGAGTCTTTTGTAATATACAAAAGATTCCTTCAACAAAAAGCACATATTAAGAAATACTGTAAAAAGTGAAGACATTTTAGTTGTCCTTATGAGACAGAATATGCTCATACTTTCATTATGTTCGCCAGTTGTTCCTGGGAAAATAAAATTTCTAATCGACATACTGTATATCCTCTTGTGAAATCATAAAGGATATATTTCATTTTAATTGCAAAAGTTTTCTTTAAAAAAATTATTTAAAACAACAACAACAACATTTTTTTAGACTGAACTGTTTTTTAAGTGGCTTAAAAACTTAAATAGTTATCTTATCTATTTGTAGCAAACCATCGCCAGCGCTGGTGTGAAGGTTTATAAGGATGAGCCATCATTAAAAAAGCAACAACCTTTATTTTATTATTTCAGTCAAACACTATCAATGATTAATTCGACTAAGAAAGGAAAGTCAATTTTAATCAACTCTAAATACTTATAATGAAGAAAATAGTACTTATTATTAAATGTAGATGCTCGGCTGTATTCTTTAATCTCCATCATGAGCTGTCCAACCCTTTTTACAGGAAATAGCAACAACTTTATTTTATTATTCAGTCAAACTACAATGTTTAACTCGACTCTAAGAAGGAAAGTCAATTTTAATCAACTCTAAATACTTATAATGAAGAAAATAGTACTTATTATTAAATGTAGATGCTCGGCTGTATTCTTTAATCTCCATCATGAGCTGTCCAACCTTTTTACAGGAACAAAGCAACAACCTTTATTTTATTATTTCAGTCAAACACTATCAATGTTTAACTCGACTCTAAGAAGGGAAAGTCAATTTTAATCAACTCTAAATACTTATAATGAAGCAGATAGTACTTATTATTAAATGTAGATGCTCGGCTGTATTCTTTAACTCCATCATGAGCCGTCCAACCCTTTTTACAGGAACACAGACGATTCAAATGTTGTTGTTGCTTATGCCACCTGATCGACAGTAACATCAGATCAAAGTCCACGAAATTCATCGTGGTAAGGGGCAATTTGTAAGCCACAGATTTGAGCACCATACAGATGACAGTACGATTTAGCTCGATTCCAACTCAATTTTGAGGGAGAACCAATTTTGGTCAGAGGCTCTCGCACCTACCTCCCGAAAGGCCTTGCGGCTTGACAGCGATTTAGAGTACTCTCATGCCGCAAAAGGCACTATACATGACAAACATCCCTGCTTCTCCGGGATTCGAACCCAAGCCCTACGGCACCGCAGTCAGGATCACTAACCACTATACCAGATGGGTGGCAAGATTCAAATATAAGCTCTACTATATTCTAACTACACGTCCGATTACTGTCTACATTTCTCTCTCTCTCTCTCCCCCCCCCTCAAACTCATTTCATTTGAGTTTAAATAGTAGCTCCATTTTATATAAATCATGGCTCTTTTACAGAAGGAGTTCTCCAAACTACAAAAGTATTTCCACTGGAGAATTAGTGGAAGACCCGAAGAGAACCCGTTACATATTACATAAAAAAATTTAGTAAAATATTTTTCTTGGTGTTTCTTTAGATATTTTTAATGATTCCCTGCTTCCACACAAAAATTGCTTGTTCTTAAATTCCTTTACTTTGTCAAAAAATGGGGGGGGGGGAAGTAATGATGATCAAACAAACTGCTTAAAACTATCCTTCTCTTTTCTTACCTTCCTATCTTGGCTGATCAATTTAATATATTAGTATTAATACGATGATTGAAGCTGTGGACGAATTTTCTTCTTTCATTTTTTAAAGTTAAATCGAAAATAAAATGAATATACTTTAATAATTTTTTTTATTGGGGAGGTTTCAATTTTTTCACATGCAAAAGTTTTTAAATCAGTTACAATAGGATTTTTTACACTTGTAAGCTACATATACAAAATGAAAAAAAATATTCAAAATTTTATATAGAAATTTCCGTAAAAGAATAAAATACCTCCTTAATAGGATTCTTTTAAACATTTAAATTAAAACTTTTTGCACTATTGTTTTAAAATCTTTGACTTGAATAAAACTATTAGAAAGGAAGCATAGTTAGAGTCCATCACTGCTATAAAAACATAAGCGAAATTTTCTGATTTCGTTTTTAATTAGTTAGATTAGAGAGAGATAGGCGTTTAATGGTACCTAGTAAAAATAAATTAAAAACAAATTTATGAACTAGATCTTTTCATTATTCTTTCATACATTTATCCATCAATGTTTTTTTTCTATCGTTCTTTTTAGACCATTGCATTGTAAAAGTGATCCACCGTGGGAGCCGATATTCACAGTCAATTGCTTCAATATTTTATATTTACTTTTCAATTCCTACTGTTAGTTAACACTCTCCCTATATAACACTATCCTAATATATAAGGCATGAATAATTTCTGCACATAAATAATTAAAATGGTTTATTAAATAAATAGGACTTTTTTTTACTTTTAGTCATTAAGAGCTGAAACTACCAATTACAAAGGTGGATTAGGAGCATTTTTTGCAGATTTACTATATGGTGAATCTCTTTACGTTTTTCTGGAGAATTTTTTTTCTTTCAATAAAGTCTAATCATACTTTCCCAGGATTTGTCCAACAGCTAAGCGACAACACGCAGTTCTTACAACCAGTTCTAGATTCAAATTATTCTATCAACAACAAGCTTTGTTTTTGTACGCAAGAATACAATATCCGTAGACATCTTCCACTATTATATGATAGACCCTGCAAGGCTATTTCTAGAACAATAAAGTATTCACTCTGGACCAGGGGTGGTGAATCTGTACGGATCAACATGCCATTTTTTCTAAAGAAGTGTTTATTGAGGCATAGACGTGCCGTCAAATAATTTTGACTTGTGATTATTGGAAAAATAATAATTACTAACGACACAAAACTCTATCCACTACGAAAATATACCCTTTGCACTTTATAGTTATAAATGTTTTACTTATACGTATAATTCAAGTTAAAGTAACATTAGTGTGACTTCTGTTGTTGCAGATTGAATGACAAATAACTTATATTAGGATTGTAAGATATTTTATTAAAACGTATGCTCAATTGGAGTCATCTGCCAATCGGTTTTTAAGCAATGAATTATTTTTTCTGTGGTTCAATTTTTTGACGAAGATTTGCGATTTGTTTCAAAAGGCCAGTTTACAGACGATGTTCTGCGTACCTATATTCCAGAACATTAAACACACACCGTTTTGTCGCCTTTACTAATAATACTTCTAGATTAACCAAATTTGAAATTTTCTGTTACACTTACTATCTTGCCCTTTTTATTTTTTTGCTGAACTAGCCATGTTAAATAACACTTAAAAATGGTAAATATAACACAAATAAACTTTAAAATACAGTTGTGTCAATGAAATAGTTTATGCTTTGCGTTAACAAACTTTGCATCCTAAGCAATTGCAGTCCTCAACGTAACTAAGGCAAGACAATAACAAACGAATATGCTCCTCACCGCCGCACTGAGACCGATCACTCGCATTTGTTCGCAGCACTTCGTAGTGAGCTTTGTTATTTTGAAATAAAATGCAAACTGTTTTGATCTTCGGCGTGCCCAAAATATTGCGCCACGTGCCATGAATGGCACGAGTGCCAATGGTTCACCATCCCTGCTCTAGACATTTATAATAAGAAACAAGAAATTGAATCCTTATTCTACTGCTCCTCTACATATACACTTAGTAACAGATGCATTGGAAAAAGATCAAGTTAAAGTCTACTACATTTTTTGAAGGTGAAGTAGATATTTGAGGGGAATGAGTGCGTGTGTTCTAGGGTATGCAAAAAAAAACCACACACACACAAATTGGAATTCAGACAGAATACCATTGATGATGTATTACAGAAGTATTTCGAGTTTTTTAAAATTCACATTGATATTATAAATAACTTTTCTATAATTATGATAAAATCATTCCTAACGTGCATGCAACTTATGTAAGTATGTGTTATGCGTACCCTCCTTAATGGATAGTTTCTTTCATTACGGTTAATTATATTTAAAATAATAAGTAAATTGCGATATGTTATCCCGCTGCGTCATCTAGAATTTGCAGAGGTTATAGTTATCTATATTTTTACGTGCAGCACAGCCGAAATTGGCTTTACACCCTTAAACCATGATCTCACTCTGTATCATGTATTTAACTAAATTTCATTGGTAGATTACTACAAAACCACTTGAAATTAAAAATTTAGTTCCGAACAATTTTTCAAAACATTTTTTTATCTACAGCCCGCACAGTGTTATGTTTAGATTTATATATAGAACGATTCTATTTTTTAAAAGAAGTTAAACATGTTCAAAATCTTTTTTTTAAAAAAAATAATCCACATTTTCCCGTTATCCTCCCAGTCCGATCACGTCCCAGATAGACTCCCGGGCCGACAGAATCGACTCGACATCGAAACAGGAACCGTCCGCCCGTTCAAAAAAAGGCCTTGAGCTTCCATCGCAGACGCAAGCAACTAGGTGTGAACAGCACGTTCTCTGCAACTGACTCTGGGTCATGTAGCGCTCGGGGTATTTATTCCATTTGCTTCAGTGAAACACGCGGAGAAAAAGGAATTTTCCCCGACTTCCTTCGAATACAGATTGAGGACAAGGCAGCCGTGAAAATTTTCCCCACTTTTTATTTATTTATCCCGGCGACGTCCCATGCGTGGATACGCCCGAATTTCCTGGAAACACTGTCCCAATATTGAAAAAAGTTTCTCCGGAAAAGAAAAAAAAATATAAGTAAAATACAGAAGCCCCGAGCCACTCAATCTGGAATAGCTTCAGTGGAAAAATAAAAGAACAAAAGGAAACAGAACAGATCGGTGTTTGTGTTCGTGGAAATCGAACAAGACGTTTGATATATTTTCTTTTGCATATATATGTATAAACGTGCGAGGATAGATTTGAAAGTGAATATTTTGTAGAACTTTATGCTAAAAGTACAGACATTTTTTTGCGAGAAAGGGGGAGATAAAGGGGAAGAGTTTCCGCCTCTTCTTTGAGAGTTTCTTTATCATATATTCTTCTGAGTATATACGGGTCCTATTTTGGTGTTTTATAACGAAACTAACTCTAGTTGAAATGACAACCTTATCAAAAATTACTTAGTTTCTCGAGATTTCGTGAAATAGATTCCGATTTTTGTCGGAAACTTCACATCATTCTGTTCATTTAACCTTTTAACTGCCAAGTTATTTGGATGATTTTGATACATATATTATCAAATTTTTTTGTTGCAAAAATCAAATGTTTAGCACAAAATGAAATATAATAGTAGTTAAGGTATCGACTAGGTTATAAAAAGTGCTTTTTAAGTGTTTGCTGTTAGAGCTATTAGAAAAAAGACCAAATATAAATATTGAGGAAAAAGGAATAATACATCAATCTAGAGAGTTTTTTAGTTGTTTATATAGCATTTTCTCTATCTTACTTAAAAGAATATATACTGAGAGTGATTCTGAAATAACTGATTGGTTTGAAAGATTGGTTAGTGAATCTGATGATAGATCTGCACTGTTACTGTGATATTGACCATAGTAACTCATGCTTTGAAAATTAACTAACAAAAAAATTACTGATGCGTTTTTGCATTTTGCATAAATGTAAAAAAATCCTCCTTTAATATTTGAAACGCAAGTTTTTTTTAAAAAAATTTCTCTTTGCTGGAAACCTAACATTTAGTTATAATAACCCTAAATGTTGGCTTTTCTTGAAAAAATAATTTTTTTGTATTTCAGGCTAAAAATTTACCCAAAATTTAAAAATAAATACATATATTGTACATACACTTATAGTTTTATATAATTTTCTTGAATAAAAAAAAATAGGCACTTTTATGACAATTTTCTTCAAAATTATGCGGCCATAAATCGATTTCTGATTGTGCATGCGGACAAAAAACATATTTTTGAAATGTTTTAAATTTTAAGAATGTACATAAATGGATACGTCGGGTATCTGAAAAGTGTGACTGCCCTTGTAACACATACTATTCGGGTTCTTCTACAAATTCTCTTGGATAATACGTTCTTTAACTGTGATTTTAGTTTAAAAACCGCCTTCCGTAGAGATGACTAGATTTTATGAAAATGTAACCACCATTTAAGTGCCTGTCTTGAGAATGTGAGTTAATAGTTAATCATTGATCGTCAAGCGTGAAATCCAAATATTAGAAAAAAGGTGAAGAGAGACCGGGTGGTCGAGCGTGTTAAGTTTAATAGTTGTCGTAGATTCCGCCAGGAAGTGATGAAGTAAACAACCTTGGAGCTGACCGAGCTATCGGCTTCGATAAGGATCATAACAAGGAGCTTCAAATCCAGATAAGTGAATTTCAATAATCTAGTAAACTCGGATAGGGGTTAGGATTTCATATTTTTCACAGAGTTAAGATATAGATTGTATACTTCAAAAAGTGTTAAAGATAAACTAAAAGTAGTTATTTTTATGATCATGTCTGCTTATTCCTCGAACCCTCTCACACTCGCGACCTTCGGGCCGCTGCACCTTTTCAAATATTACTTACATAAAAAAAAAATAAAGATATTCATTTACGGTTCTTTTTGTTCTATAAAAAACTATCAAAGAATTATTTTTACAATGCTTTGTTGCACGATTTCAAAGTGCGACCCATTAATTGCGCGCAACACATCGAATCTATACGGGATTGTGACGGTTCTATCTACTAATAATCATTTTGGGGAATTTCTGGTCTTTAAAAGTGGCCGCGGTAGCCAAGTGGTCAAGGTATCGGATCATGGCTAGCGTGTCAGGAGTTCGAGCCCAGTACCCTGAAGACCTGCCGTGTAGGGGCGCGATGCACGCAAAATCTGTCAAGAGCTCAAACGTCCTCCCGTTGGTGTGATGTGGTAGATAGGAGAGGGGGGTGCCAGCTCAGGTGTCATCCGCGTCACTTGACCATGGTTCAAAATTACGCGGTCCGTCGCCAAAAGCCCTCGTGTAGCTGAACAGTGGGACGTTAATATTCACTCACTCACTGGTATTTAAAAGTTATTTTATTATAAAACTCTTCTTCGAAGAAAAAACTTAATTATGTTAATTAAGACTACTATATATAGTCTAGGTTTTCAAGTTAGAGAGAGAGAGATATAGAGGTTATACTGCTATCGGAGCATATATTAATCAAATTGAATACGAATCGCAGATATTTAATATTTGATAGTTTAATTACTTAAGGTGACGAATTGTCACTGAGATTAAATCCAGATTAAATAGATAAAAAATGTCGAAGTGATCGCCTTGAGTAAGTGTGATTAGTATTACAATTTTTACATATCTTGCTTACCTCGTTTAATGTCAGCATAGTGATTAATTGGGGACATCTCTTAGATTGGATCGATTGAATTGGTGTGGTGATTAATGTTGTGAATAAATTAGATTATTTTGCTCTACTATTACTAATGTTCCTTCCAATCCTCCTACACCTTTAGACTCGCAGGCAAGACTAGTACAAGATTTCAAGCTCGTTCTTTGAAGCATTGCAAGATCAACAATCTTAATGCCACTGTAATTTGACTTTTCCCACACATTTCCAATCTTCAGTGCAGGGAAGCCCATTTACGCTGTACGTGTGTTACAAATTTAAGTTCAATAAACCATGCTACGACTTGAGCTTTTTCTTATAATGAAGCCATTTTTAAACGAGAATGTGTGAAGGATCTATACACGTTTCTACTAATTTCTTCGTTTCCCTTTAAATCAAAATATTTATTTCAACCAACCTTCATCGAGAAACCAAGCGTGATTTATGTAAATGAGGAATATTATATAAATTGGGTTTTCGCGAGTTAAGGGGAGTGAAGTAAGAGGTCAAGTTAAGTTAAGTGAAGTAAGGTAAAGCAAGTGAGCGGTCGACACGTAGTTGTTGACAAGTTAAGTGAAGTTGATACGTTTGATGTGTGCAAGGAGAAGTGGTTAGTTAAGATTGAAAAGCAGTCGAATTAAAGATTAAAGATCGTGGAACCATCGTCAATTGATCAAGCCAAAGAAGTGGCCGAAGTTTCCCGTGAAGGATCCGAAGCATTAGGGATCCAGGTATTGTACCTTTAATTAAGTAAAAACGGATTAGTAGTGTGCGACGTAGTTGTAAATAAGCGTAATTAAGCCGTCTTAGATTCAGTTGAGGTTCTGTAATATTATCCCCGCATTAGAATATCTCACCTCTGCACTCTACCATTGTTATATACCTTAATTAGAATTATGTTGTGTTTGTTCATAATCAATAATAAGAATTAATAAATCAAATTAGATTGGCATAATGTCTGTGGATTATTTAGTTCCTCCTACACATCTAGCCGGGTTTACAGATAGACAGGAGGGTTCGAATGTAAGGGGTAACTACAGGTTACCACAAATGTTGAACTTTATAATGAAATCAATGAAAACGAAAACAAAATAAAAGCTAGGTATTTTAAGCTTTATATTAATAGTTAGTGTGAATTGACTCCAAAGTCTAATGATTTGTGCCATACAAAAAGCCAACTTTACAGGTAAGTTACTCATTTATTTAAATAGATTTTTTAATAATAATTTTTAGGAAATTTTGTGTGCGAATGGTGCTATTATGCTTACAAAGTTATGCATGTTTGGAAGAAAACAAAAAAGGGACATTTTCTTATCCTTATGCCATAAATAAAATGATCCTGAATGGGGATAATGTGAGAGATATTAGAGTTAGGATGCTGTGCCTCAGAATCCATTCTGTATTCTCAGAACCTTACTGGGATTCAAAATTAACTAGTGTGTCACCATGTGTCTGCAGTTTTTTATAAATGCTTGTTAAGTATAATACTTACTATTATATTGTTCAGGGCTAACTCGCTCCCATTAGTTATTTGCAGCTATGTTGGATTTGGGAATAATTAGGAAAAAAAGGAGCTGTGTTTTGGAGATTTCGCTTCCTTCAGTTAAACCCTCACACTAATACGAAAGTAAGTTGAAAACAAATTAAATATCTTGACAGAGAAAAAAAATCATTCAACAAACTTTCTAAGAATGTATTGCCAAACTTAAAGCCTTGTAAAATAATACGCAAGAAATTTTTCAAAAACAAGATTTAAGTAATTTTATAAACTTTTCTGAAAGTGTACTGATACTAATGAAATTCTTTACATTCTTATTTAAATTTAAAAATACAGGGTAGCTCACAGATCCTTGCTGGGTTTCAATGCTCTATAAAATAACTATCGCAAAATACAGCAAAATACAGAGTACAGAAACAACTCAAGCTTTATTTGCATACTTTACATGTGTTTTACATGTGAAACCTTGGTTACACGGCATACATCAATGTGATATCCCACTTCCTACCCCACTCTACTCAACATGGTATTATCAAGGTTGTTGGAAACGAGTGTTATCCATTCCTTGTTATCCTAAGTCTTGGTATTTTACATATCACCAAGTTTTCGTAACCTCTTTACCGCGTAATGTAGCGTAACCGCATGAAAGGATAACACGTGCTGTTAATGACGTTGATAGAACCATGTTGAGTAGAAGGAAGTGGACTATCGCCTTGATGCATGCCGTGTAACCAAGTTTTCACATATATAACACGTGTAAAATATGCAAATAAAACTTGAATTGTTTCTTTATGCTTTCATATGTTCCTTCTTGCTGTATTCGTCTTAACTTTTTTGACTATAACGCTTCGAAACTAGGAAGGGAATTGTGAATAATCCTGTAAAGCAGCGTTTCTCAAACTGTGGGGCGCACTCTAGGAGGGCGTGATAACTCTACGAGGTGGGGCGCGAGCATAATGATAAATCAAAAACAAAAGGTTATTTTTAAACAATTATTAATTTAATGAAAGTAAACAAAATATATTTCGACATAATAAAAAATAAATTAACATTTGCATTGATATAATACACTTGTAAATGTATCAGTACTGTGCAACGTATTGTAGAATTGATTTGACAACGCTAAGTTAAGAAAAAACTCAATAATTATCAGCGACCCCATGGGCTTGTCACAAATAAAATTATGTACAAAAAATAGCACTTATCTTAATAATTTGTACGGTTTATAAGTAATTCTTTCATTACCGATCAAAAGTTACGCGATTCACTCCCCAATGACTCCGTTCAGTGCACAAAAGTGGCCGCGGTAGCCAAGTGGTCTAGGCATCGGATCGTGGCTAGCATGACATGAGTTCGATCCTAGTACCACTGAAGACCCGCCGTGGTACTAGCGATGCACGCAAAATCTGTCGAGAGCTCAAACGTCCTCCCGTTGGTGTGGTGTGGTAGTTAGGAGAAGGGGTGCCAGCTCAGGTGTCGTCCGCGTCACTTGACCATGGTTCGAAATTACGCGGACCGTCCCCAAAAGCCCTCGTGTAGCTGAACAGTGGGACGTTAATATTCACTCACTCAGTGCACAGAAAAGATCGTACTCCGGAAAGACATATATATACGTCAGGGCATTTAATACACTGGTTGAGTGAGACGTATATATAGGCTTGTGTCACTTAAGAGATTTAAGTCGTACTCTGCAGTTTTAGCGTCAAAGTATAGTATTATTGAATTTTATGCATTGTTATTTGTATGGAGGGGGGGGAGACGATGAAAATTAGGATTGAATAGTGGGTCGCAAATATTGAAAGTTTGAGAAGCATTGCTGTACAACAAGTGCGTTACAGAATACCAGGTGATCCAAAAGTCCGTTAGCATTTGAAATTTCAATACATGAAATATTGTAGGGAGAGGGATAGACACATATGCTTGAAAGGACAAATTGTTTTATATTGCAACCAAAAAATTTCAAAAATGGGCAACAGATGCCGCTTTATGTAAGAAAGAAATAAGTAACATAACCACTGACTTTTAGCTGTAAACGATGTTTCTTATACGAAATGTTCAACATTTCGGCCGTCATTCATCAACAATACCTGAAGACGAGAGACAATGTTGAGAATAACACTGTACAGAATATCTGTAGTTATTGTGAGAAATTGCCTTTGGATGTTGTCTTTTAGAATCTCTTATGAGCTCAGACGATTGCTATAGACTTGAGACTTCAGGAGAAACCCACAGTCAATAATCACACGGATTGAGGTCTGGGGAGCAGAGAGGCTACACCACGCAATCCTGACCAAACGATGCACGCAAGATATCTTGCACCAGGTATGTCTTAAGGTATCCGACTACTTGGAAAACTTTTTTCTTTTAAAAAATGGACATTGCTTTTAGATTTGCTTAGTACATTTTAATAAAAAATATGCTAAAATTAAGAGAAAAAGAAATTATTATTACTAAAATCGGAAAAAATGGTAAAAATTTACAAAAACAACATAAGCACGACCCATTCTGTACCAAAAGTTTATGAACAAATTTTCAATTTTTCAACTATGGTGTGTTGCTTTGCTGCTCAATTTTGAAATGACCTTCAAGATAAGAAATATTTTAATTTTTACTAAAACTAGAACCTTTATCTTAAATATTATATGAAATTTCTTCAAAAACAGTGATTGTATTCACATAAGGTACTGTAAATTTTGTAATAAATCAGTGATTGATAAATCTGAAAGTTAAAACACTTCTACTATTATACAGAACATGCACAAAAAATTTCAGTTAATTATGTTCATAACTTTTTGAGCAATTGCTGGCCCCGTTTAATTATTTAAAAAAAAAATTCAAAAAATCCACATTTCGAATAAAACGCGTTTTTAAGAATGACATCTTGCGTAAAGTAATGACATCTGCTTTTACTAAAACATTTGTAGCTTTTGTTCTAGTGAACGGAAAATAATAAACTTAGTATTTTTATAAAGCTAATAAGATGGCCTATAAAATAAAATCATAAAACAAATTTGACAATGTTTGGCAAAATTCACAATTTTAGGGCAGTTGGATACCGTACGACTTTTTGAGGTCTTGGGTCCCTATAGAAATGTAGGACCCACCAATAACCTTTAAAAATAGACAGTACGTACATAGCATACGTTGCCAAATACTCGTACAAACAATAACCTGAAAAAATATATATGTGCATAATTTACAATCGTACTAACCGGCTCTACCGATTGCCGTCTCTTGACTAAAAGAGTAATGATGATGTAGGGTGGTAGGCCTAGGATTGCACAAGGAAGACGGTCATCACACGTAAGCATTTGACATATCGTCTGAAATTCCCAGTTTTCGGAGAATACAACAGGAAATAACTTTTGACCATTGAAATTATTCGAATCATGATTTTATTAAAGCTAAGTAGAGAACGAGACCAGGCCCTCATTGTGACTGAGGCCTAGTCTGGGCCCGGTTGGCTCATACCTTAAGACGTCCTTGTCTTTCACGCCTTTCTTATAGTGATAGGATCATAAGGCTGCAATACTAGATTCTCCATTCTGACAGTATAGCTTCATTAACAATACCTTTTTTAGTAAATCCTCATTCCGCAATTATTGGTACATCTATTCCTCTCTGACTACTGCTCATTATATACGATTTTCATGCGGCATCCCTGACGCTTTGTTATCCAACGCCATCTGGCCAATTTTTTTCGTTTTTTTTTTTTTTTTTTTGTTTTAGTAAAAACTTACGTTATTTCAATCTTGTGTGTCAATTTTCACCTCTCCACCTACATTATTGCATGAATTACTGAACTTTCAAATGCTAACGGCCTTTTGGATCACCTGGTGCATACGAGTAATCTATTAACCGTTTTCAAAGGTTGCTCATTATTTCCAGAATCAAATGTCACTTAAGTTCTCTTATTTTTTTTTTTTTACAGACTCGAAACCCCAAAGAGGAAGTAATGAAATAGTAAAACAAACCCTATTCCAAATTTAAAAGGATCCAATATAACCCCACAGTATCGTATTCAGAATAACGAATTGAAGCGAGCGCTAATTGAAGGGCAGGAAGGAATAATGCAGGGCGATATAGGGAACCACACCGCTTGGAAGAGAGGGCATTTATCCCATTTCTGCTTTAAATTAGGGTCTCCCATTCACCCTTGTATTTGGGAAACGCTCCTCTCCGGCCTCCTCCCATTGTTCTCCTTTGAAAGGTAGCTTCCCTTTTCAGTACGAATAATATGCCGGGATTACCACCCCTTTCAACAAGAGATTGCAAAGCAAAGCAATACAGATATATTGGAAAACTTGAGCATTGTAACAAAGGGGAGGTTTACGTCAAGATTCCTTAAGGCGCCCCCCTTTCTATCTCTCAGTGCGAATTTGTGAATGCAATATTTGTCGTGGATTAAATTATTTAATTAAAGCCTAAATAATTGTACCGGAAAATATCTCAACAAGGCCCGTTTTCCTTCTAAAATAAGGGAAATTAGTAAAAGTTTATATAAGTTTCGAATCAAATAAAGCAACAATAGGTTCATTAAAAATTGTAATAAAAATGCAGATTTCAGTTAATTTTCGTCATGATCGGGAATGTAACTCTCATTCGGCTTTTTTCGTCTTTCCTCGGAAATTGTGTTTGGACAGGGTCGGTCAACAAGGAGGTGCTAGACATACACACCCCTAAAAAGAAATCACGCGACCGAAGGTGAGGTGGTTTCCCCGGGTTTTGAGTAATATTCAGCCTTCCCTCTTGTGTGCTTATATAGCTAGTTTTTTGTTTCCCAAAAGATGAACAGTTAACACAAACTTCGAAAAAAAATCCCTAGGAAATTTAAAAATAAATCAGATGATATTTATGTAGAAGAGTATCAAGTTTTTTATTGTACATAGCGGGTTGTCGGGTGCTTAATATAAAATTCGAATGATCCGATTGCAAATATATATTTGTTGTAGATCAAAAAATCAATTTCGATTCAGAAAATGTCGTAGGGACAAAATATTTAAATCTTCTGGATAGAGGAGGTTTAAAAATGTCCACAGATATTGTTATGAAAATCCTTTCAACGCAATACTTTATTTTTAATTTGTTAATATCGAAAAGATTCGAGTCCAAATATCTTAAAGTTGATTGCCAATTATCTTGCTTTACACGCATAACAGAAGCATATCTGGACTTAGATGAATTGTGGAATGTCTTGCATACATTTCATTCATCTTCTGTAAACTGTAATACACCCGCATTTTCATATTTTTGAAAAATATTCATTACATTCGGGAATATATGCTTAAACAATTATTGAAAATAGCTCAGTAAAGAAATTTTAACGGCGAAGGATAATCGAAAAATGAAGAAATTTAGGGTCAATTGAATTAATGTTTGCTTTTTATATTTCCCTGTTTTATTTATTCAAATATTCAATTATCGATTCGTATTCTATTCAATGTGCATGTACTTCCTTATAATTCATTTTTTCAAACACTATATAAAAAATGGATGTAGCATCAAATACTACAGAATCCACATTTGGGATTAATCAGTAATGTATTGGGAAAACTTATGCAGCCAAATGTATAACAGAAAATGGACAAATAACTATAATGGTTGTTATTTATATTTCCCTAAATCAAAGTATAGAAAAAATTATCGAATTCATTCAAAAAATTTAGTTGCCTACACTGAAGCCGGATCGGCTCTCTGAACAAATTATCTATGGTTTTAAGTGGAGATTTTAATGTAGATTTTTTTTCAAAAGACAAATCAAAAATATTAGCTTATTTTTTAAAATCAAAATTAAACTTAATTATGTTAAATGATCCAAGTGAAAGCACGACGAAGTATAGAACAACACTTGATGGAGTTTTTCTTCAGATATTTATATAATTTTGAATCTATAAAGTATTTACAACCTATTTCAGCTACCATAAACTTATTATTTCCTTCTTAGAATACAATCAATTCACAAATATGATTGTATATTTTGCAAAAAATATTACTTTATGAATACAGACATATGAACAAATCACTTTATATGACAATACTAATATCTCCTTGTTTTTACAAGCTTTTATTTAACTTACAATGTATGTAATTTGTTCGGGTGGAATCTTGCAACTCAATTTTGAAGCTGATATCTTCAAGCCATTGAGCTGAAATTTTGTATACACGTTTAGTTTGGATGACAATGCATGTTTTGACCATTTATGTTCTGATATTGCAATTAATTAAAAATATATTAATTAAACACGTTCAAAAACTAGTTTTGGGTGCCAACTTCGAAATATCTGCATTGTTGTAATAATGTTATTGTTACAACAATGACAAAAGTTGGTGTCGAAAATCGACTTTCAACCGAACTGGAATTTCATAACGTTGCGCTATTGACTGCATTAATTAACTTTGTCTAAAAATAATTACATTTCTACAACGTAAAAATAATCTAATTTCTACAATGTATGCAATTTTTTTACAAATTTCTATCTATTTTCTTGGATTTAAATTCAAAACAAAGAAGTAGAGCTATTTTTCAAGTAGATTGGTACATTGTATACCTTTTTCAACGCTGCCAAGTTAAACTGAGATGGAGTATTGTAGAAATTCTTTAAAAAAATTATCTAACTTTAATCTATGAAATTCAGACAAAAAATAATTACAGAACCGGAAAGATAATTTATTTCGTCCCGATACGGTATAATGTTTCTTACGAAATAATAATATTTGTATTTCTTACGATTTTTTTAATGCGTCAAAATCGCTGTGTTTTTATGAAAATAATGTCTAAATCGTTGCTCATGAATTTTTTTGTGTTTAAATGAATCGACATTCCGTACTAAAACAGCTCATGCTTTGCTCTTTTAGAATCAGTCATTCAAAAAATAAAATGCCAAAAACTTTTTTTTACGATTTTTCAAAAAATACTCAAAATTTTGCTACTCAAACCTTTAATAACTTTATCATTTATGAAGATAATCTCATAAAACTTTTTTTCTCGTGTGTAGAACAATATTACCCAAGATCTGCACGGAGATTGAAAAAATTGCTTAAAAATTACGGATTTAGAAAAAATTGTTTAAAAATTACGGATTTAGGGAAAAATTGTTTTTTTCGTCTAGTACACTTTTTGCGAGAATTCATTTCGCTAGGACTGTTCGAAAATAACCGGCAAATACCTGGCAACAATGATGCGTTGAGTGAGATGAACAGACTGAGAAACCTGTCCAGTGATAACTAAAAAGTAAAAAATAAATTAAAAGTAAAAAAACATTTTTAAAAACAAGCTTTTATTTAAAGGCGCTAAAAAGAATAAAATAAACTTTTTCTTTAAAACTTTTTTTACTATCAACTTATAACGTCATTACACAATTTATATGATATAAAAGCTTGTCGCGAGATTTACCTCTGCAGATAAACAAGTAAATTAAAGAACTTGATCTGATTGATTTTAATTTTTAAAAATTCCAAACTAAGTAAATAAGAGTATTTTAATCTCGCGACGAGCTTTTATATGATATAAATTGTGTAATGACGTTATAAGTTGATAGTAAAAAAAGTTTTAAAGAAAAAGTTTATTTTATTCTTTTTTTAGCGCGTTTAAATAAAAGCTTGTTTTTAAAAAAGTTTTTTTTACTTTTAATTTTTTATTTACCTAACTAATCCCTGAAATAACATTACAAAATTTGAAGTTATAACTTCTATCGTGCAACCATAAGCACACACACTCTTTTTTTGATATTTAGTAGATAAATTACAATATAAAATTTCTTATTACAGGATAAATTATTTCAATGCAATTTTTTGAAGAAAAACATTCTCGTTTCATGAAAAATGCTTCTATAATGTTACTATTTTGTCTATATTTAGAGAGCCTGAACTCAGGTTTTTGAAATATATAATTTAGGAGTAGATTTATTTATATGTTTTATTCTATTATAGAGAAGAGAAATTTTAACAAAAATCACCCGTTAACAATCCAATGGATCGTAACTAAAAATAATGTGAATTTTTTAAAAATCTTATTTCAACCCCGACTTAGAAACCCAAGATATATATTGGCAAAATATTATTATTCTAGAAGCATTTTTCATAAAAGCAGAATTTTTAAAAGAATATATCTTTCTTCGTTTTTTTCTTTTGCCAAAAAAATGCATTTAAATATTTTTTCTAGCAATAATATGCTTAAAACAATCTTATATGTATATTCTAGATCAACTCTGACACTAAATATCGAAAAGGTTATTCTTTTTTTCGCTTTTCAAAATTAAATATTATATATATATATATATATATATATATATATAAAATAATTTTAGACAGTAAGATATTGCTTAATGATTGTGATTTAGTTTCCATTATGATTTTCCTTTGTCACTTTCGAAATCGTTAGTTGCTAGATTTCTTAAAATCGAGGCCAAAAAAAATGACAATACTAATTTTGTTCTATGATCGTATGGGTAATATTTAAGGTAAAAACTCAAAATTGTTTAATTTGCATAAAATTGGTGTTGCTTTTTAATTCTGCATAAAACACCATCAATTTGCACTAAAAATAAAATTTACTGTAGATCCCGATTATTTTTTTGCTTAATCTATGGGAAAGGAAAATTTTTTAAAACTTTTTAAACTCAGTATTTATTGCTATTATTGCATATCCCATATATATATTATGAGTTACAATCTTCTAATTTAAATTTTTAATTTTACTTGTGAAATATAACTAACGAAAGCATTAAATTCAAGTCGGGTTTCTTTCATTTCGTTTTTTTTTTTTAATTTTCTATAAAAAAGATTACTATATTACTCTCTGCAAGAAAGTATTAACATTTTTCTAGATTTAATATCTTTATTACTCAAATACGCTCTTTCGTGCTAGCATTAGAGTCATCCAGGGCCATAAAATAAAATTAGTAAGCAAGTAGACAATTTTGAAAAAAAAAATCCTCCTGAATGAACTTCCTTTAATTTTAAAAAAAGAGACCAAAAGTAATTAATCAGAAATGAAGTTATTATCTTATTTACAGTAGATTTAAATAGTTTCACTTTGAACAAATGTAGACCGGTTTTTTAAGAATTATGGATGTATTTGCCATCTCAAATACCTAGGATTTTCACTGGGAATTGATTACACTTGCATAAAACTTTGTGTGATCTATAATTTTTAACAGTAAATCACAGAAGTTAAATTTTTTAAACCTCTTTCCTTTATCCCTTTCAAGAAATTACAGATAAAGTGATCCGACTTTATTATCTGAAATTCTTACTTCTATGATGATTTTAATGTTTATTTTTTTCTTAAAAATTTCTTGAAAAAAGGTTAAATGCTCAAAACTTGAATGAGAAATGAAGAAAACTTGAATGAGAAATGGAACTAATTCAAGTCTAATATTTCTTAATATGCCTTTTCGGATTTATTTATAAATAAAATATGTCATCAGTTGAAAAATTATTATAACAGGCTATAAACAACGTAACAGGTCATAAGCAAAATTATAGTAAGATATTTAAATTAAAACAAGCGATACAATTATTAATTTATAACTTAAAATATACATTATTCTATGTCAGAACCAGATTTGCACACATCCAGAATATAGTTAAACTAAAATATCTAGTTAAAATATGTCAAATTTATTCAGTTTTAACCGAACATAATATAGAAATTCCAACCAAAGTCAGTTCAATGTCTCTCCTCCAGTCATCAGTGTATTACCCCCTCTCTATATCCCTTTTTCATGACGAGTGATGTGATCGTGTTAAAAAATATATAACACGAAATAATGAGCCATAATAACTTTGCCACAGAGTTTATGCACAAAAGTCATCTAAAGGTGGCAAGCCAGCGTTGGATAGCTTAATGCTCTCTCTTTGGTATTGAATTGATAATAGTTGTCGCGAATTTAACAAATATTCATATCATAACCACAAGATATAATTTAATATGCATATTTAAGCTAAAATAAATTCAAAGCTCTAAGGAGTTTAAAATAATAAATGAAACAACTCAACTTCCATTGAAGTGATTTTGTAACGAAAAAGATTTACGGTTTTATGTGAATGGCAACAGTATGAGATAAATAAAAAGATTTAGAATGTCGAGTTCTGTTCGGTGGTGAGTTATTTTAACCTAACCTATTTTATTATATAAATCGGACGAAACAACAGTTACCTTACACAATGCTTTCACACATTGTTTTCGTTCTCTCTTTCAAATTTTTCTTAACGGACTAAATTCATGTGACGTCATACTCACGTGATAATGACAAACACGTGTTTCTATCCAATTAGTTCATAAATTCCTGTGACATCAT